>CM076584.1:108591510-108992655 GCA_034641835.2 Pinus albicaulis | reverse complement strand
TACCATTACATTAAGCTATAGGAGATAAATCAAAGAAGCATTTGAATGTAAATTAAACATGTGTAATAATTATGTCCTTGAGTTCAATAAATAGATAATAATTTGCAAATGCCATATCTAAGCTATATTTCATCTAAGTAGCTTTCAATTTAAACTTATATCTAATGTTAAATTATATAAAAGAATAACAGTATCATAGAAATTTGCTGAATAATGATTAATTATCCACCGAGACTATCCTGATCACATACAATTCGAATTTATATGCAACACATAATCTCTTCCATTCAGATCATCACACATGCGGAAATAAAACAAGCGATAGCACATCAAATCATCATACACATTAACACAGTATGTATGGGGAAAGCTTATAGCTGAAAACCCCGCAGCTATTGTGTATATTATAATGGAGAAATCATGTAACAAAATTAGTACAATACTCCTCACAAGTACTCAGTACTATCTCATGAAGTTACACACAAACTAGCTTGATTTTGAACAGGTTACTGGTTCAAAACTCACCACCAATTGCCTTGCCTCTATTGCGCAATCATGGCCTGTCTAAATAGAGATCCAAGGTTCGAATCTCCTTGGCTTGACAGCGCAATCATCATGGGAAATTCCTCCAAGTGTGGTGCAAATCTCATGCACAACTGATGTCACCACTGATAGCTAACTCCACCCTTTCATCTACCTCTTTCACTGGTCTCCACTAAACTGTCCATGCACTGTAGTGAACTGATGTGTTCTTGAGTTGAATAATGAGTTACTAATTAATGAATTAAATAATATTTAATTCACTCCACTCATTACTAGTTGATTAGCTAGTTAAACTAATCTCAACTAGTTCAACTAAATTAAACCAAACACAACTCCACTAGCTGTCTCATTAACTCCACCAAACTTCTGCCACTGAAGTCCTAACTGAAGTCAACCATGCATGATGCCATCAAACCCTTGGGAATAGCATAATTCCTTTTTCAGAGGCATGAGCCACTTCTGTAACTCGAACTGAAGTGCTCCAAGAGAGTAAACTGTTGTTTAGAGTCCAAATATTATTAAGGGTAAATAATATTTGACTTCCCTATTTTTAGGAGAGGCAGTCTAAAAATAGACTTCGACCTATCGACCTATAGGTCACAAAAATAGAGTCCCATATTTTTTTACGAACATGACCAATACTCCAAGAATAACATACTGCAACCCCTGGACCATGCTCCATATGTCTAAAAATAGACATAGTCTAAAAATAGACTTTGCGCCAAAAATAGCCTGCGGGCCCACTTAGTGAAGGCGACTTCATTTCACTAAGCTCCATCATCTTGTGGCATTTTCAACACTCCCTCTCAACAAGATATGGATTATCTGCAACCCCTATCCTGCCTCTGTGGAATTCGAACTTGCTCTTGGTGAGCGCCTTCGTCAAGATGTCAGCATCCTGATCCTCCGTGGGAACATATGAAAGTAACATGATTCTCCGCTGAACACAATCTCTGATATGATGGTACCTGATGTCGATGTGTTTGGATCTATCATGGAATACTGGATTAGCCGAGAGTTTAATGCAACTCTGGTTATCACAATAAATCACTGTAGGCTCCAAATGCAACCCGAACAATCCAACGAGGATCTTCCTCATCCAAATAGCCTCGCATGCAACCAAGCTTGCTGCCATGTACTCGGCCTCTGCTGAACTGAGTGCCACGGATCTCTGCTTCCTGCTGTACCAGGAAACTGCTGTCGACCCAATGCTGAAAACTCCTCCAAAAGTGCTCTTCCGGTCCGTTGGGCTCCCTGCCCAATCTGCATCAGTGAAGCCAGAAAGCTTCACTCCATCCTCCTGTCTGTACCATAGACCATATCTAAGCGACCCCACCAACTGCCGATAGACAGTGGCATCCACTACCTCCGCTGAAGTAGCATCCTCCTTCCTCCAACCACCAGGAAGAGGAGTGTCAACAGGCTTGCAGCCTTGCATGTTGAACCTCTCCAGAATCTCCCGGGCATACTTGCCCCGAGAAACAAACAGTCCTCCACTGCGCTGCCAAATCTCCAATCCCAGGAAATAATGAAGGATGCCCAGGTCCTTCATCTCAAACTCTCGTGCAAGATCATCCTTGCATGAAAGTATCAACCGCTCGTCGCCAGTCAAAATCAGATCATCTACATACAGTACGATGATCAACAGCTTCCCCTCCACCACAATCTGGTACAGGTTTGGATCCGCCTCACTCTTGGAGAATCCAAGCCCGGTGAAGTAGCTGTCTATCCGAGTGTACCAAGCACGAGGTGATTGCTTCAGCCCGTACAGTGCTCTCTTGAGTCGGCACACATGCGACTCACTGCTGAAGATCTCAAAACCTTCAGGCTGCTCTATGTACACCTCCTCCTCAATAACTCCATTGAGGAACGCAGTCTTCACATCCATCCGATGAATGTGCCACCCCATCTGCGCTGAGAGAGCAAGGATCGTCCGTATGGAAGAGTACCTTGCGACAGGTGCAAAAGTCTCCTCATAGTCAATCCCCTCGATCTGTGAGAAGCCACGGGCGACAAATCTCTCCTTGTACTTCTCCACACTCCCGTCAGCCGCCTGCTTCACCTTGTAGATCCATCGCGAACCTACAACTGATTTCCCAACCGGTCTTGGGACAATCTCCCATGCACTGTTCCTGATGATCGAATCATACTCTTCGATCATGGCATCAACCCATGCGGGTTCCTCCACAGCTTCCTCAAAAGAGGATGGCTCTGTCACAACACATTGACTCATAAGAGCCATGTATCCAGTGTACCGATCCGGTGACTCTCTCTGTCTGCGCTGTGCTGTAGGTGGTCCTACAACCTTCTCTGCATCCCGAGCCAGTCGCTCAGCTTCTGTAGTGCGCATGCGCCCTCTGATGGTTGGCGCTGCCTGGGTGGTTTCTTCCACCTCCCGAACCTCCTCTTGTGGCTGATCCACATCCGGAAGCTCCTCCTTAGGAACTAACAGCTCCTCATCTGCATGCAAGTGTAGCTCCCTCTCAAGCGAACACCGCATGGCTTTCTCCTCCTGAAATTTTATATCCCGTCGCACAACAGTCTTGCGACTGTCTGGCACATACACCCGATAGTTGTGAGGTGTATCAGTGTACCCCACAAATATTCCAACTTCAGCAGTTGGATCCAGCTTCCTTCTTGCATCCTTTGTCACATGCATGTAGACAGGAGAACCAAAAATCCGCAAATGGGAAATATCAGGCCTCTTGCCAGAATAAGCCTTCTCCGGTGTACTCATGCCAAGAACCTTGTGAGGACAACGGTTCTGCACATACACTGTTGTATTGCATGCCTCAGCCCACAAGTGAAGGGGTAGGCCCTGATCATGCAACATCGCCCGTGCAGCACCCACGATCGTTTTGTTCTTCTGCTCAGCCACCCCATTCTGCTGTGGGTTATGGGGTGCGATGAGCTCTCTCCGAATCCCTTCTGCGCTGCAGAACTCCTTGAATTCAGCCGAGATGAATTCACCACCGTTATCACTCCTTAGAGCAATCACCTTCTTCCCCGACTCCTTCTCGACCAGTGCTTTAAACTCATAGAACTTCGCGAATGTATCGCTCTTCTTCTGCATGAAGAAGATCCAACACTTTCGAGAGAAATCATCAACAAAGATCACATAATACCTGTGCTTTGCTGTCGAAGCAACTGAGAAAGGACCACACACGTCTGTGTGAACTCTCTCAAGGATCGTCGTGGCGCGACTATCCTTCTCGTGAAAGGTGGCTTTCACATACTTCCCTAAAGTACACCCCTTGCACTGATCTGACTGCGCAAGAGTGCCCTTAGGAAGTCCAGTAGAAATCTGCTGCAAAATCTTCAAAGCTCCATGGTGAAGATGGCCCAATCTCCTGTGCCATAGTTCGCCCTCATCATCCCGGCTCACCACATCTCCAGCCTTGCATGCCATAGCTGCGCAGTCATCTACCTGCAACTGATAAAGGTTATGAGTTCGAACCCTATCTTCCGGGTCTCTCCAGTAGTCTTACTGCGCAGGAAAGCTTTTCCTTCGCTGAAGACCACATCATAACCCTTATCCTCCAACATCGCTACTGAAATCAGGTTCTTCTTCAATCCAGGTACATGCATGACATCCTTTAAGACAAAGGGTTTACCAGACTCCCTCTGAAAGGATACGGTACTGATACCAGTCGCACTGTATCTACCGTCATCGCCCATCTCGATGTGCATACCCAAATCCTTGTCCTCCAGATCTGAGAACAACTCCCGATCTCCCGTCATATGAAATGACGCACCGTTGTCCAAGAACCACACCGATCCCATCACACTTGAAACCAAGCATGCAATCAGTGAAAATTCAAGCTCGAACTGTGAAGCCAAAGCTTCTCCATCTGCATATCTTCCCGCTTGCTTGTTCTTCTTCTTCTTTGGACAATTGGTAGCATAATGTCCGTGATCATGGCAGTGAAAACACTTCACTTTCGCCATATCCTGCTTCTTGCCCTTTGCACCAGAATGAGAGATTTTCTTACCCTTCCCCTTCTTTTCTTTGGCCACCAAAGCGCAGTTTTCTTCATCAGCTCCCTTTGATGAAGATCCATCTCGAGTAGTCCTCCTTATCTCCTCCTGCATGAGATCCACCCAAAGGCGCTCCCATCCCGGCAGCTTCTCCCGACCATTGACACTATCTTGATATGAGTGCCAAGCCTTCGGAAGACCAAGGAGAGCCAGGTTGACCATGTCCTCGTCTTCGACAGTCACCCCCACACTTCCCAGCTCATCTCTGCATTGAGTGAACTTCGTGAGGTATTTGGCGACACTGTCGCCCTTCTCCATCTTGATGTTCCTGAGCTTATCTTTGAGCGCCAGCTTCCTTTGGTCACTCTTACTCTGGAATAGATCCGTCAAAGCTTTCCACATTAAAAATGGAGAAGCCTTTCCATGCAGGCTAGATACAATATGATCCTTGACGCCCTCCAACAGGATCCTTCGACATTTCGCCATCTTCTTTTGCCATACTTTGACTTCAGCAGGATCAGTGGGCTTTTGGACATCCGTATCTACGAACTCCTTTAGACCATTATCTTCTAATACTGCCTCCATGCGATCCTTCCATGCAACATAATTCGAACTGCCTTCAAGAGCATATTCGAGTCGCAAACCGTTGAAAGACATTTTCAACATCGGCACCAAGAAAAAATTTCGAATTCCACCTCAAAGCTCAACCGCTCTAGATCTGTGAGAAAAAATTATTTCTAGCACAAAGATCGACTGCAAGGGGCATTTACCAGACCTTTCACTTTCCGAAGAAAGATGAATCCGGAGGCTACCTGGCCCGCATGCAGACTCTGTCTACCGAAATAAGTTTGTAATCACTGTGATGATCAATCTCTGCTTCAATAGCTCCGATACCATGTAGAAATTTGCTGAATAATGATTAATTATCCACCGAGACTATCCCGATCACATACAATTCGAATTTATATGCAACACATAATCTCTTCCACTCATATCATCAAACATGCGGAAATAAAATCAAGCGATAACACATCAAATCATCATACACATTAACACAGTATGTATGGGGAAAGCTTATAGCTGAAAACCCCGCAGCTATTGTGTATATTATAATGGAGAAAACATGTAACAAACTCATTACAATACTCCTCACAAGTACTCAGTACTTTCTCATGAAGTTACACACAAACTAGCTCAGTTTTGAATAGGTTACTGGTTCAAAACTCACCGCCAATTACCTTGCCTCTATTGCGCAATCCAGGCCTATCTATATAGAGATCCAAGGTTCGAATTTCCTTGGCTTGACAGCGCAATCATCATGGGAAATTCCTCCAAGTGTGGTGCAAATCTCATGCACAACTGATGTCGCCACTGATAGCTAACTCCACCCTTTCATCTACCTCTTTCACTGGTCTCCACTGAACTGATCATGCACTGTAGTGAACCGATGTGTTCTTGAGTTGAATAATGAGTTACTAATTAATGAATTAAATAATATTTAATTCACTCCACTCATAACTAATTGATTAGCTAGTTAAACTAATCTCAACTAGTTCAACTAAAATAAACAGAACACAACTCCACTATCCGTCTCATTAACTCCTCCAAACTTCTGCCACTGAAGTCCAACTGAAGTCAACCATGCATGATGCCATCAAACCCTTGGGAACCACGTGATTCCTCTGTCAGATGCATGAGCCACTTCTGTAGCTCGAATTGAAGTGCTCCAAGAGAGTAAACTGAAGTTTATAGTCTAAATATTTTTAAGGGTAAATAATATTTGACTTCCTTATTTTTAGGAGAGGCAGTCTAAAAATAGCCTTTGACCTCTTCGACCTAAAAAATAGAGTCTCATATATTTTTACCAACATGACCAATGCTCCAAGAATCTCAAACTGGAATCCCCGAACCATGCTCCATATGTCTAAAAATAGACATAGTCTAAAAATAGACTTTGCGCCAGAATTTGCCTGCGGGCCCACTTAGTGAAGGCGACTTCATTTCACTAAGCTCCATCATCTTGCTGCATTTTCAACAACAGATAGGATCAAGCATGAGTTTCATGAAGGAGAATGTGGATGCCACCTCAATTGGAAAACCACCGCTAATAAAATCCTTAGAGCTGGTTATTACTGGCCCACCCTCCTTCAATATGTCCACAAAATGATAGTTTCCTGCCACAAATTCCAAATCTTTGAAGGCAAGAGAAATCTTCTTCCCTTACCATTGCAACCAATCACTGTTGAAGCTCCTTTTCAATAGTGGGGCCTATACTTCATTGGGGAAATCCATCTTGCCTCATCTTCCCAACATAGATGGATACTCACAGCCACTGACTATTTCACCAAATGGATAGAAGCCATCCCTTCTAGGAATGCCACAGACTAAGTTATCATAAAATTCTCTGAAGAACATATTCTGTCTAGATTTGGCTGTCCTAGGAAAATTATCACCGACAATGCTGCTACATTTGGTTCTAAAAAGATGGTTGATTTTTGTCACAGATATCAGATTGTGCTTGGTCATTCCACAGCTTATTACCCTCAAGGTAATGGGTTGGAAAATTCTTCCAATAAGAGCATGGTAAACATAATAAAGAATCTGTTGGAAGAAAATCATAAGTCATGGCACAACAAGCTGGTACATGCTTTATGGGAAGATAGATTGACAACAAAGAAATCCATTGGAATTTCTCCCTATCAGCTGGTTTATGGAGCAGATGCAATTTTTCCTACTAGTTTAGGAGTGCCAGTGATGAAGTTGGTCCAAGAAATACAATCAAAAGAAGATATCATGATGAGGAGGATAAATCAAACCATACATCTTCAAGAAACCAGGGAAGAAGTCTATAACAGAGCACATAATGTACAATAGAATATCAAAAAGCTATTTGATAAGAGGACAAAGGCCAGTGATTTCAAGATTGGTGACAAAGTACTCAAATGGGATTCTAGGAGAGAAGAAAAGGGAAAACATGGCAAGTTTGACAATTTATGACAAGGCCCTTACATCATTCAATATGCCATTGGTCATAATGCATTTTTTCTATAAAATATGGATGGTACAGACCTGTTTTGGGGTCTTGTCAATCGCAAGATGCTTAAACATTATTTTTGTTGAAACCTCTGTTTAAAGCTTTCACTCTCCATTGTAAATATCACTGCTTTGTTTTTTTTTTGAAAATTTGAAAAATACAAAAACAATAGAAAAGAGAAAAAGAGGGCAGATTAGTAAAAGAAAAAAGGTATAGCCCCATACCAAAAAATAAGAGAGTCTAAAAGTGTGCAAGCCTAAATGCCACTACTTAAAAGAAAACACTGATATTTAGTCATACAACCTAATCATGAATAGATAGATTTCAATTTACTACTGATAGGTTAGTGAAAAAGATATGCCAAAATGTTTAATCTTGGCTTATCAGTGGATTATATTAGGATAGAAAAATAATTGGTTCTAATATGCTCAAAATCTGAACCAAAGAATCAAAAGAAAAGAATGGCTCAAACAAGCTCAAAACCTGAGCCAAAGAAAGGAAAAATACTGGTTCTAACATGCTGAAAACTTGAACCAGGTAAAGAAGAAGAAGATAGCTCAAAGAAGATCAAAATCATAGTTGAAAGTAATAAGGAAGGACTCTCATTGTTTTTAGATCTTAAGCCTTCCAAGTTTTGTTACTTTTATGCAAATAAAGGTCTATGAACAGTTTGTTTTTATGCCATAGCCATCACAGAAAATTAGACAGCTTAATCCTGGTTTGCCTGTGTTTTCAATTTCTGTTTAGAATGTAGAGAATGAAGTCTGTCAGACAATTTAATCCTGACAGATATTAGTTAGTTAGAGAATCTTTGAGTCTGAATGTTTAATCTGGACTCATGGAGAAATAAGGGTATATTTAGATTAGTTTCTTGCTTTCAATAAAAGAATAAAATATTGATGTCAAAGGGTTTGCAAGTCCAAGTGCACCCTGCTAAAGAAAAAATGTTAGGAAAGTTGGCTATGTAGGTAGTTGTTTGGGGAAAATTGATTTGTTATGATGTAATTATTGATCATGTTTTCAAGCAGCATGATCAAAGAAGAAAGAGGATTGTCAAAGTGTAGGACATTGATCTACATTCCAGAGATAAAATTTCTAAGGTTCTTGACACCTCCAAGGAGCTGCCATCCCCAAGTGGAGCCGCTGTTAGCCATCTATAAATTTTTCATATACTATGATGACTAAAATAGGTCTATCAGTCTTCAAGAAACAAATTTGAAGCAAATATGTGACTTCTTGAAGCCTTGCTATGTCCATTTGTCCAACAGATCCATCTCACTGATATTTTCACAAAGCCCTGCTGTTGTCTTGAAAAAAACTTCTTTGAAACCATTTTTAATTCCCATCCTCCTATTAAAAATCCCTCCATTTCCTCAAAAATCCCTTTAAACCATGTTAAATCCCTCTTGTAAGGTTTAAAACCCCTTTTTTACATCTATCGGAACCTCCGAAAAACCTCAAAAAAACCTTTTTTCGGCCTAAAAAACCACTTTTTCATTTGGACAGACTTAAGACCCTGCAGGCTTAAATCCTCAGCCCCATTATTCATACGACTGAGCCCCGCGATCGTCGGCTCAGTCTTTAAGCCCCTTTCATCGCATCGTACTTCTTCCACCCATTTTTCCTTTATTTCTTCACTTTTTCCTCAGCGCAATGGTTTCATCGTCGAGCATATCTTAGCCATTGATTGCAACCATCCGACAATCCACACTCCTTCGAAAACCGCAAAGGATCACACCCACACTCTTTTTCTCCACCAATGGATGAAGTCTTGATTTAATATCTGTCGTCGATCTCTCCTAGATCGGACGGTCTGCGCTCAGTCAACCATTGCATTATCTCATTCCACTCATCTAAACCCCTTCTGCCTATATTTCTTTGAAATGATCCGAGCCATCGATCCTCCTGATTGGATGGCCCTCGCTTCATCGCATTCATCAGATTCATCACATCATCGCTCCATTGCATATCGCAAACTTCCCATTTCTTCCTTCCCAGGCCCTCTTCTCCGTCGATTGCTGATCCTGCGATGCGTTCTCTGCCATCCATCTCACGGATCTGACAGCCCACATCGGTTCACCCTTTTCTTCACCCGTGGGCACTCTTTAGCACAAAGGTAAACTATATGAGTGTCCCCATAGTTGACTCCTCGGGATATGGAAAGTCTTCATCTGACGATTCAGATGTACTGTGGGGGGACTCTTGAGTCTCAAATCTGCATCTTTCCTATACACCTTTCTAGACCTTTTTCATTCACCTGAACCTTCCAAGTTGTCAATATCATTGTATATTAATTGAAAAAGAGCATCTAAAATGGTTTTTAACTATATTTTGTGTCTGCTGTTTGATTTAGATTTTTGATCATTTAGCTGCGGAATCTTGCCACTTTCCGCAGCTGCTGCAACTTTCCGCAGCCATTTTGTGAAAGTCTATGTTACAAGTGTCTTCAGGAAAAATGAGCCACATGGGCAAGTCAGAAATGATGTGGACATGGATCGTGTCCTATTGGCTCGAGAAAAATCACCTAAGGAAGCTGTGACCAAAGGTGGCCAAGTGGAAGTCAACCGTAGAGTCCCATGGTGACAGGACTCTGTTTCTCATCACGTGAGGATTTGCATGACCGTTTCTAACTTACGGGAGACACATCAACACCTATACACGGCTCCATAAGCCGAATCCAACATCCACTCTTCATAGATTTACTCCTCATTGCGGCCATGATGTTGGATCCCTAGACGTGATGATTTACGTGTCTCCATCAGCACAAACTTTAGGGAATTAGTTATATTACCTTTGTTATAAATAACGCGTTTGCATACGCATATTAGATTAGCCTCCAGATAGCTCTCGTATAGGCTCGTAATTACGTTTTTTACACCGTCAATATCACTTCTCCATATGACCCATTTTATTATAAAGACTGCTTCAAGTTTAATTCGTATTTGAAGGTTGTTGCCGTCGAAAGATGGTGATGGTTTCAGGTTTCACAGTATCACGGTGTTGGGCTCTTTAGCTATTTCTTTAAGCTCATTGTGCCATAAGTCATTCATGTGTTTATCCATTAAATCTTTCATGGTATTTATGCTTCATCTCTGTTTATAATATTTCATGCTTTACATCTTACTTCTGTCCATAATCTTTCATGTTTTATGTTGTTGTTAACTGATCAATGTTCCTATTTCAGATTACAAATAGGAAGCCCGAGCATTTGCATAACCTTTTGACTAATGACATGGAATCAATATTGTTCTGCTGCTAATTTACTTTTTGTTTAATTCCAGCACGGCTTTGTTTATTTCAGTCTTGAACATTTTTTTTAGTAGTTAGATTTAGATATATTAAATTTCTCATGTCATTTTCAGTTACCTCTGAAAGCCACAGCTGGACTGATGGTGAGGGATTGAAGTATGAATGTGTAGTTTGATATTAGTTTACTTTCTTGTTGAGAGATGTAAACTGTTTGTTATTTTTAAGCATTTCCAAAAATAAAATGAAATTGAAGGAAGAGGATTGTTACAATGCTTTGTAATAGTTTACTTTCTGCAAGTTAGACATATTAAATTGCTCATGTCATTTTCTGGCCATTTCCTCCGAAAGCTACAATTTTCGGACCGATTTAGGGCTTTTAGAGTGTGTAGTCGGATATTAGTTTTTTCCGCAAATTAGATATCATATTGCTCAAGTTGTTTATGGTTACCTCCGAAAGCCATAGCTGGACTAATGGCGAGGGATCAGAATATAAGTTGATGTAATTTGATTTAGATTTACTTTGTTGCAATTCTTGGATTTCTTTAAACATAGTTTCTTTTGTGTTTAGACAGCAGCAAGGATAGTTTGGTTTTCATGCTCAATAGTTCACTGTTTGATTTATTAGGCTAGCAGCACATTTTCATTTCCTTTCAAGTTTTGTCATTGTATGTTTCAAATTCATTTTTAAGTTTGAAGTTGGTAAATCATTATAAAGGATATCATTGCCTTGAACAATCATAACCATACTTGTTTTTATTTTAGAATTTCCATCTCACATTAGAAAACCAAAAACGACAAAAAGGTAAGAAATAGGTTATCTTGCACATATAGTGCGCCACACTTTATCAACTTACGAATCCCGGATTGATAAATTAATGTAGCAATTTAGGACACACTAAATTGACCAAGCATTTTGACGCCGTTGCCGGGGAAGTGTAACTAGGTAGCCAATTTCTTAAAAAAAAAAAAACAAAATAATAAAAGAAGGGAAAACTTGATAATTTCTTGAAGTATGCTCTCCTCTTGCACCTAGTGTGATCTGGAGGATCAGAAAAGAGAATTATTATCCCTACTTTAAAAAAAAAAGAAAATGACATGCATAGAGCAAGAGATTCTAGGGGAAGGTTTATAGCTAAAGCCAAGAGTTCAATTTTCACAACTCCATCTTCTTCAAGGCATAGACAAGAATCACCACCATCTACCCCTAGCCTTAAGATTTTTGGAATTCAAGGAGCAGCTGAATTAGAGGATTCTCCTATATCACCTACTAAATCTCATTTAGAAAAGGAAGAGACTCCCTCTCATCCTCCCTTGATAGAATAACTAGAGGACTTCAAGGACTCTAAAGAAACTATCATGGCAGAGGAAATAATAGATGGATTTGAAGGTAGAGGTAGAGGTAGAGGAGGAGGAAACAATGGAGATAAAAATGGTGAAGGAAATAATGGAAGAAATAGGGAAGGAGACAACTTGTTTGGATTCCCTATAGTTGATGATGAAACTCATACAACGATGAAAAATATCTCACCATCTATCCTCCCTAAATTTTATGGATTGCGAAGTGAGGATCCTGAAACATTTCTGTTTGAGTTTGAAGTTGTGTGCCGAACTTATGACTATATGGAAGACTCTCAAAAACTCAAACGGTTTCCTTCAACATTGAAGGGAGCTGCTTTGAAATGGTTCATGGGATTAGCCACCCAATCTATTAGGACTTGGAATGATATGAAACAAACATTTTTGGATAGATACTTGGAATATTGTATGCCCACCAATCACAAGGATGAGGTATTCAAAATGATGCAAAAAGAAGATGAAAATTTGGAAGACTTACTTGAAAGATTTCAATACAACTTGAAAAGAGAAAAGATGAGCAAATTAGATGATGAAACCTTGAAAGCCCTCATATTAAAATCCATTAGAGATGAATGGATAGATACTTTAAACATGATGGGGAAAGGAGACATTTCTCAACTTCCACTTCGTGACATAACAGAACTATGTGTCCATCTCTCAAGAGGAAAATCTAAAACAGGGAAAGGGCCTAGGGATCCTTCTCTTATTAGGGCTAACAAATCTGCAACTGGATCAGTAAGTAGGGCAAAGATTGGTAATATGCTTGATGAATTCAAAACTGATATCTTAGGGAGCCTTAGTGAACAACTAGACACCCTTAAAATCCAAAACAAGCAGAAAGCAGAAACTGATGCTCTAGCCATCTTTTGTCCGAAATGTAGGAAGAAACATGCTTTAAGGGAATGTCCCTTGAATGCAAAAGTTGTAGAAACATGTATGATTTGCTCAGAGAATCATGAGATCAAGGATTGTCCTTCAATTCCTGGACTCAAAGCTGTCTTTCAAGAAGACCCAAATTCAGTAGAATCTCTCTGTTTTGTTGCAAGAAGACCTTGGCAGGGACAACAAACTCAAGGGTTTAACAACCCTATGAATCTTCAAAACCCACCAAATTGGAATCCTTGGCAAAAATCTTGGCTCCAACATCAAAATCCATATCAGCCATGGGTACAAGGGATGAAAAATCCTTATGGGAGATTTGCTCAATTTTATCAATATCCTCCATCTTTTCAAAATCAACAAGCTCCACAACTTCCAAACCCAAATCCACAACTTTCATTTCCATTTCCACAACAACAACCTTCTCAGCAAAATCCAAATCCTCAACTCATGCTTCCATTCCAAAAAAATACAAATCAACTTCCAGCTCAGCCATTGCCAAATCCTAACAATAAAAATCCTCAGAATACTTATATGATAGAAGGACAACAATTTCCTACCTATATGATTGTTCCTCTCAATGATGTACAACTCAGATCTGGTAGAGTTTTAGAAAAACCTTCTATAGATGACCTAGAGCAGGATACCTCTGAGGAGGACTCTCTTGAAGCCAATAAGGGTTCTGAGGAAGCATCTCTTCAAAACTCAAATATTCAAAAAGAAAAAGAAAATTTAACACCCACAACTCCTATAGTTGAGAAACCTGCATCTTCATCTACACCTCCTTTTCCTGAAAGACTACAAATTGACAAGGGGGTGGAAAAACAAATCTTGTTGCCTAACTATGATTTTCTAGATGAATTGAAGAATTTTTGTATCAATATTCCCTTGCTACAAGCCATTCGAGAGATTCCTATTCTAGCAAAAACAATAAAGGAGTTGAGTTTCAAAAGACCAGGAAGGAAACTAAAAGACACAAGAAGAATCCACCTGGTAGGAAAAATTGCAGATATTATGATGGGGAAAATTACCATGCAGAAGTATGTAGATCCAGGAAGTCCAATTGTCAAGACACATATAAATGGGATAGAAATTCCAAACACATTGATTGACTTAGGGTCTGCTATCAACATTATGAGTAGACAGACTATGGACCAGCTAAAACTTCCTAACCTTCTTTTTACACCTACTTTACTGCAACTTGCAGATTGATCAATTATTAAACCAGATGGTGTATTAGAAGATATTTCAGTCTCCTTAGATTCTTGGGAATATCCGGTAGATTTTATGATTTTGACTCCCAAGAGTAATCTAGGAGGGCACCCACTTATCTTAGGAAGACCTTGGCTAGCCACAGTTGATGCTTTTATTAGTTGTCGATCTGGGGATATGTACATTTCTAATGGTAATTCGACAAAGAAATTCAATTTGTATACTCCAGAAAAAGCAATTACAGAAGTAGGAGACAATGAATGGGTCGATGATGAGGAAATTATACAACCTATCTTTACCATTTCGGAAATTAGTGAGGATAGTCAAATTCTGAACACATTAGAAAATTTTGAGACATCTTCAGAATATGACCCCACACAATTTCAGTTGGAATCTGACATAGAATATTTATCATCAAGACAAATGTCTCTTTTCTCTATGGAAGAGTTTGGTAGTTCTACCATTGAGATTTTTCCAGGAAAAACATTGAATATCAACAAACATTTGGAAAAGTCACAACAAAAAGAACTAATCAAAATCTTGCAAAAACATTCTACTGCATTTGCATGGGAGTATACTGACATGCAAGGTATTGATCCTAAGACTTGCATCCATCATATCTATATTGAGGAAAACAGTAGACCAATCAGACAACCTCAAAGAAGGATGAATCCAAATCTTAGGAGATAGTGAAAGAAGAGCTCCAAAAACTACTCAATGTAAACTTCATTTATCCAATTTCAGATAGCCGATGGGTTTCTCCTTTGGTTATAGTACCTAAAAAGAATGGTAAATGGAGGGTATGCATTGATTACAGGGAATTGAACAAAGCAACTTTGAAGGATCACTTTCCTTTGCCTTTTATCGATCAGGTATTAGATACATTAGCAAGTAAAAAGTGCTTTTCATTTTTGGATGGTTTTAGTGGCTATAATCAAATTCAAGTAGCACCTGAAGATCAAGATAAGACCACATTTACTTGTCCATGGGGAACTTTTGCCTACCGAGTGCTTCCTTTTGGGTTATGTAATGCACCTGCAACATTCCAAAGAGCAGTACTAAGAATTTTTTCTGATCTAATCCATGATTGTGTAGAGGTTTATATGGATGATTTTACAGTTTATGGTAATTCATTTGAAGAGGCATTAGAAAATTTGGAAAAAGTTCTCATAAGATGTAAAGAAACAAACCTTTCATTAAGCCATGAAAAAATGCTTTATGATGTTTACTGAAGGGATTGTTTTAGGACATCATATTTCAGGAGATGGGATTAAGGTTGATAGATCAAAAGTTGAAGTCATCTCCAAGTTACCTATTCCAAATTTTCAAAGAGATGTTAGAAGTTTTCTAGGATTTACTAGTTACTATAGAAGATTTATAGAAAACTTCACTAAAATAGCATCTCCACTCTTCAAGTTGCTTACAAAAGACTGTGAATTTAAATGGGATCCTGATTGTCAATCCGCTTTTGAAACTTTGAAAACAAGAATATCTCAAGCACCTATCTTGAGAGGACCAAATTGGAAACTTCCTTTCCATATTTCTACAGATGCTTCAGATACAGCTCTTGGAGCTGTGTTGGGTCAAAAAGATTTAATTCCTTATGCCATTTATTACACCAGTAAAAATTTGACTCCCACAGAGTTGAACTATACTGTGACTGAAAAAGAGTTTTTAGCCGTTGTTCATGCAATTAATAAGTTTAGACATTACATAACAGGCTATGAAACTTTTATTCATACTGACCATTCTGCAATTAGATATTTAATGAACAAACCTGTTACTAATGGCAGAGTGACAAGATGGCTCTTAATTTTGCAAGAATTCAATATTAATGTGTTGGATAGACCAGGAAAACAAAATACAGTAGCTGATTTCTTGTCTAGGATTCAGAATACTAAAGAAGATTCTCCTGTAGAGGATAAGTTTCCCGATGAATACTTGTTTGCAGTAACTATTAAGACTCCTTGGTATGCAGATATTGCTAACTATTTGGTTACAGGGAAACTACCTTCACATTTATTTCCAAGTGAAAAACGAAAAATTATTCAGGAGAGTTCAAAATATTCATGGATTTCTAACGAATTGTTTAAAACAGGCCAGATCTTGTGATCAGAAGATGTGTCAGGGAAGATGAAATTCCTGATATTCTTAAGGCATGTCATGATGAACCATGCGGTGGACACTTTGCAGACAAAAGGACGGCCTATAAAATCCTCTCTTTAGGATATTATTGGCCTTCCCTCTTCAAATATGCAAAACAATATGTCAAAAGGTGTGACAGCTGCTAAAGAGTAGGGAAACCTACCCTTTCAAATGAAATGCCATTGCAAACACAGGTACTCATTGAACCCTTTGAAAAATGGGCTTTAGATTTCATTGGACCTATTAATCCACCATCTAAGCAAAAGAAGTATATATTGGTTTGCACCGATTATGTTACTAAATGGGTAGAAGCTAAAGCATTAGTATCTGCTACTGAAAATTCAGTTGTTCATTTTCTTTATGAGGATATTTTTACTCGCTTTGGTGTTCCAAGAGAAATTGTGATAGATCAGGGGAGCCAATTCACATCCAATTTGGTGGAGAAGTTGATGGAATAATACAAAATCAAGCACAGAAGATCTACTCCTTACCATCCGCAAGCAAATGGTCAAGTGGAGTCCACAAATAAAGTTCTTGAAAGTATCATCACCAAAACTGCTCATCTACATAGAAGAGATTGGGCAGAAAGGCTTCCTGAAGCCTTGTGGGCCTACAGAACTACATGGAGAAATACAACAGGACATTCTCCCTATGAACTTGTTTATGGGAAAGAAGTCCCGCTCCCCATTGAGTTCCAAGTCAAGACCTTCAAGATAGCAGTTCAGTTGGGGATGGACTTATCAGAAGCCCAAAAGCATAGAATGGAGCAATTAAATGAGCTAGATGAGATCAGACAAGAAGAAATTTTAAGAACTGATCTAGTTCAATATCAAAGAGCTAAATGGCATGAAAAGTACATCAAAGAGAAGAAGTTTCAAGAAGGAGATTGGGCATTGTTATTTGATTCCAAGTTTAAAGATTTTCAAGGAAAATTTCAGACTCATTGACTTGGGCCATATGAGATTGACAAGATCTTTAGCAATGGAGCGGTAAGAATCAAGACCATTGATGAGTTTCAAACTCCTCTTATTGTGAATGGCCACAGATTGAAAGTTTATCATAAGCCACTCTCCAAAGAGGAATTTGTCAAAATGTTTCAAGAAAATTCTGCAATCAGGCTGGTATAGAAGAATTCTTCTTCTCCACCAGCCTAGCTTTTGTTATTTCAATTAAAAAATATATATATATATATTGTATAAGCCTGAAAACCAATCACTGATTGGCAGTCTTATATAGAAAATGTAGGGTGAAAATCAGGAACACCTGACACCCTATATTTTCCAAAAAAAAAAAATCTCTCTTTCATTTCACAAGTTTTGTGACCACCCATTCCACTTCATTCCACTTCATTTCACTCCATTTCACTCCATTCCACTTCATTTTATCTATTTCATTCCATTTCACCAATAAAATTCTTTTTCATGACCATTTCCATCTAGTCATTTGTCATCCGTTCATGTTCATTCACCCAAATAATAGTTGTGTCAGTTTCCGCAGCTGACATCTATTTCCGCAACTGACTCCAGTTTCCGCAGCCAGAAGCAGATTCCGCAGCTACCACTCTGTTTTCAAAATAATGTACAGCCAGATGTTATTTCCATAACCATGAAATCAAATGCAGGTGTGAGGACCAATTATGAAGACATGGGGCATTCAAGATATCAATGAGGAGAAACTAATTGAAGACCAAGGAAAAAGGCAAGAATTCCAAGGTATGAGTAAAATTTATTTCAAATAGCATTGAAAACACATTTTTATATAGTTATGAACCATAAGCTCCATTATGTGCAATGATTATATTGAAAAACTCCGTAATCACTCCATGATCTTTGTACAATCCTCCCACAATCCTCGCATTCATTCTCAAACGGTCCCATAATTAAACCTCCGATCTTCACTCATACTCTGATATTCCACCTGTGACAATGAGACGTAGTTGATTTGACTACGGCTTCTTTCAGCCGCATAAAATCCATAGCCGTTGTTTAAACGTGCTTACATTTATTTTGCAGCCACCAAATTTTAAAACACTGCCGGATGTGTTATACTCCTCCTATTGTTCTATGAATCTCACAGCCGCATTTCTGCTGTGCTCACGTAACCCTTCTCTGTTCCGCTTCTCTCCATTTCATTCTCTGTTACGCTACAGTCTGTATACCCACTCTCTGATATCTACCTATAGTCATCGTGCTCATTTCTGTTCATTCAGCCGTCCTACTTCCATTGAACCCTCCTCACGCAGGCAAGTTTTTAAAGAGCAGAAAGAAGGATGGGTAAATTGTTGAGAGCAGAACCAGAGGGACCTAAATTCATGGAAGGATATCCGCAAGTCAGGGATATATTGAAGAAGGAAAAGTGGCTGCGGTTTATCCAAAATTTTAGAGGCTACCATAAAGAAGTAACAAAAGCTTTTGCAAGGTCGTTCAATGGCCTGGAGGTAGAGATTGGAGACCTTAAGTTCACGGTGAATGAGGCATCTTTAGCAACTGCCACAGAACTTCCTCAAGAGGGTGAACGATGGTTTAAGAACAAAAGCATTAGTGATGAAGCTTGGAAATTAATTCTACATAACCCAGGTATGGACATAACTATTTTTAAAAGAGGAATTCATGTTCATGCTTTGAAAGAGGAATGGGCTACTTTGCTACTAGTTGTTCAAAAATTTATCACCTGTGAAGGCTGTTTTGGGTCCATGTATATGTACCATACCAGATTGCTAATGAATTTTCTAGATAATAAAACTCTCAATCTCCCATATTTTCTATTAAATAGTTTGAAAAAGATTTCTGTGACTGTTCAGAAACATTTAGGGGATGTAGAACCACATCTATATCACCATGGTCTTGTAAAAATTTTGATTGAAAAACAGTTAAAAGAGAACAAGGATACATGGGAACAATTTTTGATCAGAAATTTCTTTGAAGAACCTCAAGAAATTCCTGAAGGTAGCACATCAAGAAGGAGTAGGAGAAAAAGAAAAAATGATGAAACTCAAAGTACTCCTACTACTACAATTGAAAGAACTAGTAGGGAAGAGAGACTGTCAAAAAGGAAGAAGAAAGAAACCAAGGGTAAAAAGCCAATAACATCAAAAGAGAGAAAAAGTATTGAGGCTTTACATCAAACCCTTCTTCCGAAGAAGAAGATCATCAAGTGTTATCTGAGAGATTGGTTCATCTTCAAGAATAGTTATCTATAGCCAAGAAGAAAGAGAAAGGAAAAAAAAAGCAAAAAGACAGTGGTCCACAGCGTGTGAGAAGAAGTTCCAGGCTTAAGGGGAAGTTGAGGAAAACGCAAATGAAGGGACCTCATTTTATCGATTTGGGAGAAGAAACATTTGAACAGTCCCCAGCTGACTATAGTCCATCTCACTCTCAGTCAGTCAGTGAACCTGGTTCATTTCATTCTCATTCAGACATTGAACATAGTCCATCCCATTCTCGGCCAGATGTTGATGTAACCCTTCTCAGCCAGATTTTGAAGACAACTCTCCTTCACGGCATTTTGGGGACAGCCCAATAAAAATGACACCTGACCTAATATAGACCCCAAGCAGCAAGAAGTATATGATTATATAGAATCTTTAGAAAAAGCAGTTACAGGTCCCAGTACTTCGTCCATTTAGCCTCACATATCACAAAATGATCTAGTCCAATCACTGAAATAGGAAGTCTTTGAGCTAGAGCTTTTAAATAAACACATTAAAAATGAAAATGAGACATTGAAGGAACAAAGCAAATTGGACAAAATCATTCATGATAATACCATGCTACATCTGGGAATATGGCAGAAGAAGAACAAGAAATTGAAAAGGAAATGCCAGAAGTTAAGCAAAGCACTGGTTAATATCAAATTCAGATGCTTAATGAAGAAGCCTAGGATGTTAGCAGCACCAAGGAAGAAGAGGAGAGGATTGGATGTACTGGCTGAAGTGTCAAGGCATATGAACTGAAGAAGGATTATCAAAATTTTGGTTGCATGAGGACATGCAACACCTTCACAGTGAGGGTATGTTGAGTCTCAAATCTGCATCTTTCTTATACATCTTCCTAGACCTTTTTCATTCACCTGAACCTTCCAAGTTGTCAATATCATTGTATATTAATTGCAAAAGAGCATCTAAAATGGTTTTTAACTATATTTTGTGTCTGATGTTTGATTTAGATTTTTGCTCATTTAGCTGTGGAATCTTGCCACTTTCCACAACTGTTGCAACTTTCCGCAGCCATTTTGTGAAAGTCTATGTTGCAGGTGTCTTCAGGTAAAACGAGCCACATGGGCAAGTCAGAAATGATGTGGACATGGATCGTATCCTATTAGCTCGAGCAAATTCACTTAAGGAGGCTGTGGTCAAAGGTGGCCAAGTGGAAGTCAACCATAGAGTCCCACGATGACAGGACTCTGTTTCTCATCACGTGAGGATTTGCATGACCGTTTCTAACTTACGAGAGACACATCAACACCTGTACACGGCTCCATAAGCCGAATCCAACATCCACTCTTCATAGATTTACTCCTCACTGCGGCCATGATGCTGGATCCCTGGACGTGATGATTTACGTGTCTCCATTAGCACAAACTTTAGGGAATTAGTTATATTTCCTTTGTTATAAATAAGGCGTTTTCATACGCATATTAGATTATTCTCCATTAGCCTCCAAATAGCTCTGTAATGTAATTACATTGCCACTGTGCCGTAATATCACCTCTCTGTTATGACTGCATTTTAATATATAAGAAGACTCTGTTTCCAAGCGTAATTCGTATTTGAAGGCTGTTGCCAAGGCTGGTGCAGAGGGCCCCTGCACACGCTGAGGTTTTGTGCATTATTATATAGTTCTTGTTTTATTTCTTTAAGCTCATTGTGCCATAAGTCATTCATGTGTTTATACATTGCATCTTTCATGGTATTTATGCTTCATCTCTGTTTATAATCTTTCATGCTTTACATCTTACTTTTGTCCATAATCTTTCATGTTTTATGTTAACTGATCAGTGTTCTTGTTTCAGATTACAAATAGGAAGCCCGGGCATTTGCATATCTTTTGACTAATGACATGGAATCAATATTGTTCTGTTGCTAATTTACTTTTCTTAGTTTCTGTTTAATTTCAGTACTGCTTTGTTTATTTCAGTCTTGCACATTTGCTTCAGTAGTTAGATTTAGATATATTAAATTGCTCATGTCATTTTCAGTTACCTCCGAAAGCCACGGCTGGACTGATGGTGAGGGATTGAAGTATGAGTGTGTAGTTTGATATTAGTTTACTTTCTGCAAGTTAGATATATTAAATTGCTCATGTCATTTTCAGTTACCTCCGAAAGCCACAGCTGGACTGATGGTGAGGGATTGAAGTATGAGTGTGTAGTTTGATATTGGTTTACTTTCTGCAAGTTAGATATATTAAATTGCTCATGTCATTTTCAGTTACCTCCGAAAGCCACAGCTGGACTGATGGTGAGGGATTGAAGTATGAGTGTGTAGTTTGATATTAGTTTCTTTTTCTGCAAATTAGATATCAGATTGCTCAAGTTGTTTACGGTTACCTCCAAAAGCCATAGCTAGACTAATGGCAAGGGATCATAATATAAGTTGATGTAATTTGATTTAGATTTACTTTGTTGAAATTCTTGGATTTCTTTAAGCATAGTTTATTTTGTGTTTAGACAGCAGCAAGGATAGTTTGGTTTTCATGCTCAATAGTTCACTGTTTGATTTATTAGGCTAGCAGCACACTTTCATTTCCTTTCAGGTTTTGTCATTGTATGTTTCAAATTCCTTTTTAAGTTTGAAGTTGGTAAATCATTATAAAGGATATCATTGCCTTGAACAACCATAACCATACTTGTTTTTATTTTAGAATTTCCATCTCACATTAGAAAACCAAAAACGACAAAAAGACAAGAAATAGGTTATCTTGCACATATAGTGCGCCACACTTCATCAGCTTACGAATCCCGGATTGATAAATTAATGTAGCAATTTAGGACACACTAAATTGACCAAACAGGGACCCAGCCCACAAACCCGTCTGTACCCCAAGTGCCCCCGCAATACATTTTTCTTTCATATTTCCTTTTTGACCCCACTGGTCCCACCCGACCATGCTGGGGCCCTTCATTGCATTTCCCGTAATCTCCACCGTTGATCTGTTTCCCATCCCGAGATCCAACGGCCCACAGGCGTTTTTGCACCCGTTCCTCCATAACGTTCTAAAACCCATTTTCAACATGAAAAGGCTATTTTTTCTCCCAGAGTACACATTAGCCCAGCCCCACCAACTCCTCCCGCCATGCTACTCTTATCCCTTCGCATTCATTCTCCATCGTTGATCTTGCCCCCCAGATCCAACAAACAAGATCTCATTTCCTGTCCACTTTTCTCCCGATTCCCCTCTGTGCACTTTGAACGCGAAATAGGTGGTATTGCAGGGGACATGCGTCACCCATCCACCTGATTCGTGTACATTTGGCCCAATACTGCTTACCGTCCAGACCCTACGCAAAAACCACTCTGGTTTTCTGCAAAACCACCTATCCACTATTTCCCGCCAAATTCATTTTTTTGTGGATTTTTGTTTGTTTTCACCTATGAAACCTTTCCCCGTTTCATTCGCCGTGCCTCCTCACTGCTCCAAAACCTCCGCCAAAGCCCTCTATTGCAGTTAAACCCAAGAAACACAGGATTTCATAACCAGTTTTTCGTCGTGTACAGGTTTAATGGTGAATTAATCCACAGGTCTTCCACAGCCGAAGAAACAATGGAAAAGGGGCCAAAGGGTCGAATTTCCAGGCTTAATCAATTTTTTTGGACATTATTACAAATAAAACCCTCCAGTGTAGTAGGAGACCCCTGCAAACACAAAGACAAGGAATATTAACGAATATCAATGAGGAAATCAAAGGATTAAAGGTTAATACAGTCAACAAAGGATAGAAAACCCGAAAGATAATCAGAAGAAGCCTTAAAGCACAAATTAAAGGAAAATAAATGTTTAAAGTGCTAAACAAGACAAATCAGTGGGAAATGACTTCAGAACGCCAGATCATCGAAGTATTTATTTCTCCAAAGGACCAAAGGACACTTATAGTCTACCTTTCCTCTCAAAGACACCGTGATAGCCATCCTGATGGAAGAGGCTCTTTAAAACTGTCAGAATAGTTATTGCACATTCATGGGGCTACAAAACCCAAAAAATGACATTTTACTTGTCATAGAGGTCAAATAGGGTACTTGAGACCAAGTTATCTTCAAAGAAACACTTCGGAGTTATTACCATGCCTACCAGATATGCATCAAAACAGGATAAAATACTAAAATGGTATAATCAGTTAATGCTATGATTATTAAGCAGAATGGGCATTCGAATACTTCTCCCACTCTATCTTAATTAATATTTACTATCATTCCTACAACACTCTTCCTCTTTCTCCTATATGTATACACAAAAAACTCATTGTAAAAGGTTGGGAAATTCTTAATAGTTTGAACTGTTATTAAGTAAGAGCTTCTGAGTAGTTGTAATATGGTAGGCTGGAAAGAAAAGCATTGGACTGTAAAAGCTATTGGACTCAAAGTTTGTAACTAGTTTTGCACATCAATAGACAAGTAGATTCACTGGATCCTGATCTAAATCATTGGTGATGTTATTCTCACTGTAATTTTTATTTTCCTTATGTTTCCACTGTGTTCATATTCTCTGATAAAGAACAACAAATATAGAGTAGGATTTACTGCAAAGTACCTGAGCTCTCACTGAAAAATATTTATCTTTATGTTTTCTTCTAATGTGTATTTGGGAATGATTTCAATAGAGTATAACCAGTTAATTAATGTTGGTAAGCCCATGACTTTCTGAGTAGAAATTTAGATGTTGTTCTTGAATGGTATTTTCACTGCATGCTAAGTAGAGTCATAATCAAGGAAGTTTATGGTTAGCCCTGTACCTTGTTTAGTCTTAAACAACTGTTTTGAATATTTCCCTTAAAAGTGTGCCAAAATTTGGATAGGTTAAAATTCCTTACATGATCTTAGGTTACTTTTTATGTTTATCTTAAATGTTTTTCTCTTGAGTGCATTTTAAAAGAAGGCTAGGTTAAAATCGCTTACCTGATCTTAGGCTTCCTTTTGTTTCTTACATGTTTGCTTCTTTCACCACACTTCTTAATATTCCATACCACAAACTCAACTTAAAATATCTTCTAATATAGATTACTTTCCCTTTGAAAACCCTTGAATAGTTGATGTGCAAGTAAACCCTTTTATGACTCCATAGCCCAATGGTTTTGCACTTTTGTTTGGCCTTTCTTCTTATGCTGAAACATCCTTCCACTTATTTTCTTCTTCACTTCACATGACCCTCTCAGTTAATGATCCCCAACAAAAAAACAAACAAAAAAACCCCTTGTACTTCATAGCTAGCCTAATATCATCTCATAATCCTTAAAGATATATCGTTTGAAAACACATATAGAGAGATCCCTCTCTGAATCCAGGAGGGCTAGATCCTAGGATTCCAAAGTGGTTCTAATGTTGCCTTGTAATTTAGTATGCCAATCTGCTAAATCACAGGACCCCAACACATAGATCTAGATTTTTGCAGCATTTTTCTTCATCACCTAATTGCAGATCTAAAGATATTGGCAGCCATATTTGTTGTCAGAGCTGTTTTTTATGCACAACTAAAGTGGTATTTTTTCGTACACTTGCAATTAAGATTCATACTAAAAACTGGAAACTCCACACGGGTTTATGATTACGACCTCTATCATTTTTATGATCCCTACATATCGAGCTCCTTCAAACCCTAGGATTTGTCTTTAGCTTCTTGTTTTTCTTTTCTTGATGTTGTTTTTAACCTATAAAACCATAAAACATTAAAAATTCTAACTTTCATGTGTTTTCGGACCTATTGCGCAGGCGACAGACATCAACCGCACCTGAGACAACAAATTCTGTTGAAACGTACTCCCGAGAGTGCCGGAAGTGCAGGTCACACTTTTTGGCCCCAAAACTGCGACCTGGAGCTTCAAGACGCAGAAAATTGACCAAAACCTGCGACCTTAGTGTTGGGTATGTGTTATATTATTTCCACGACTAGCCCCATGTACTGTACATTGTGCCGAGCATAATAGGGGGGTCACAAGGGGGAAGGCAGCCCCCAATTTTGGGGTCCGGGGCAGCGCCCTGACGATTTTTTTTTTTGGTGTGCGGACCCACCCATGTTTTGTGCATGATTTTGCACATGGTTTTGGGGTACGATGGTTTTCGGCCCCTGGTATTTTGTAGATTCGGTCAAGGGAACTACGGTCATGTTCTAATCCAGGGTTAATGGATTGGGGTTTATGTATGATTCAGCATGTATATATATGTGTTGTAACACTAAAAGGAAAATAATGAAAAATCAAGCTGGTCGTCCTGATTTGGGATCCAGGGGAAAATATCTGTGTTTATCTATTTTATGTTTTATGCTCTCGCTATTGTTTATTTTCTATTATAAGATTTGTGTGTAGATAATTTCTGTTTAGGGTTAAAACCTACATTTGGTATCAGAGTTGTTTCGGCTTCAAGGGGATGCCTTTGCTGCTAAGGGTTTTTTTCTTGGGCCTGAGGTAGACCCCGTTTAGTGGGAGATCTGCGGGATCAATTCTTGCGGTGAAAGAAGATGGCGAGCGGCGAAAATATATAGATTGAGAAATTTAATAGTCAGATTTTTGAGTTGTGGAAGCTCAAGATGGAGGATCTGCTGGTGGATAAAGATCAATGGATCACAGTAGATCTAGGTACTAAAACAACGGCAATGTCAGATGAAGACCGGAAGAAACTAGATCAGAAGGCTAAGAGCACAATATGGTTGTGTGTCTCAGATTTAGTATTGTTGAATGTATCTGGGGAAGCTACAACGAAGAATTTGTGGGAAAAACTTGGGACTTTGTACCAATCTAAGTCTCTGGTGAATAAGTTGTTCCTACGGAAAAAGATGTATAACCTGAGGATGAAGGATGGAGACTCGGTGACAGAGCATCTGAACGCCTTCAATACTGTGGTAAGTCAGCTTTCATCTATTGATATTAAAATATCAGATGAAGATAAGTGCATCAGTTTGTTGTGTTCTCTAACAGACTCGTGGGATAGTCTAGTTATTGAAATAGGTAGCAATACAACTACCTTGAATTTTGATGACATTGTCTCAGCCTTGCTGTCGGAGGAAATGAGACGGAGAAATATGGAGGGCCAGAATGGGGATGCCTTATCTATACGAGGAAGGTCCTAAAACAAAAACAAGAATAAGTTTTGGAGTGGGAGATCCAAATCTAGAGGGAGATCTAAATCTCCTGGAAAGTTTATAAAGGTGTGCTGGAAATGCGGAAAAAAAGGACACTACAAAAAGGACTGCAGATCTAAAGCTCCTGAGAAAGGAAATGGATTTGATGATGCTCCTTCTCCAGAGGCAAAAACCACCTCGGATGAAGGTGGGGATGTGTATTTGGATTCTTCTTCAAATACACATGTAGATCATGAGTCATGGTTAATTGACTCGGGTGCATCCTTTCACTTCACTCCCCATAGGGAGTGGTTCTGCGAGTATGAGAAATATGATGGCGCGATGTATTCCTAAGGGATGATAGGAAGGCCAGAATAGTTAGACGTGGAAAAATCAAGTTGAAGCTGCAAGGTGGAAGGATTAGAACACTTCCTGGTGTTCTGCATATTCCTGCATTGGCCAAAAATCTAATTTATGTAAGCAAGATGGATGATGCAGGTGTAAAAACAGTGTTCGAGAAAGATGCATGCAAGATGGTTCAGGGAGCACTGGTATTAATGCGGGGATTTCGGACTGGAACTCTATACAAGCTACAAGGTAGCACTTTTATTGATGGGTGTCACAATTTTTTGGTTCCTGAAATTGGAGCGAAAAGCCTAGCTGTCTCTGGAGAAAAGACCATGCTATGGCATCAAAGGCTTGGACATATTGGAGAGAAGGGCCTTCGGATACTGCATAGAAATGGTATGGTAGAAGGTATGTCTAATTGCTCTCTGGATTTCGATTTCTGTGAACATTGTGTATATGGGAAGCAGAATCGGGTGAGTTTTCCTTATGGTGCTAAGAGGGCGAACAAGATATTAGAACTTGTGCACAGTGATGTGTTTGGACCTGTGTCAGTTCCATCACTGGGAAAGTCTGTGTACTATGTTTCATTCATAGATGAATTCTCAAGGAATACATGGATATATTTCTTGAGGAAGAAATATGAATTATTTGAAAAATTTAAAGAATTTAAGGCTATGGTGGAAAACCAGACAGAGAAGAAGATAAAGGCGCTGAGGACAGATAATGGTGGGGAGTTCTGCAAGAAGGAATTTGAAGAGTTCTGTAAGAAGTGTGGTATAGCACGGCAGAAGACTACTCCATACACACCTCAGCAAAATGGAGTTGCAAAAAGAATGAATAGAACACTGATGGAAAAGGCAAGAAGCATGCTCAGTGGTACCGGGTTAGGACAAGAATTCTGGGCAGAGGCAGTGGAGACTGCATGTTACTTAGTTAACAGATCACCTTCATCGGCGTTGGAGGATAAGACCCCACATGAGGTATGGACTGGTAAGAAACCCTCTATTTCACATCTAAAGGTATTTGGATGTGATGCATATGTACATGTTCCAAAGGAGAAAAGGACCAAGTTGGATAATAAATCTGAAAGGTGCATCTTTATTGGGTATAAGGATGGTTTAAAGGGTTACAAGCTTTGGAACCCAGAAACAAGGAAGGTTGTGTACAACCGATATGTGGTGTTTAGAGAGGTGAAAGATGTTGTTACACATGAAGTCCTACCAAAGGAACCTGAGAAGATAGAGTTTGAGCTAAAGGAGTATGAATCAGACTCTACAACAGAAGAAGATTCAGAAGAGGAAGAGCCACAAACCCCAGCTTTGAGAAGATCAGTTCAGGAAAGAAGGCAACCAAAAAGGTATAGTCCATCTGCTTTCTGTTCAGGTTTTGCCTTAACTATAACTGATGATGAACCCAGAACTGTTAGGGAGGCAGTAGATTCAGATGATGGAAAACTCTGGAAGGAGGCCATGGTTGATGAAATGGCATCCTTGCACAAAAATGATGCATGGGATCTGGTGGAGTTGCCGGCTGGAAGGAAGCCCATTGGGAGAAAATGGGTATTTAAGAAGAAGATGAATGTAGAAGGCAAGGTGGAGAAATACAAAGCTCGGTTGGTAGCGAAAGGTTATTCCCAGGTGCCGGGAATTGATTTTGGTGATATTTTTTCTCCTGTTGCCAAAGTTACTTCTATTAGATTACTTTTGTCTGTTGCTGCTGCATTTGATTTTGAGATAGAACAGATGGATGTGAAGACAACATTTCTTCACGGGGATCTAGAAGAGGAGATCTACATGAAGCAACCTGAAGGCTTTATGGTGAAGGGTAAGAAAGAACTAGTATGCAGATTGAAGAAGTCTCTGTATGGGTTAAAACGGTCACCAAGGATGTGGTATCAGAAATTTGATACCTATATACGGGGACTTGGCTTCACCAGAAGCAAGGAGGATCACTGTGTTTATTTTAAATTAATTGGTGACCGTGTTATTTATTTGGTCTTGTATGTGGATGATATGTTGTTTATTGGAAATGACAAAGAAATTATCCAAGATTTGAAGACCCACCTGTTCTCCAAATTCGACATGAAGGATCTTGGTGCTACAAACTATATTTTGGGCATGGAAATTAAGAGAGACTGTGCAAAGAGGAAGCTCTGGTTAAACTAGAGGAAGTATGTCGAGACTATATTGCATAGGTTCAATATGCAGGATAGTAAACCGGTGAATGTTCCTATTCCTGTAGGTGTAAAGTTGTCTGTTGAACAGTGTCCCAAGACATAAGAAGAAGATGAAGATATGTCCCGTGTTCCATATGCAAGTGTAGTGGGTAGTCGGATGTATGCAATGGTCTGTACTAGACCAGACATTTCACATGCAGTGGGAGTATTGAGCAGTTTTATGTCAAACCCAGGGAAGGAGCATTGGACAACAGTGAAGCGGGTTTTCAGATATTTACGTGGCACTAGTGATTATGGCTTGTGCTACCAGGGAAGACCAAGATTTTCCAGAATTTTGGACATTTGTGGTTTTTTTGATGCAGACTGGGCTAGAGATCTGGACCAAAGAAGATCTACAAGTGGGTATGTGTTTAACCTATTTGGAGGCGCAATCAGTTGGATGAGTAAAAGACAGTATGTAGTGGCTCTTTCAATTATAGAGGCAGAATACATTGCAACCACTCATGCAAGAAAGGAATCAATTTGGTTGCAGAGATTGTGTTCAAGTATGGGGTTGGTACAGCAAGCTATAAGGATAGACTGTGATAGCCAAAGTGCAATTTTCTTGGCTAAGAACCCTGCTTACCATTCAAAGACAAAGCACATTGATGTTCAATATCACTTTGTTAGATATATGGTTGAGGCTAAAAGGGTGTTGATGGTAAAGGTAGACACTTTGAATAATGTTTCAGATGCATTGATGAAGTCTGTAAGCACTCAGAAGTTCTCTTGGTGTAGAGAAACAATGGGTGTTGAAGAATTGGCCCAATGACTAAGCTCTCCTATGGCCCCATGTGGAAAGAAAACAACAATTGGGAGAATGTTGGGTATGTGTTATATTCTTTCCATGACTAGCCCCATGCACTGTACGTTGCGCCGCCCATAGCAGGGGGGTCACAAGGGGGGAGGCAGCCCCCACTGTTGGGGTCCAGGGCAGCGCCCCAGCGAATTTTTTTTGGTGTGCGGACCCACTCATAGGCGGATCCACCCATGTTTTGTGCATGAGTTTGCACATGGTTTTAGGGTACGATGGTTTTCGGCCCCTGGTATTTTTTAGATCCGTTCAAGGGAACTATGGTTATGTTCTAGTCCAGGGTTAATGGATTGGGGTTTATGTATGCTTCGGCATGTATATATATGTGTTGTAACACTAAAAGGAAAATAATAAAAAATCAAGCTGGTCGTCCCGATTTGGGATCCAGGGGAAAATCTCTGTGTTTATTTGTTTTATGTTTTATGCTCTCGCTACTGTTTATTTTCTGTTATAAGATTCGTTTGTAGATAATTTCTGTTCAGGGTTAAAACCTACACTCAGTAAGAAATAAGTCAGAAACTACGACCTCACTTTTTTGCAGGAATTTTTCAGAATTTTTTCTGGGTTTATCTGGGCCTCTGTTCAGGGTTTTCTGACCTCTGTCTCCACCCATTTTGGACTTTAAATTTTTCTTTTTTTCTCAACAAAGTGGGAACCTAGCCCCCTAGGGCTTTAGTACCCTCCACACTTTGTGGAAGAGTTTTAGCTACTGCAGGTTGTCTGAAATTTTCAGAGCGTTTAGCCATTTTTTTCAGATTTGATACCTCACCTTCAGATCCACTTCAGGCTGGCTATTTATCCATCCAAATCACCTCCTTTAGTTTTGTTTGGGTTTTCCTTTAGGGTCCCTGTAATGTTCCTTTTTCAGGATTCTCACGATTCTATTTCAGAGATGGAATACAGAGGAATTTAATGGATATGTCACCCTTCAAAGAAAGGGTGAGATCCAGAGGCTTCCTGGCCAACTGTAGACTCTGCCTATAGAACTTGGAATAACCCCTTTTGAGGAATCTCAACAAGGTCTTCAGGTAAAACTCTATATATGTAAAAATGAGCAAGAATAATGTAGATCAGGGCTGGAATCCCATCATTTATGTTGTATGTGACTTATATATGGAATTTCATAAAAAAAAAATCAATTTAAGCACATTAAAAAGATCTCCCAAAAAGTAGACTAGCTAAAAGGCACCCAAAGGGGAAGGCTGCAGTAATATGAAAGCAATGCTTCAGGAATTGTGCAGTTTTAACTAATTTTTAGTGGAGATCAACATGAATACTGATATATCAGTATTACAGTAGCAAATAATCATTATTACAAAGCCCTTTCATTATATAGTGGAAAGCATGAGCCAATACAACAATAAATCTTCAGAAAAGAGAGCAGATGCACACGTAAATTTGCAGAAATGCTTGAACAGCGTTATTTTCCAGGAGGTTTAGAAGATGTGAGTTAAAAAATATATCTAGAGCAGATCTATGGTTAAAACATCAGATTTTGAAACTCTTTAGTTTTCTCTACAAGATCCACTTGGAATTTTGACAAGAGCATGCATAAATAAGAGTAGATATGAGAAACAAGTTGCAGATCTGGAAACTGCTGCAATAAATTCCTGAATATGAAATTACATAAAAATGGATCAGATCTGAACAAAACATAGATCAGCAAGCCAATCCATGGATCACCAAGTGGAAGGAAAACCCAGCACAAGAAATCTCTGATCTAAACAATGAGAAAAACAACCTCCAAACCCTCATCCATAAATAATGCAGTTTTCCCAATGGGACAGCGCTGTAGCTCAAGAGACACATAAAAATACTGAATAATAGTAGATCTGGAAGTACAAGAAATGGTACTCTCTTCCATAAGGTCAAAGGACCCACTCCATGGAGAGAGACTCTCAAAATACACTAGGTCTATGCAGATCTAAATCACCACTTGTAGCAGCTTGCAGAGACAGCAAAATCCTCACTGGATCAGCACTGCCAATGTAAGTAGGAGCTTGGCCTCAAGCTTGATAGTGGTTCAATCAACAAAGAACTCCTCCAATGATCCTCAAGGTAAGAGATGAAACCCCTAAGCAGGAATTCCAATCACAATCCTCCACTCAATAGCAGAGAATGGTATTTGTCTAAGAAGAGAAATACTTTAGAAATATGATCTATCAACAACCTTCTTTTGTTGCCCTCCTTCTCCTTTTATAAGATGAGAAAGCTCTTGCAAACCCTAAACCACTTTGATGAGTTATCCCTTTTCACATTAGAGGCTCCCTTCTAGAACTGCGCATTCCCTTTTGGAGATGCAATGAACCTAGACAGCGTTGTTGATTTTTTCAAGGTTGACCCAACCTTAAGCTCAAACCTCTTTCACACCTGCAAGTGATTATTTACATAGCCCTAATTTTTCTTTGTTCACATGGGCATTGATTTATTCAAAATTTTTATGAGTTTTACATGTCCTCCTTTATTCATTTATTCATAAAACATAAATTAAATCAAAATTGAATGTTTCCTCTTAGCTAAGGATAAGTAGGAACATTACAGTCCCCTCCGCTTCCCTCCAGGAGTGTAATATCCCCAAATGGGATCTGCTAGCAAGGCATGACTGGAAAACACATTTCCAGGAATGGATTCTACATGATTTTAAACCAGGACCTAGATCCCTTATATCAATGTATCTAAGACTGAAATCTAAGGGGAGGCTCAAAATAAATCCCTCTAGGTGGGTTAAACAGGTCTCCCACTCCTAGTTGTCTTCAGAAAGTGCCCGATGAAGGGACTGCAACAATGTATGAACATACAATGGAATAAAAACCTTATTTTGATAATCTTGAGTACATGAAGATGTAGCCAAGGTATACAAATCCTTGAGGAAAGAGTCACTCAATCAAAGCAATGCAGCCTCAAAGGGACATGTACATGAAAATAGCTAAACACTGCTACACATGAATTTCAGCAGGCTAAGCGGACACATTTTATAAGGGATACTGCATCATACTGCATAATAACAGAAAGATATAACAATGTATGGCTCAAGAAATGAGGGGGAGAAATCTCTCAACCCCTGAAAACAATAATACAACAATCCTTGGAAGGATTGGCTGAAATATACAAAAATGGAAAAATGCCGGAGTTGCAGGGTAGCAGCTACAACTCAAACTGGAACTGGATGGAGATGGCTGAAGATGATACACAATCTGAAGTAGACCTCCTCCAATGGATCTTCTAAGTGAAAGGCTGATCCTAACACTAAAGATCTCACCCTCCAATCAACAGTGCAAACCCTCACCATATATGCACACTGAAAATAACGCAGATACTGAGGGAGACTACACTGTAGATGGAATAGAAAGTTTTGGCCAAGTGCCAAGATCTAAAATGAGCTCTGAATCCTTCCTTACTGATCTCCCAAAGGAAAGAAGGCCCCCTCCTCTGAAAAACAAGCCAAGGAATGGTGTTGTGGGATCCTCCATTGCAACAGCCTGCAACACAACTCAGATCCAAACAGAAACTACGTTGTAGCTGAAGGAGGATGCTTTAGCCTTGAGCCTGGATGTGGAGAAATGAAGTGCAATCCCTCAAGATGCCTCTCAATAAGGAGAAGGGATCCTAAATAGGAATCCATTGTGCTAAACATCACTGCAACTCAGCTAAATAGCCGGAGACTGTAAATATTCTAAGAAAACAAGAAATCTATAATCATATGCATGAGAAACAATGGCTTCCTTGCTCTCCTTTTAAACAAATGATAGCTCCCTCTCCATGGGTCCTATTAGCCCCCTATGAATTTTTTGACAAGCAAACAGAGGGCTAAATTGATTTTGAGCCTTCAAGGAATGCATTTCCCCTGAGAACACATCATCCTTGAAGCCTCCTTGTGCCTTTATCCTTTGATAAATCCTCACTGCTATTTCCATGAGAAAAGCCTCTATGTTGTGAAGAATAATGCCCAAAAGGCCTCCATTTTTCCTTCTATTTTATCCCCATTAAGCCTCTATTTTCATCCCTTCTTCCCTTCTTTATTTCTTTCCTTAACCCCCTAAATCACCCTAATTCCCCTTTTTAAACCTTATAGTGCCCCTTATCTTGTTTGAAAACCCTTTTTTAGCCTTAAAAATCCTTCTTTTGGCTAAAAAACACATTTTGTTACATACACAGGCCTAGCCTCTTTCGGCTAGCCCCCATAACCATTTCCCCTCCATATGCCCGACACCTAAGACCAAGCGCTAACGACCTGGGTGCTAATCGCAATCGGAAGAATCATGGGAGTGCATTCCTTTGTTTCACTTATCTCCCCCCAATGCGAGAAATATTACCCTATCGGCTCCCGATCCGTTCTGGACCATCAATATTTCAAACGATCCGACGGTCAGCGCTCACTCCAACGCGCCCGTTTCCTCTTTCATGTCACTTCCCCGATTGCATGCTGACCGTCGATCTATTCTCAGATCTAATGGCTATCGCGCAATTTCTCATCGCCAATCGATCGATCTCCCATCGGAGTTTTGGACCTTCCATTGCTCCCCTCCGATTAGATCTCAGCCGTCCATCTCATCCAGGTCAATGGTCCACATCGCATTTCGTGTTCCATTGTATTTTTTCATCGCGTCATCATAGCCATCAATCTCCTCCTAAGATCCGATGGTCCTGATCAAATCGCCCTCAGCCACTATTTCCATAGTCACGCCACCTTTCCTCCATGCCTCCACAACATTCTTCTGCCATCACCCTAGATTTTATGACAGTTTTATTTTACTGTGCAGGGTATACAGGGTGATGAAATTCACTCTCCCTCCGTAATTGCAGTCACTGTGATTCGAAAATGCAGAGAGACCATTACAGAAGCAGTCAACATAACAGAAGAGATAGATTAGAGGGATTTAGGCCTGATTAATTGTATAATTAGTACCTAATCCTTTATTTAAAAAATTAAGGCGCAGTTTGAAGATTAAAAGAGCACATGAAATAAGCCATATCTGCTTTCAGCATCAGTAGTAAAGTTCTCAGACAGTACACCTCCGACAGAAGTCTCCATGCCTCCTCGAGCTCCCAAAGGCCATTTCACTGACAGAACGCTTCCAAGACTGTCAAGGCAACAATAATGGAGGTATGGAAGCCCAGAATACCTTCAGTCACCTTACTTGCTTCAGAAGATAAAATAGAGAGCCTTATAGCTAGAAATAACTTCAAAGAGATATCCAAGGTCAAATCCTACCTGACAAAGAATCCAAACCAAACCACAAAGTAAAGCACAAAGCTATTAAGTAGAGTGGACACGGGCACTTCCTCCACTCTGTATTAATCGATCCATTTAATTTACATCTACTCCCATACTTACTCCTTCTCCTATAAGAACTCCCGAAGAACATGTTATCACTCAGGTTTTCCTAGAAGTTGTGTAAGAGGAAAGTATACCCGAGGTAACCACAAACCAACCTTTTAGATGCAGAATCTAGCCAATCTGCATCCAGAGAGGGCTCTCTCTTTATAATTTATCTTTGTTCTTAGAAGGTTTTAGGCTAGTTATAGATTCAAAGTTTTTTTTGGGAAAATGGTGGAATCCACAAACTAAGGGCAAGGTTGAGAGCTTTCAGTCCATTGGGCTATGGAGTCAAAGGATGGCTTTACTGGATTTCTATTCTAAGCACAAGATGGTATTACAGGGCAAGATAGCTAGACAGAGAACAATCCTTAAAATTTAAAGTGGATGGGATGATCTTGAAGGGATGAAAGACAATTAAGAATCTTTCACCATGTTCAAAAGAAAGAAGTGAAATGACTACAAACAAAGAGCAATGAAGAATTCCGTGTTATAGTAATCAAACAATGTTTAAATTAGCAAAGCAGGAGCATTTAAGAATTCATGCTTATAGCTAATTTAGAAGAAAACATTTAAGAACAATCACATTTGAAAACAGAGTACAATTAAGCAAATTATGTTTCAATCCTTTATGCAAATTATTCAGGAATGGATATGATGGTATTAAAAACTAATATAAAATTTCAGACAAAAGGTAGAAACACTTATTGAACTGTAGTCCAACACATGAATCCTGCAACAAGTCCAGTGCTTCAAATCGTCATCCAGTAAGCCACAAGTAAATTTCTCCAAAAGCTTTTATTCCAAAAATCTCAATGTTACAGCAGAGTAATAGAATCCACCCTCAACACTCTCTTTGAGGGTTAATTTATACACAAAATAATCCTAACAATCTTACACTATCTTAGCCAATAATCCAGGCTGATTTAAAACATATTTACAAACAAACAAGAGACACATGGTCTCGTAAATAGAATAATGGGTAACGGCTGATGTGTTGTTCCTTTCTTCATGGACGTGCTAGAGATAAGTGCTTAAAATAGGACTCTGTGTTGTCCCTTGCGTATTTCTTTGACTTGTTGAATACTCTTTCTTCTCACGGATACTCTTTAACCTTTCATCTGATACTCTTTCATCTGTCTTTCTGTTTTTACCATTTACTTAATAGTAAAGATAAAATCTCATCCTGAAAACAACTTTTACAGAACTTCCAGCATTTCCTTCCACCATTGATCATCTGGTATCATAGTTCTTCTGAGTTTCCTTAAAGTTTCATCTGCTTCAGTAAGTTTATAAAAAGTGGGCTCGTTCGGAAATAGATACTTTATTTCATGCTCCAGATGAAATAGATTCCTCACTTTATCATAAATACTTTTCCCAGTTGGTAATGCAGGAAGCATAATCATACTTAATCTCAGGAGGCTGCCCAGGGGTAAAGATGGATAGCAAAGCCAAAGTTATCTGGTCTACATACTCACTGGTATTGAATCCTAGGACAAAGGATATTATGTTAACAACTAGCCTTCCCAATGTATTGAAATAGTAAAAACCATAGGGGGGAGCCCCTTTTGGATGATGCTCAGGTAGCATGAAATACTGACACATGGATTTTAATTTCTCTGGGGTTAACTGTCTGGTTTTCTCAATCAATCCCTCCATGGATAATGGTGCTAATTCTTGCTCCGGCTCAAAGTGTAACATAGCATTGATAGCCTGAGGTGTGATAGGAAATAGAACACTTTGATCAGGAGTTAAGACAGTTCTCTGTGCAGGGTCATAGTTTGCATGACAGTAATGAATGATTTCAGGGAAAATGTGGACTGAAGGAATAAGATACCTTGGGAGATTGGATTCCCATAACCCTATAAGGTTTTGCCCTTTTGAGAATTCGTCTCTGCAGCGACAGAAGCTCAATCGGGGACTTTCATCGAAACCCAGGTCTTTTATTTGGAAATCTTTATCTATCAGAGGTAGATAGTCCAAATCACGGTGAGGAGCATTCAATGGAGTGATATTTAGGGCTGTCGGGACCTCCATTTTGGTTCTTGTGGATTCAAAATGGAGGTTTTCGTTTTTTCCTTACAGACTGACTGGGATATCTGAAATGGAGGAAGTTGAAACAATTTGCAAGTTTGGGAAGCAAATTCACAGGTTTGAAATCTTCAGGGAGGACTCAGCGATGCTTTTTAACCACTTTCTAAGCGAAAAAACAAAGGAAACTGAGTTTTTCGTGCAGTCGGGGCGTAAAATGATAAATACCTGTTTTTAGACGGAAACTGGTTCTTTGACAGGTAATGAGCAATGGTAGGGACGTTCTTCAACACGGGCGCAGCAGAATTTTGGGGCGAAATGGTTAATTACAGCAGAAATTTTGAAAATCGCAGCGGGAGCAACGTTCTTCTCTGAATAATGAAAATAGCTAAAAAAACACGAAAAAATGGCTTATTTACAAGTTAAAAGGTTTTTTGTTTTTTTCGAGGTGTGACGTCAGGGAAGTACGGGATGACGTGTACATCGTCAGGCGGTAAGTGGTAAGCGGGAAGTGCCCGCACCGCTTTTGGTCGAGGGCGGTATTAATCGCGGGGGGAGCGATTCCATAGGATAGTCGCCACGTGGATGGTTGACTATTCTGAAACCACCCATCCCCCGTTGGTTAACATGCTGACAAGGGATGGGCAGCGGGATCAACGCTGGCCGTTGATCTGCGGGAGGCTGATCCAATGGCTAGCGTGATGGGAAGATGAGCGGAGGTTTCGTGTGGGCCCCGTCGTATATTTAAACACTTTTACATGTTTTTTAATTGCTCCGGGGGCTTTTTAATAAGCGGAGACAGTTATTAATTAGTCCAGGCGACTTAATTAATCCTGTATGCGAAAGAAAGGGGTTGTGGCGGGGGTTTTCTTAGGTGGAATGCCACGTGGACGTACCACGGTGGCGCGAGAATTTTCGCAAAGTTTTATTGGCGTTTTTGGTATTAAACACACATATTGTATGTCTAACGTTTTATATTTTTATTATATGATGAATTAATTAATACAATTATTTCATCATAAGGGTGGGATTAATGTTATAAAGATATATTTCACCAAAGGGTTTATAAGACGGGGTTTTATTTTCAATGTGCGGGGACATAATACTTTGGTAAAACATTATAATAAAGGGTTTTGGGGATATTTATAGAAAAGGGAGTTATAAACTTAGGAAAAGGGATTTCACTAGGGATTTAATATAGTAGAATTAAATTTTAATATGGTAAAGGACAAGGAAAATCAAAACATCTTTGTACATCTAAGAAAGTGATAACTTATGAAGTAAATTGCAACATTTTATCTTCAACACTTAACTTAGAATAACAAATTATTTTGAGGAACTTCTTATGGAATTTTGCATCAGTTTCCTAAGTAAAATAGGATTTTACTTAGGAAAAGTTAAAGATGGAAGATAACAATGATGAATTATTTCAAGTGCTTAGGTCTTTTTGATCATTAGGCCGAGGGTCCGGTCCCTCCAGAAGTCAAGGAAATGCCTTGAGCCCCTTTGATCTTCAAATTACCTTAGTACTTTTTGGGGAAATTAGTAAAACTCTTGAGGGGGAAAAATGATGAGGGAGGTTAATGAATTTGACTTTGCTTGCTGTGATTTTTCAGTGTATTTCCTGCTTTAGTACTTGTGATGAAAGTAAATGATTAACCAACATGTAGCAGCACCATTCATCGGATAACACTTTGCAGCACCATCTACCTACCCTATCTACTTAACACTACCATTTTCTCTTCTTTATTAGGGTGCATTTAGACTTGCAAACCCTTTTCAATCTTTTTCTTTTTACATGATAAATCTATCTATTTCTACTCTTATTACATCCAAGGGCTCAGATTAAACTGTTGAGCACCTTTTATTCACTCTACCTATCTACCTATCTGCCAAGATTAAACTGTTTGGTCAGATATTTATTCTCTAATCTATAACATGAAATTGAAATATGAGTAAGCCAAGTTTAAACAATTTGACTTATTCATAAATTGTGGCAAAAGTTTGACAAGCTGCACACAATTGATTTATTACAAAAATGAAATAGCAGTGGCATTTGGATTTGCACACTTTCCTTGGTCTATTTTTACTTGGGGTTCATTTCTTTCACTTTTTTGACCATTTTATTCTTTTTACCCTTTGATATTTCTTTTAGGGTATACCCTCTTTACATTTTTTAAATTTTTTGATTTTTTGGTTTTTCAAGAATATGGAACACCTTTGCTCAAGTGAGAAGGTTTGAACATATTCCATACTTCCATCAAGACAATCATGAAAGATGAAACCTATTGATATAGGAGGCTAACACTGTCTCCACTTGGGGATGGCTTTTCCTTGTGGAAAGTCAAGAACAGCAGGTCAGATGCCTCAAAATGTCTTCAAACTGAAAGTATGAAATCTTCCTCCTTCTGGTAGCTTTATTTTACATATTATAGTGAAACTTTTGGAACTTAGGGCCTTCACTTCGGGCTTCAATTCCAATAAGTCACCATCCAATCAAAACTGTGTTTCCCAGTTGGAAATCTTGAATTGAATATAGTCCTTTTTCTGAAACCTGAAATCTGATCTAAAACTAAAACAACACACAAAAATTTCAAACCAACTTAATGAAAAACTAACTGAAAATTGAAAACAAAAAAAAATGCTCAAAATTATGAACTTATTAGCACTCATTTACCTACTCTAATCTACTAAAAATCTTATTGAATCAGGTAATACAAAAATACCAATGAAGCCAATCAAGTAGATGTAACAATAAATGGTTAACTTGATTGCTTATGATCAAAATTGGAAGTATGTTATGATCATGTGTCTTTATAATAAATGATATGATGTGTAAAGGCCGCTTTTGATGTATTTGATCCTTATAGAGAAAACATGTTTGCAAATTTGGGCTAAAAAGATTCTCCATATAATCTGATATAGGATCAATAAAAGCATGATGTATGTTATTTACTTCTAGGCCTTCAATGACTAATTGTTCAATTGAATTATGAATATTAGACCATGAACTTATTTCTTTAGTCTTGTGTTTGAAAGAATAATCATCTTCAATATGCAAGTCAAAAGATAGTACAATTTCCTCTTGCTTTGGAGAAGGAATATTTTCAAAGAACTCTTTAGGATTTCAGAAATTTTATGACTGAATTTGAGAATGCAAAAGTTTGATTTCATTTTCATAATTTTCAGAAATTATATCAAGAAGCCATTTTTTAACTCGAGGAGAACATTTTCTTGATTTAAAAAGAAGAAAGAAATCTCTTAGAAAATTCTCATCAAACTGAAGTTTTGATAACTCATCCCTGAATTGATTTAAAATTTCATCAAATGGAAGATTTTTCACAAACCCTGTCATCCAGTATCATTATTAATGCTTTGGACTATGGATTATTTGGTTGTGGAATTTCTCTGAAACTTGAAGCTCTGGATCTCTGATCTACAGTGTCTTGATTGGAAAATGATATCAAAAGAGTCAGAAGAATGATGCTCGAATGTGCATGGAGATTTTATATTTACAATTTTCAAAAGAGATAAATTTAAAACTACTCTAAGTTCTTCTCTAAAATACAATATACATTGGAAAACTCTATCAATTTAGAAAGAACATAATGTCTTGGATAACAATCCAAGTTGAAAGCCTGATCTTTCCATATTGTTCTTCCAGGTTCATTCCTCCAGTGGAGTCTTAGTAGTGAAATTGATTTTGGAGTCGCCAGGTGGATGATTTTAACCTTTGTGTGTCTGATCCCTGTCCACTATGTTATCACTCAGGTTTTCCTAGAAGTTGTGTAAGAGGAAAGTATACCCGAGGTAACCACAAACCAACCTTTTAGATGCAGAATCTAGCCAATCTGCATCCAGAGAGGGCTCTCTCTTTATAATTTATCTTTGTTTCTTGAAAGGTTTTAGGCTAGTTATAGATTCAAAGTTTGTTTTGGGAAAATTGGTGGAATCCACAAACTAAGGGCAAGGTTGAGGGCTTTCAGTCCATTGGGCTATGGATTCAAAGGATGGCTTTACTGGATTTCTATTCTAGGCACAAGATGGTATTACAGGGCAAGATAGCTAGACAGAGAACAATCCTTAAAATTTAAAGTGGATGGGATGATCCTGAAGGGATGAAAGGCAACTAAGAATCTTTCACCATGTTCAGAAGAAAGAAGTGAAATGACTACAAACAAAGAGCAATGAAGGATTCTTTATTATAGTAATCAATAATGTTTAAATTAGCAAAGCAGGAGCATTTAAGAATTCATGCTTATAGCTAATTTAGAAGAAAACATTAAGAACAATCACATTTGAAAACAGAGTACAATTAAGCAAATTATGTCTCAATCTTTTATGTAAATTATTCAGAAATGGATAAGATGGTATTATAAACTAATATAAAATTGCAGACAAAGGGTAGAAACACTTATTGAACTGTAGTCCAACACATGAATCCTGCAACAAGTCCAGTGCTTTAAATCGTCATCCAGCAAGCCACAAGTAAATTTCTCCAAAAGCTTTTATTCCAAAAATCTCAATGTTACAGCAGAGTAATAGAATCCACCCTCAACACTCTCTTTGAGGGTTTTTTATACACAAAATAATCCTAACAATCTTACACTATCTTAGCCAATAATCCAGGCTGACTTAAAGCATATTTACAAACAAACAAGAGACACATGGTCTCGTAAATAGAATAATGGGTAACGGCTGATGTGTTGTTCCTTTCTTCATGGACGTGCTAGAGATAAGTGCTTAAAATAGAACTCTGTGCTGTCCCTTGCGTATTTCTTTGACTTGTTGAATACTCTTTCTTCTCACGGATACTCTTTAACCTTTCATCTGATACTCTTTCATCTGTCTTTCTGTTTTTACCATTTACTTAATAGTAAAGATAAAATCTCATCCTGAAAACAACTTTTACAGAACTTCCAGCATTTCCTTCCACCATTGATCATCTGGTATCATAGTTCTTCTGAGTTTTTTTAAAGTTTCATCTGCTTCAGTAAGTTTATAAAAAGTGGGCTCGTTCGGAAATAGATACTTTATTTCATGCTCCAGATGAAATAGATTCCTCACTTTATCATAAATACTTTTCCCAGTTGGTAATGCAGGTTCTGATGAGCTAGTAGAACCTACAGCTGTATTTTTAGCGTGAGCTTTTATTCTTTTCTCATAGGTTTCCAAGTCTACTATTTGATCCTCTGTGAGCATGGGACTTGGCAATCCACTGTCCAGCAAAGCTTGAAACTTCTCTCTGAAAACATTGATATCAACCAAAATGTCTGTACACTTTCTTTCTAGATTTTGCATGAAAGTCCTCTTGGTGAAAACTCTCTTTGCTTCCAAAACTGCACCTGTCCTGTCATCAATTCCTAATAATGCAAGTTGTTGTTTTGTTCTGGAATTCAAAAATTGAATGAGCTGCTGGGCCTGCTCCGGACTGCCTCTTAATTCATGTCTGGTTTTATTTATTTCTTCTTGTGCTATCTTGACTAACTCATTTTGCTCAAAAATAGCTTGAATGGAGGGCCAAATATCTCTTATTAATTCAATGATGTTGCACCAAAGAATATCATTTATTTCATTCAGAGGATTTTCCAGTGAAAGATCTTTTTGCAAAGCCTCAACCAATTTTTCCAATCTTTTTATTTCCCTGAGGTTGTCAGCAGCTGTCTTTTTGGATGTGTCATATTTTTCCTCCAATTTTGTTAATTGCAATTTTGTTTCCTGGAGCTCTGTGACCCTTAGCTGCAAACTCTCCATCTGTTTAATTAAATCCTCAGAATTCAAATTAGAAATGTTCACCTGAGATGGTTGTTCCTGCTGTCATGTAGTTGTAGTACCTGTTGTTGAAGTTTGCTTGATAATTTCCTGTTCTTGCAATGCTTTTTCCAACTCTTTCTCTGTTTCATTTAGTCGCTCCGTCATATTCAAGAGCAACTCCATCATTTCTTCCTGTGAATTTCCTTTTATAACTTCCTGTGTCTGAGGGTGCCTCGAGGCTGGTAGTTTCAGCTGTTTTCTGAGTGCAGCTATATCATCCTCTTTCTTTTTTACCAATGCCTCAATACCTTTAATGTCTTTGGTATTGTGACCCAAACCAATGATGATCTCTTCTAGAGACTTTATTCTATTGTCCTTGGCCTGTGAGGAGGCCCTCTCAATCTTCAATTGTGCAGTAGTATTATTCAAGGAATCTTGCAGCGTTAAAGCTGCCATGGCTTTGTTGGTGAGAGTAGAATAAACCATTTCCCCCGTTTGTCTATGAAGCTCTATCTGATCCAAGGGATGGATATCTTTTGCTAAAACTTCAAAATTTGTTCTGATGTAATCTGTTGCTGAAGTTGGCTTTGGCACCTTTGCTTTAAAGTGGCTCATTAGCATTTTACCTTGTGAAAGATCAAATGCAGACATCAGCCGTTGCTGATTATGAGGAGCCATCTTCATATACTGATCGTATACCTTCATTTTCAATGGATCATTCTTTGTTTTGATATTAATGAAGGTTTTCTTAATGTCTCCAGTATCTGTCTTTGGCGGTCTGAAAGAAGATACCTCAGTGCTTAATTGCTTTTGTATCCCTTTCTGGCTTATGTTTGTTTCACTTGCTGTACCTGTTTGCTGACTATCCTCCCTACCATCATCAAATACTTCATCTATAATTTCTACATCTAGAGGTGGATCAGACTTGTGTTTTTTAGCTTGATAAATTTGTGGGGCTCCTTTTGAAGGTGTGGTATCTGGAGCTAGCCTCTTTTTCCCTATTTCCACATTCAGTGGAGTTTGAATCTCTGGAACTTGGATTTGTTTTGCTGGCGTGGGAGAAGCCTGAGATGGTTCTGGTGTTTTGGAACTCTGTGGTTTTTCTGCCATGACCAAGGTTTCAATAACCTGAACTACAGGTTCTTTTCCTTTACCCTTGGGTTCTGCTGCTACTGATGGACTGTTTTCCTGTAACGCTTGCTGTAGAGTGGTTGCTGAAGATGTGCCAATGTAGGGTACCTACATTTGATCATATGTTTCTAGGTCAAAATTCTTCTCAACATCTTTCATAAGTTTATTCAATTTGTCAGCTCCACTTTCCTCTTCAACAAGAGTTCCTTCAACCCATTCATCTTGATTTGCATATTGTTCTAAACCAGGAATTTTGTGGTGTATATAGGGAGATGACTTATTCTTTAATCTTTTTTCACAAATGAAACCAAAGGGGTCATAAGGGACCCAACGGAAAGATGTCCGGAACTTTCTCTCTAATAAAAGTTCTGCTTCTCTCTCAGCTTCCCTAGAATTGCAAATGAAAGGACCTAACTGGCTTTTGATCCTTAACTGTGCTTTCTTCTTTACATTGCAGAAATGAATCACATCTGAATTATTCATCTGTCTAAAGTATTCCAAAGCAAAAATTCTCATTGGTACATATCTGGGTAACTTGAATGGACGTAATTCACATCCATAAATCCTGATGACTGTATGGTTTTGGTACAAGTACCAATCCCCAAATTTATAACTCTTTGATAATTGCAAGGTCTTTCTAATTTCAGTACTGAGTCTGGGGGGAGAAATTCCTGTTAACAGAGTTGTGGCAGGTTGTACAAACTGATCAATGAATTCTGAATAGGAGTAAGGAGAATCAGAGGAAAAATGAATGATGGGGGACCAAGAAATGACAGACCTGGGATTACCCTTAGCATCAAGTTTCTGAACAGGGAAGGGGAACCTGTCTGACTGATAATAGATCATGAGATGATAGATAACTGAAGAGTACTTGAAAACTTTTTCAGTATCTAGCTTTAAGAATTGATCATGGATTTTGTTGGCAATGAAGGAAGCATAATCATACTTAATCTCAGGAGGCTGCCCAGGGGTAAAGATGGATAGCAAAGCCAAAGTTATCTGGTCTACATACTCACTGGTATTGAATCCTAGGACAAAGGATATTATGTTAACAACTAGCCTTCCCAATGTATTGAAAAAGTAAAAACCATAGGGGGGAGCCCCTTTTGGCTGATGCTTAGGTAGCATGAAATACTGACACATGGATTTTAATTTCTCTGGGGTTAACTGTATGGTTTTCTCAATCAGTCCCTCCATGGATAATGGTGCTAATTCTTGCTCTGGCTCAAAGTGTAACATAGCATTGATAGCCTGAGGTGTGATAGGAAATAGAACACTTTGATCAGGAGTTAAGACAGCTCTCTGTGCAGGATCATAGTTTGCATGACAGTAATGAATGATTTCAGGGAAAATGTGGACTGAAGGAATAAGATACTTTGGGAGATTGGATTCCCATAACCCTATAAGGTCTTGCCCTTTTGAGAATTCGTCTCTGCAGCGACAGAAGCTCAATCGGGGACTTTCATCGAAACCCAGGTCTTTAATTTGGAAATCTTCATCTACCAGGGGTAAATAGTCTAATTCACGGTGAGGAGCATTCAAGGGAGTGATATTTAGAGCTGTGGGGACCTCCATTTTGGTTCTTGTGGATTCAAAATGGAGGTTTTCATTTTACTTACAGACCGGACGGGATTTCTGAAATGGAGGAAAATGAAACAATTTTCAGGTTTGGGAAGCAAATTCACAGGTTTAAAATCTTCAGGGAGGACTTCAGCGATGATTTTTAACCATTTTTCAGAGAAAAAACAAAGGAAACTAAGCTTGACTTGCAGTCGGGGCGTAAAATGATAAATACCTGTATTTTAGACGGAAACTTGTTCTTTAACAGGTAATGAGCAATGGCGGGGACGTCTTCAACACGGGCGTAGCAGAATTTTGGGGCGAAATGGTTAATTACAGCAGAAATTTCGAAAATCGCAGCGGGAGCAACGTTCTTCTCTGAATAATGAAAATAGCTAAAAAACACGAAAAAATGGCTTATTTACAAGTTAAAAGGTTTTTTGTTTTTTTCGAGGTGTGACGTCAGGGTAGTACGGGATGACGTGTGCATCGTCAGGCGGTAAGTGGTAAGCGGGAAGTGCCCGCACCGCTTTTGGTCGAGGGCGGTATTAATCGCGGGAGGAGCGATTCCATAGGATAGTCGCCACGTGGATGGTTGACTATTCTGAAACCACCCATCCCCCGCTGGTTAACATGCTGACAAGGGATGGGCAGCGGGATCAACGATGGCCGTTGATCTGCGGGGGGCTGATCCAACGGCTAGCGTGATGGGAAGATGAGCGGAGGTTTCGTGTGGGCCCCGTCGTACATTTAAACACTTTTACATGTTTTTTAATTGCTCCGGGGGCTTTTTAATAAGCGGAGACAGTTATTAATTAGTCCAGGCGACTTAATTAATCCTGTATGCGAAAGAAAGGGGTTGTGGCGGGGGTTTTCCTAGGTGGAATGCCACGTGGACGTACCACGGTGGCGCGAGAATTTTCGCAAAGTTTTATTGGCGTTTTTGGTATTAAACACACATATTGTATGTCTAACGTTTTATATTTTTATTATATGATGAATTAATTAATACAATTATTTCATCATAAGGGCGGGATTAATGTTATAAAGATATATTTCACCAAAGGGTTTATAAGACGGGGTTTTATTTTCAATGTGTGGGGACATAATACTTTGGTAAAACATTATAATAAAGGGTTTTGGGGATATTTATAGAAAAGGGAGTTATAAACTTAGGAAAAGGGATTTCACTAGGGATTTAATATAGTAGAATTAAATGTTAATATGGTAAAGGACAAGGAAAATCAAAACATCTTTGTACATCTAAGAAAGTGATAACTTATGAAGTAAATTGCAACATTTTATCTTCAACACTTAACTTAGAATAAAAAATTATTTTGAGGAACTTCTTATGGAATTTTGCATCAGTTTCCTAAGTAAAATAGGATTTTACTTAGGAAAAAGTTAAAGATGGAAGATAACAATGATGAATTATTTCAAGTGCTTAGGTCTTTTTGATCATTAGGCCGAGGGTCCGGTCCCTCCAGAAGTCAAGGAAATGCCTTGAGCCCCTTTGATCTCCAATTACCTTAGTACTTTTTTGGGGGAAATTAGTAAAACTCTTGAGGGAAAAAAAATGATGAGGGAGGTTAATGAATTTGACTTTGCTTGCTGTGATTTTCCAGTGTATTTCCTGCTTTAGTACTTGTGATGAAAGTAAATGATTAACCAACATGTAGCAACACCATTCATCAGATAACACTTTGCAGCACCATCTACCTACCCTATCTACTTAACACTACCATTTTCTCTTCTTTATTAGGGTGCATTTAGACTTGCAAACCCTTTTCAATCTTTTCTTTTTACATGATAAATCTATCTATTTCTACTCTTATTACATCCAAGGGCTCAGATTAAACTGTTGAGCACCTTTTATTCACTCTACCTAGCTACTTATCTACCAAGATTAAACTGTTTGGCTAGATATTTATTCTCTAATCTATAACATGAAATTGAAATATGACTAAGTCAAGTTTAAACAGTTTGACTTATTCATGAATTGTGGCAAAAATTTCACAAGCTGCACACAATTGATTTATTACAAAAATGAAATAGCAGTGACATTTGGATTTGCACACTTTCCTTGGTCTATTTTTACTTGGGGTTCATTTCTTTCACTTTTTTGACCATTTTATTCTTTTTACCCTTTGATATTTCTTTTAGGGTATACCCTCTTTACATTTTTTAAATTATTTGATTTTTTGGTTTTTCAAGAATATGGAACACCTTTGCTCAAGTAAGAAGGTTTGAACATATTCCATACTTCCATCAAGACAATCATGAAAGATGAAACCTATTGATATAGGAGGCTAACAGAACACTTTGTAAAGGGTTGCATTGTTGTTGTAGTTGCTGTTGTAGGGATTCATTTTTTATTGTTAGAACAGTTTTGGGAGAGAGTAGCAGAGTATTTTGTAATGTAAGTAGGATGGGAGGAGAAATTTGAGACTGTAATCCACCATTGAGCTCAGTGTATGTGACTGGTTTTGCATCAATTAATCAAGCAAATTTCACAGGATCCTGATCTATTATTACGGGTGATGTTTCTCTTATTTCATTGTTTATTTAAATTTTCCATGCTGTTCATTGGTCTTCTGGTATGCATCAGAAATCTGGCATAGGATTTACCCTCACATGGTACCCTATGTTTCTGCTCTCCTTACCTTTAATGTTTTCTGCTGATAGTGAATCTAAGAGAAAATTCATGTAATTCAACCAGTGTAGTAGTTGTAATTCACTGCTAGCTGATGTGTGAATTCGGGTTTTCTGCTTAGTTGTTCTTGTTGGGTTTAAGCTAGAGGATTTGGGATACCAGGGATTCAGTGTAAGCCCTGTCCAATGGGGTCCTTGTTCAATATATTGGCCTTTCCAAGATCCCATGAGCTGGTGTCAAAGCATTGAAGGTTAAAAGTATTTCTCTGACCTTAGGCCTAGTTCTGTGTTTTAGTCTTAAGTGTTTCCTTTTGAGAGTATGCTGAAGCAGATTTGGAGTTATATGACCTCTGGTCTGATCTCAAGCTACCCTTTGTGTCTCCCCCCCCATTTTCTCTCCTTAGTGTTCCACTCCACCATCTATCTCAAAGATCCTTTAGTATAGATGAATTGCCCTATGAAAGCCTTGGTTAATTGTTTGCAAGTAATCTCCTTTCATGACTCCATAGCCCAATGGATGGCACAGCCTTAACCTATCCTCTTTTATCGAAACGTCCTGCTGCTTTGTTCCTTTCTTTCCATGACCTTCTCAGTCTTTTGATCTCATGACTCAACCCAACAACCAACCAAATCATCCTAAACCCCCCTTTCGTGCTTCATACCTAGCCTAATACCTCATGTTGAGCTTCAAAGATATATCATTCTTTGATTTATTGGAGAGATCCCTCTCCGGGTCCAGGAGGGCTAGATCCTAGGGCCCCAAAGTGGTTTTGATGTTGTCTCATCATTTGGTCTTGCCAATCTGGCCAAAATATGGGAATCCCAACATAATGGTGACTCCACTGGGTAACAACTCAGACCAATGCCTTTAGATTGGTATCTATGCTGATGGTGGACATCAGTTTGTTCCAAACGTCCAAATTCATCCACCATGGCGACTCCACACCATATAATTCCTAAAATACCTAATGACTCCACTGGTAGAAGACTCTGAACTGGTTGAGGAGATGCAGTGAACTTCTTTGCAGAAACATGGATCCAGACATGGACAGAGATGCAAAGCTTGATGCTTTGGCAGACCAATTAAACGAAATGGAAAACATGTTTGCTAAAGTGCTGGAAATGTATATGGCTAACCTGAATGCAAATGATGATTATTCAGAACAGCCCATGCATTTTCCAGAGTAAGCACCAACTCCAGACCTGGATGATGAACAAGACATGAATGTATCAAATCTTTCGGTGAAAATCACAATGGAGAAATTTGTGTCGATGTGTTTCGAACCAGCAAGTGTGGTTCATCATCAGGACAAGATGATGAACCACACTTGCTGGTTCGAAACGCGTCGACACAAATTTCTCCATTGTGATTTTCACCGAAAGATTTAATACATAATTTATGGATCACAGAAGTCAAATTCCTAATAAGACATTGTTAGGTCCCTATATTACTAGTATAGTCCCCTATTTTTTTTAGTGTAAACCCCTTATTGTTATTATTGTACCCTTGTAACCCCCATTTTGTTATTATTGTGCCCTTAAATTATTATTGTTAGGTCGGCTAGGATTACATTGTGGCCCACGAGGATTACATTATGGCCCCATGGACTCCTATATATAGAAAGGAGGTTTTGTAAATTGTATCATCCAAGAATTTTCCATTTATGTAATGTATTCGAGGTTTCCCCCTTTGAAGTGGCTTATTTCTAAGGCGTTGATATCTCTTTTCTTCTCTTTTTGGAGCTGGTTACACAACATTTGGTATCAGAGCTTTGGATTCTAGGGTTTCGCTGCTCCAAATAGGTCATCGTGGCATTTTCGCTATAAATTTTTTTCTACGAAGTTTCAGAAGCTGAAATGTTTAGGGTGAAAAGCTAAAATCCAGAGGAAGATTGTCTAAAAATTTTAGAGCTTGGTCAATATTTTCGGAGATATCATCTGTGGAAGTTAGGTCTTTGTTCAAGCTCCTAAACAGGTCATCGTGGTAGTTTCACTATAAAAATTTTTCTACGAAGGTTCAGAATATGAAATTCGTATGGTGCGAAGCTGAAATCTTGAGGATACTCGTCAAAACATTTCAGAGCTTGGTTCACAATATTTTTGGAGATATGATCTGCGGAAGGTAGTGCCTTTTCAGGCTCCTGAATTTCATCTCAAAGAGGTGATCGTGGGAAAAGTTCAATAACTCTCTCTCTGGGCAGTGGATTTGAGTGCCGTAAACATTGGTCACAATTACACGGACTGTACTTTCTTGGCTATCAATTTTAGAGACAAAGGACGAGACAGTGACACGTGGCAAGTCCTACAAGTTTGCTCTACTGAACCAGTCCAAAATTAGGTCATTACGGGAGATTGGACACAAATTTGTCTTGGGGAATCCAAATTAGATCAGACCTATAGCATTTGAAAGATGCTTTAGAGGGATACTACAGGGATTAATTTCAGATATTGAAGATTTTCAATTACAGAGATAATTCAAATTCAATATCGAGCTCCTCAAAGCAAGTAAAAGGTACCAATATTGGATTCTAAAATGGCGCCTAAAAAGAATTCAACACCCATTAAGCTTTCAGAAGGCTCTACCATGACTCATGAAGATGAATAATTGCAACATGATCTATCAAAATTACAAGAGCAAGTGCAACAAATTTCACTCTCGCAAAGAGCAACAAAAAATGAAATGGAAGTTTTGAAGAAAGGCATGGAAGTGAAGATGGACGGTTTGAAGAAAGGCATGGAAGCTAATATGGATGGCGTGGAAGTGAAGATGGATGGTTTGAAGAAAGGCATGGAAGCTAAGATGGATGGCGTGGAAGCTAATATGGACGGCATGGAGGCTGGCATGGAATCTAAGATGGATGACATGGAAGCTAAGATCGATGAGAAAATGGAAAACATGAAGAATTTTCTAAAAGAAGACATGGAAGGTTTGACAAAGTTGATACAAGAAAGGTTTCCTAATGGTGAAAAGATAGTAGAATAACCTCATGATGAGAACAAAATAAATGTTAATCGTGATTTCATAAACTCTAATGTTGGCGGGAAGAACCACCATATTCCAAAAATGGATATGAGGAAGCTTGATGGAAAGGATCCTGTAACATGGATACTACAGATGGAGCAATATTTTGATCTCCATAATGTGCAAAACACACAAAAGGTACGCATTGCAAATTTACATTTAGAAAAAAATACATTTGTATGGTATCGATGGCTTTGCTCCCGTAAAAAAATTGTCACTTGGTCAATTTTTACGGAGGAAATGATAGCACATTATGAGGATACAAAGAGCAACACCTTCTTTAGCCAATTGATAAATCTCAAAAAAAGGGTTTCGTGGGGCAGCACATTGAGGACTTCCAAAAATTGAATATAAGGGTAACTGATATTCCAGAGGAACACAGGATTGATCTCTTCATAGGCACTTTAAAGGATAACATTCAACATGAAGTTCGCTTTCTGGAACCTGATTCATTGGAGAAGGCATTCAGGTTGGCAAGAAAAGTTGAATGTAAAATTATGGCAACAAGGAAGCCTACCACTCAATTATATAAAGAAGGAAGTGTGGCTACACCTAGATTTCCACAACCTACAGGGTTGACACCACAAAAATTGGAAGAAAAAAGAGCAAAAGGGCTTTGCTACATTTGTGATAGCAAATACACTAAAGGTCATAAGTGTGCTGAGAAGAAATTATTTTACATAGATTGTGAAGAGGAAGAAGAAAATGAACAAGAAGAGGATATACAACAGGAACCAGCCCCAGAAGAGGAAGAAATGAATCCAACCATATCATGTAATGCACTAGTAGGAATTACCACTCCTTAAACTCTAAAGATAAAAGGAAAAATCAAGAAGAAAAAGGTAATAGTGTTGATTGATTCAGGTAGCACCCATAATTTTATTCATTGTAAGGTAGCCAAGGAATTAAATTGTTTCCTATACCCAGCACCAGTATGTCAAGTGATGGTTTCAAATGGAGGAACTATAAATTGCTCTGGAAAATGCCATAATATCAAGCTAACCTGGGGGAATATGTGTTGACTAGTCCAATGCTTTCCATTCCTATGGGAGGTGCTGATGTTGTACTAGGAGTACAATGGTTACAATCTTTGCGGACGGTAGCTTTTAATTTTCAAGAACTTTTCTTGAAATTTTTTTCAGAAGGAAAGGAAGTCGAATTACGGGGTATTGAAGGGAAGTCGGGAAAGATCTTAAGCTCTAATGGCATGAAAAAGCTTCTAAATAAAGAACAACGAGGCGCAATTGCACAATTATGCTCACTAGAAGTTCCATCATCAAAATCATCTATTTCTGCAGATCTCCAACAAGTATTGGAAAATCATTCCAAGGTGTTTGAAACTCCCAAAGGACTCCCACCTATTCGTGATCATGATCATGCTATTCATTTGATTCCAGGAAGTGTTCCTCCAAACATCAGGCCTTATAGATATCCTTACTTCCAAAAGAGCGAAATTGAATGTATGATTGCAGAAATGTTAGAGGCGGGTATAATTCAACGTAGTCAAAGTTCTTTCTCTACTCCTGTAGTATTGGTACACAAGAAGGATGGATCATGGCGAATGTGTCCGGATTATAGGGAGCTCAATAAGCTCACCATTAAAGACAAATTTCCCATTCCTATGATTGATGAATTATTGGATGAATTATATGGAGCAATTTATTTTACCAAGTTGGATCTTCGTTCAGGATATCATCAAATTAGAATGAAGACTGAAGATATTCCAAAAACAACATTTCGAACTCATGAGGGTCATTATGAATTCTTGGTCATGCCTTTTGGCCTTACCAATGCACCTTCTACATTTCAAGGGTTGATGAATTCCATTTTCAAACCCTTCCTTAGAAAATTTGTGCTAGTATTTTTTGATGATATACTAATCTACAGTAGATCTTGGAAGGATCATGTCGAACATGTTGACAGGGTGCTCAAACTATTGCTAGAGAAAAAATTATATGTAAAAACATCCAAATGTTTCTTTGGAGTACAAGAGGTGGAATATCTGGGTCATATTATATCTCACGAGGGTGTTAAAGTAGACCCTAACAAAATTAAATCCATTAAGGAATGGAAAGTCCCCAAGACAATAAATCAGTTGCGAGGATTTCTCGGGTTAACAGGCTATTATCGCAAGTTTGTTAAGAATTATGGGAGAATAGCAGCACCTCTAACAACATTATTGAAGAAAGATGCATTTTCATGGACTCCTGAAGCAACTAAGGCCTTTGAACATCTTAAAGAGGCAATGTGCCTAGCACCGGTCTTAGCTACGCCAGACTTCACAAAAACCTTTATTGTGGAATGTGATGCCTCGTGAAATGGAATTGGTGCAGTTTTAATGCAGGAAGGAAGACCCATTGCTTTTGAAAGTCGTCCAATCAAAGGAAAGTATTTACAAAAACCTATTTATGAGAAGGAAATGTTAGCAATACTGCATGCACTAAAGAAATGGATAACTTACCTAATGGGAAGACACTTCAAGGTAAAAACTGATCATGATAGTCTTAAACACTTTTTGGAACAACGACTATCTTCAGAAGAGCAGCAAAAATGGGTCACAAAGATGTTGGGTTATGACTTTGAAATAATCTACAAAAAAGGAAAGCTTAATGTTGTTGCACATGCACTCTCAAGAAAGAATGAAGAGGTGGAAGCATTGCTTTGTGCCATTTCTATTATCCAACCAGATTGGATAACTGAAGCAAGAGATGAATGGAAGAAGGAAAAAGATGTATGGATACTCATTCAAAAGTTGCAGCAAGATCCTAGTACATCCGATACATTTAGTTGGAAAAATGATTCCTTATGGTACAAAGATCGCTTATATCTTTGTAAGAATTCCCAACTAAAACAAAAGATTCTTCTGGAATTGCACACTTCTCCTTTAGGAGGACACTCAGGATTTTTAAAAACTTACCGCAGGGTGAAGAAAGAATTTTTTTGGGATGGCCTTAAATCTGATATTCAAAAGTTTGTGGCGGAATGTTTGGTTTGCCAGCAGAATAAAGTGGAGACAATTAAGACCCCCGGACTTCTACAACCTTTATCCATTCCAAGTCAGCGTTGGGAGGAGATTTCAATGGATTTTATCACAGGTTTACCTAAGTCTGAAGGAAAGAATGTCATCATGGCGGTAGTTGATAGACTTACCAAGTATGCACACTTTTGTGCATTATCTCATCCATTTAAAGCAAGTACAGTTGCTACTACATTTGTGGACAGAATTCAAAAGCTACATGGAAGCCCAAGGGTTATTGTGAGCGACAGAGATCCCATTTTTACGGGAAAATTTTGGACGGAGTTATTTTCTTGTTTGGGTACTCAATTAGCTCATAGCTCATCGTATCATCCTCAATCTGATGGTCAAACAGAGATAGTAAATAAATGTTTGGAAGGATATCTTCGTTGTTTTGTATCTGATAAACAAACACAATGGGTCAAGTGGTTACCTCTCGCCGAATGGTGGTATAACACTTCCTTCCATACTGCAGCAAAAATGACCCCATTTATGGCACTTTATGGATATCATCCACCATCCATCACATCATCCTTAAGGGAAAATTCGAAGGTTCAAGCAGTGGAAGATCACATCGAGCATCAGCAAGAAGTTCTCCAACTCTTAAAGGATAACCCGAATTTGGCACAAAATCGAATGAAACAACAGGCAGATCAACATCGTAGCGAGAGAAGTTTTGATGTAGGAGATTGGGTATTTTTACGGCTACAACCATACAAACAAATGTCCCTCAAGCAAGCAAAGAAGGATAATAAATTATCGCCAAAGTACTATGGTCCTTACAAGGTGTTGCAAAATATTGGTACTATGGCATACAAATTGGAGCTTCCTGCTTCTTCGCGAGTACATCCAGTTTTCCATGTTTCATGCTTAAAGAAGGTTATAGGTGAAAATCTTCCAGTTCAAACAATATTGCCAGAACTTGATGAGGAAGGAAAAATAATATTGGAACCGGAAGCGGTCACGGAAACAAGAACTCGACAACTACGGAATCGATCAATTTCAGAGTATCTCATCAAGTGGAAGAACTTACCCACTGAAGATTCTACATGGGAGGATGAGAATTTTATACAGAAGCACCCAGAGCTACTCAAGCATTAAGGACAACACTTTTTTGAAGGAGAGGGGCATGTTAGGTCCCTATATTACTAGTATAGTCCCCTATTGTTGTTAGTGTAAACCCCTTATTGTTATTATTGTACCCTTGTAACCCCCATTTTGTTATTATTGTGCCCTTAAATTATTATTGTTAGGTTGGCTAGGATTACATTGTGGCCCACTAGGATTACATTATGGCCCCATGGACTCCTATATATAGAAAGGAGGTTTTGTAAATTGTATCATCCAAGAATTGTCCATTTATGTAATGTATTGGAGGTTGCCCCCTCGAAGTGGCTTATTTCTAAGGCGTTGATATCTCTTTTCTTCTCTTTTTGGAGCTGGTTACACAACAGACATGAATGACGATCCTGGTATGGAGTTTTATTTTGCTCTGGAAAATTCTCAGGATGAGGCTCACGAAGACATCTAGCCTCCGGATCAGTTCGTACTAGAAGCAGAGGACTGTTGTGCTTCTGTCAGTGTTAAAAAGGAAATTTCTCTGTTGACAGAAGAAGAGATGGACCGAATACTAAACACGCACCTTCCTCTAAAGTCTTCTACAGAACTGATACAGATCCAGAAGACTCCTCTGTGAATCAGAATGAAGAAATACCTGCTGAGAACCCGACAGGTTTGACTGGTGACATTGCTTACAAACATGATTTTCCTAGTTATGATCTATTTTATGATGATTGTTTTCAAAGGGAAACCGAGCTTGTAGGACCATCATCAGTAAACTCATGGGAGGAAAGTCAGGGCCAGCAACTCCAGAGAAGCATTGAACCCAGTCGACCTATCTATGACACTGATGGGGAAAGTTATGAAAGCATCAGTGATGAGTGTCATGAGATCGGAGATCAGCAGTCTTTTCTTTCAGAAGATGAGGAGGAAAGAAAAGAATAAATTCTTGAGCATGATGAAAGTAAGGCGCCTTCTCTTGAAAAAGAGGAAGTGACAGAACATACCCCTGCTCAAGAATACATGGATCTTTTCACGGAGCTCAGCCCATCAGAGCAGAGTATATCATAGCTCCATGAGGACTCAGTTGCAATATACGATGAGTCCTCCAGTTCAGAAGATGAAGGAGACACTCTACCCCAAGAGAGTATTTTTCTCAATCCAGTGGCAGAAGAAGAAAGCTTGGTTGAAGCTTGCTTGACAAATATTCATAACCAGGTATCATTCCAGGATACTTACACCCATTTTTTGCAAACATTTGAAGAAGGATCAAAGGTCTTTTTGAACAGCATGCCGCAAACAGCAAGACAATTTTTAAAAGCTGCTTTTGTGGAACAAAAAGAGTGGGAGCAGCCTTGCCTATCCAGCATGCTCAAGGAGTTGAGCAGAACAGACCAGTCATGGGATCACTTGATGGACTAGTTGCATTGGAAAACAATTTTTGTAAGCTAGACCTGTGAATATTCTAGTTAGAGTAGGATAGGTAGGAAAATCTCAATAAAGCTTAGTCTGTGAGCGTTTAGTTAGTAGTTTTAAATTTCTACAAAGTTTTCAGTCCATGAGCAGTTTTGTCTTTATGCCATGGTCCACAGCAAGCTAGACAGTCTAATCCTGGCTTGATTATTTTTCAATTTCAGTCTTAGAATGTAGAGAAGAAGTATACTAGACAGTTTAATCCTAGCAGACAGTAGTGTAGGTAGAAAAATTGTGAGGCCAACAGTTTAATCTGGTCTCATGGAGTAATAAGGGTAGACAAAGAATAGGTTTATTTTTCCTATTTGTAAAATTGATGATGTAAACGGTCTGCAAGTCCAAATTCACCCAGAAGAAAAAATGTTAGGGATATAGTATGGGTAGGTAGCTGTTTGAGTAATGTTTGCTGTTGATGTAATGTATTCATGATTTGTGGTAGCTGATCCAAGAAAGAGAATGGAAGTGTCAAGTACCAGGCATTTCGCCTACTCCAAAGATTTATTCTCTGAATTCTTGACTCCTTCAAGAAGAAACCATCCCCATGTGGAGCCACTGTTAGCCCCCTATGAATTTTTTGACAAGAAAACAGGGGCTAAATTTATTTCAAGCCTTCAAGGAATGCATTTCCCCTGAGAACACATCATCCTTGAAGCCTCCTTGTGCCTTTTTCCTTTGATAAATCCTCACTGCTATTTCCATGAGAAAAGCCTCTCTGTTGTGAATAATAATGCCCAAAAGGCCTCCATTTTTCCTTCTATTTTATCCCCATTAAGCCTCTATTTTCATCCCTTCTTCCCTTATTTATTTCCCTCCTTAACCCCCTAAATCACCCTAATTCCCCTTTTTAAACCTTATAATTTCCCTTATCTGGTTTGAAAATTCTTTTTTAGCCTTAAAAGGCCTTCTTTCAGCTAAAAAACCCATTTTGTTACATACACAGGCCTAGCCTCTTTCGGCCAGCCCCCATAACCATTTCCCCTCCATATGCCTGACACCCAAGACTAAGCGCTAATGGCCTGGGCACTAATCGCAATCATAAGAATTATGAGAGCGCATTCCTTTATTTCACTTATCTTCCCCCGATGCGAGAAATATTACCCTATCGACTACCGATCCGTTCTGGACCGTCGATATTTCAAACGATCCGATGGTCAGTTCTCACTCCAACGCGCCCGTTTCCTCTTTCCTGTCACTTCCACGATTGCATGCCGACCATCGATCTGTTCTCAAATCCAACGACTATCGCACAATCTCTTGCTGCCAATTCCTCCATCTCCCATCGGAGTTTTGACCCTTCCATTGCTCCCCTCCGATTAGATCTCAGCCATCCATCTCATCCAAGTCAATATTCCACATCGCATTTCATGTTCCATTGTATTTTTTCATCGCGTCGTCACAACCGTGGATCTCCTCCTGAGATCCGATGGTCCTGATCAAATTTCCCTCACCCACTGTTGCCACAGTCGCGCCACCTTTCCTCCAGGCCTCCATAGCATTCCTCTGCCATCGCCCTAGATTTTATGACAGATTTATTTTACTGTGCAGGGTATACAGGGTGATGAAATTCACTCTCCCTCCATAATCGCAGTCACTGTAATTCGGAAATGCAGAGAGACCATTACATAAGCGGTCAGCATAACAGCAGAGACAGACTAGAGGGATTCAGGCCTGATTAATTGCATAATTAGCACCTAATCCCATATTTAAAGAATTAAGGCGCAATTTAAAGATTAAAAGAGCACATGAAACAAGCCATATCTGCTTTCAGCATTAGTAGTACAGTTCTCAGATAGTACACCTCCAACAGAAGTCTCCATGCCTCCTCGAGCTCCCAAAGGCCATTTCGCTGACAGAACGCTTCCAAGACTATCAGGGCAACAAAAATGGAGGTATGGAAGCCCATAAGACCTTCAGTCACCTTACTTGCTTCAGAAGATAAAACAGAGAGCCTTACAGCCAGAAAGAACTTCAAAGAAATATCCAAGGTCAAATCCAACCTGACAAAGACTCTGAACCAGACCATAGAGTACAATGCAGAGATATTAAGCAGAGTGGACATAGGCACTTCCTCCACTCTGTCTTAATGGATCCATTTAATTTACATCTACTCCCACAGTTACTCCTTCTCCTATAAGAACTCCCGAAGAACACTTTGTAAAGGGTTGCGTTGTTGTTGTAGTTGCTATTGTAGGGATTCATTTTTTACTGTTAGAATAGTTTTGGGAGAGAGTAACAGATTAGTTTGTAATGTAAGTAGGCTAGGAGGAGAAAGTTGAGACTGTAATCCACCATTGAGCTCACTGTATGTGACTGTTTTTGCATCAATTAATCAAGCAAATTTCATAGGATCCTAGTCTATTACTACGGGTGATGTTTCTCTTATTTCATTGTTTATTTAAATTTTCCATGTTGTTCATTGGTCTTTTGGTACGCATCAGAAATCTGGCATAGGATTTACCCTCGCATGGTACCCTATGTTTCTACTCTCCCTACCTTTAATTTTTTCTACTTATAGTGAATCTAAGAGAAAATTCATGTAATTCAACCAGTGTAGTAGTTGTAATTCACTGCTAGTTGATGTGTGAATTCGGGTTTGCTGCTTAGTTTTTCTTGTTGGGTTCAAGCTAGAGGATTTTGGATACCAGGGATTCAGTGTAAGCCCTGTCCACTGGGGTCATTGTTCAATATATTGGCCTTTCCAAGATCCCATGAGCTGGTGTCAAAGCATTGAAGGTTAAAAGTCCTTCTCTGACCTTAGGCCTAGTTTTGTGTTTTAGTCTTAAGTGTTTCCTTTTGAGAGTATGCCAAAGCAGATCTGGAGTTAGATGACCTCTGGTCTGATCTCAAGATACCCTTTGTGTCCCCCCCCCCCGCCTTTCTCTCCTTAATGTTCCACTCCACCATCTATCTCAAAGATCCTTTAGTATAGATGACTTTCCCTATGAAAGCCTTGGTTAATTGTTTGCAAGTAATCTCCTTTCATGACTCCATAGCCCAATGGATGGCATAGCCTTAACCTATCCTCTTTTACTGAAACGTATTTTTTCTTTGTTCCTTTCTTTCCATGACCTTCTCAGTATTTTGATCTCATGAATCAACCCAACAACCAACCAAATCATCTTAAACCCCCCTTTCATGCTTCATACCTAGCCTAATACCTCATGTTGAGCTTCAAAGATATATCATTCTTTTCTTTAATGGAGAGATCCCTCTCCGAGTCCAGGAGTGCTAGATCCTAGGGCCCCAAAGTGGTTCTGAAGTTGTCTCATCTTTTGGTCTTACCAATCTAGCCAAAAAATGGGAACCCCGACAGGTCCCATTCTTTAGGGTTTCCTTCATCAAGGAAACTTCCCTCCTCTTTCACTGCGCTATCCCACAATATTCTCTCCACCTTCTACCTCTGTGTTGTTTGACTTGGTCAAACTTGACCTTGTCTTCTTGCAAATGTCTTCTTTCACACATAAGGGTGTGAAATTTAGTTCCAATGATGATCCCCTTTCATACTAATAGGGATTTTATCAATATTTTTATTATGTATGGGCCTCCTTACCCAATTATTCAACTCCTAAGTGAAATCAGAAAAAATTAATATTCCAATTTATTGTAGGTAAATTTTTAAATATTATTTTGGAATATTACAGTCCTCCCCTCCCAAATGTTGTTTGTCCTCAAGCAACTGCAAGTATAAAACTAAGAATTTTCCCCCAAGGCATGGAGACTGAAAAGTGTTGGGAAAACATCTTCCCCAAATGGATCCTCCATCCCCAAGCAATCATCCAAACAAAATGAACCACCTCCCAACAAGGCAACTCCTGAAAATATCCTTCCACCTCAAGCTCCGGAAATGAAGGTGGGCTGAAAATATGAACATGGTAAGCATCATAGCCTACCCAACGCTATCCTTCTCTCCACTTATGATAAGTGTAGAGTGTGTGCTAATCCTGGGTTGCAAAATTATTTCCCTCAAGTGGCAAAGTGAAGAATAATACTCCAAATATTCCTCTTCCAATATTGAAGAATAAGCTGGCCAAAAATATTTCATCCATGATGAATAGGACATGATAATCATAGAAAATCCTAATGAGAAGTTTTCTAAAGGTTTTAAATGATGATACATGATTAAAACAATGAATCAAAAGGACACAACACAGTCTCATCCACTGCAACTTCAGAAAATAGTATGGCAAGTAACATACAAGAATCATCACATCTACTAATGAATAGTAAATGGCTGAATGTGTCAACAATACATAATCAAATACTTGCCCATAGTTATACAATGGAAGGCTATCCAACTCACGGCCCACCCAAAAAGAGAACAAATGTGTGGTTGTGGTGGCCATATCTCCTCCCATGCTCCCATTAGAACATGTAGTGCAGAAAATGTGGGAATTCTCTCCCCTCAAGGACACATCCAACTCATGTGTCAATCTCTCAATCATGCTCTCAACTGGAATAGAAAAAATATCAGCAAATGAAGGCATGATACGTACAAGAATGAAGGAGATACTGATGGCTTCATGTGGTGCTTGAAGATACCAACAGTCTCCTAAGTGTGTACAATGCAGTTTTGCAAACTGCTGCTTTAGAAAAGTACAAGGAAAAATGTTTCTTGTTACAAGGTTAATAATGTATGTCATCATATGGCAAGTAGTAGGATATAACATCTTAACATACATGTAATGACAAAACATTTTCCCAAGGCCACATAAAATATGGTTTCCTCCATCATATAGATTGGCCCAACATTGATCATGGAGCAATGTGAAAAGCTTTTCCTCTTGTGGAGCAATGCACTGCATAGTAATGGTAAGAGTATGGGAGTCAATACATGTAAAAACAAACTTACCATATTCCGGAAGTAAGATGGTACATGGATCCATGAGTGAATCCTTCATAGTGTTTTGGCATGCTATGAAGATGAATGAGCCATGTGCTGCAAGAAGATCATCCTTCTCGTGCTTGGGAATCCAAGTCAAGAAGAATATGTCATAGTGATAGATGTCTCTATCCACTACTCTATCATCATCACTCCCTCGTTCACCTAATTGCAGATCTGAAGATATTAGCAACCATCTTTTGTTGTTAGGGTTGTTTTTTATGCACAACTAAAAGGGTATTTTTTTGTACACTTACACTAAGGATTCATCCTAAGAACTGGTGACTCCACACGGGTTTTCAATTACGATCGATGTCGTTTTTCGTATTCCTGCATATCGAGCTGCTTCAAACCCTAGGGTTTCTCTTTAGCTTTTTTTTTCCTATTTTTATGTTGTTTTTCACCCATAAAACCCTAAAACATTAAAATTTATAACTTTTGTGTGTTTTTGGCCCTATTGCGCAGGTAACAGACATCAGCCGCAACTAAGACGGAAATTTTTTCTAAAATCTGCCGTCAAGAGACCCGGAAGTGCAGGTTGCACTTTTCGGCCCAAAACCTGTGACCTGGACTGTAGGACGCACCTTTCAGCCTTAAAACTGTGACCTGGACTGTAGGACGCACATTTCAGCCTTAAAACTGCGACCTGGATAGAAAACAGGTCAGAACCTGCGACCTGCACTTTTTTCTGCAGATTTTCTGAAAGTTTTCTGGGTTTTTCTGAAGATTCTGTCAGGGTTTTCTAGCCTCTGTCTCTGCCCATTTAGAAGTGTTTCTGTTCTATTTTACTCAACTAAGTGGAAATATAGCCCCCTAGGGCTTCAGTACCCTCCACTTTTCGTGGAAGAGTTTTAGTTGTTGCAGGTGTCTAAATTTTCATAGTTTCAGCCATTTATTTTGTAGATCTGATACCTCATCTTCAGATCCCTTTTAGATCAGCTATTTTTCCATCCAAATCACCTCATATAGTTTTTTTTGGGTTTGCCTTTAGGGTCACCTCCTTTTCCCTACTACCTTTAGATTTTTTCCTCCTCTTTCACAACAACCTTGCCTCTGTCTCTTTGTTGTTTTCTACACCTCTTTTCAACAGATTTATCCTTTAGATCCCTGTACCTCTCGACCTTAGATCTTTTGGCTTATTTTCTTTGTGTTTTGACTAGATTTTTTCCTCTGTTGGACTAGTTTTTGAGAGACCCTCCTCCTTGGGTTAGATTGATTCATTGTTAGCTGTTAATTTTCTGTTATTTCAGTATTATATATTGTTCTCTGCAGGTTTAATTTCAGTTACGATACACACTTTTTATTTTTCTCTCAAAACGTCTGGGTTTAAAAATTAAAATTAACACATACCACACACTCACCCTAAGCAAAGAAGAGCCTGGTTAACACCGCCAGGAAAATACTTTAAAACATTGTACAATCAATTGACACTGCACCTCTCTGCCCTTGTTTCAAAATTGTAATCACTTGATTCTGCACCTCATTGCCCTTGTTGGTCATTCTTCTTCCCTTCGTGCCGTGTTTGTGTTGTCGTCATTGCGCCCCCAAGGTGTATATCCCAGATACTTCTTGGCCTTCATCCTCAGTTTCCGGTTGGTCGACCTACTCCTTCCCATCATTGTCGAGTTAGTCCTCCTCCGAGTCCACACTCTAACTCCTCTTCTGATTGATTGGGTTCTCCTTTTACTTCTGGTTCTCCCACTGTCACCTTCACTATGCTTGGTCGAGGGCCTAACGCTAGCGGTAATCCCATCCCTACTGCCAGGAATGCTACTAGCAGAACCGCCACAGGAACTACCTCGACTGTCCCCTTACTCCCTTACATGGCAGGCCTCAATCTCCCCGATTTCAATCAGTTGATCAATGACCCTATCCGTCATGATGTTGGTTGGCCTGCTATGCCATCCAAGCTCCCTACCGACATTCCCAAGTTTGAAGACCTTGCTGGAGAAGATCCAACCAACCATATCCGATCTTTCCACATGTAGTGTTCATCCAATTTCATTATTGATGATTCCATTCATTTTCAGTTGTTCCAACACATGCTTATAGGTGAAGCTTCTAAGTGGTATGTTGATCAGCTTGCCTCTTCCCATACCACCTTTGCAACCATCGCCCAAGCCTTCTTATCTTATTTCCAGCTCCCTCTCTGATACGACACTGGTACCGAACTCTTGAATTCTTTCCATCAATCATCTGTGACCCGCCTATCTGATCATGTTCAGGAATGGTGGAGAAGAAAGAGCTTATGTTGGGCTCCTAATTTTGAAGACCGTGTCTATATGGACTGGTTCCTTAGATCTCTCTTACCCGCAAAGATGTCGCATCACATTTCCCTCAAACTGAAGAAGCCGCCCTCCAAATAGCCTTGAAATATGACCTTATCTATGCTCAGTCTGGTTATGTTTATACCATCCTTCCTGACCTCCCCAGACCTGGTGGTGCTAACACCCCGAGGGCATCTCATTCTGTCGAAGGTATCATTGGAGCTCTTTCTCATCCATACGCTCAACCTCCTATGGGCTATGGTCTCCCTCTGGGAGGGGCCAGCATCTCCAGCACTTTTCCCCCTCCAGGTAGCATGTATCCAGGATAAGGCATGCCTCATCCTTTTTCCAAACCTCCTGCTTACCTCAATGTTGCCCAACCTAACCATTATCCTTATCCACAGCCTAGTGCTCTAGCTCCTCCAGCATTTGCAACTCCGCCTCCCTTGCCTTCTCAACCCCAGCAACAACAACTACCACCCCCTCCGGGGCAAGTATTTGCACAGAAGGGCATGACTAATCCTCTTTCCTCTCAAAGGAATAGGAAAGGCAATCAAAACCAATATACCCCTAGAACTAATGGACCTAATCCTCAAGGTATTGACTCTAACGCTGCTAACCGACAACAGGGCACTCAGCCCAGGCCGGATAGGCCTATTCGTACAAATAAGCCTTGTTCGTGTTGCAGTGTTTACGGTCATTACACTCACGATTGTCCCCTTTTACCACATATGGGGCATATGTGGGAGTCTCAAGCCAAATTGCGAGGACAACATGTCTCCCCTACTACTCCCCCCAATGTGGCCACTACTCAACCGACTGTGTTTACCAATCCTTTCCCCCAGCAAGGATTCGTGGCTACCCAACCACCTGATGGATAGGTGGCCACTCAACCTTCCCCTTCTGGTTCCTCAGATTACTAGATCCTCATGATGAACTCTGATCAACCTCTAACCGTCGACCTTAACCTTCAAACTCGGTCCCATCAGTACCCCAAGCCTCCCGCTCCATCTGTCCCCAAGTCACCTTCTTCAGGTTCTACAGAGCCTCTTTCGACATCCAATGGTTCCTTGCATATCCCTCAGCCCAAAGTTGAGGTTCATACCAAGATTCCTAAGGGACCATTACGCTGAATTGCTGCTTCTGGTCGAGCTGCTCATTCGTATATCATAGTCAATGATTTGGCACAATCTCCTACTGCCATTTCAACACTGGAACTCCTCTAGTCATGCCATTCTCAAAAGAAGGCTCTACTATCTACCATGGACGCTGTAGATCCTGTTGATGACCAATGGATCATTTTTGACACCCATCAATCAGAACATCCTCCTCTTGCTGCTTCCGTAGCCTTCCAAATCCCAGTCAAAATCTGGAACGCTAACGTTTCTTGATGTATCATTGATGAGGGGGCATCCACCTGTGTGATGTCCACTTCGATTTGGAAACAACTCGGCTCTCCTAAGTTGGCCCCTTCCATGATCACCCTTTGAGCGTGGGATGGCCATGCCTCCCAGCCCATTGGCCTATTCTGTAATTTTCTTATCACTCTTGTGGGCAAGACTATTTGCATTGACGTTGAAATCATCGATGCCCCTCTTGATTATAACATTCTTTTAGGGCATAGCTACACCTATGCCATGTCTGCTGTCCCATCTGCGATATACCTCAAGATGTCTTTCCCTCATAATGGAAAGATAGTCACCATTGACCAGTTGGTGTATCATGAGCCAAAATCTCAGACCTCCCCTGAGACGACCATCTCTTCTGTGGCCAATAAGAAAACCATCGATTCTTTGACCAGTGTCTCTCTCAGTGTCTATGAAGACTCCTCTTTGCTTGGAACCTTCCCTGGTCTTCCACCTCCCCTTGTCTTTGATCCCAGCTTATAGAATGTTTGCATGATGCAATCATCTTCAGCTTCGCTTAAGAGGACCACTTCGACTAGTCAGCAACCTCAACCTCAACCTCGCCCGCCGCAACTTGTTCCTAGCCCTTCGTCTCAGCCATCCAGATATCCTCCTTTTGGCCCTTCTCCTAAAGCTGGTACCCATGAGCCCTTTTATCCTCCTGGGTCAGTTCCATCAGGCCTCAACCATCTTGGAGCCGTCCCTCCTAGTTATTACCCCGCTGGTCAGATACCTTTCCTTGGTCCCCCTCCTAGAGTCTATTCGGTTCCCATCATGGCCACCCTTTCTCTCTCCAGCCTGACCCTAGGTATACCCATCTAGTACCTTGACCCTCCAGCCGTTACCCCACCTGGTCACCCCAAACCTTACCTTGCTTTGACACCGGTTCAACCAGTTCCCCTAGCTTCTTCCATTGCTACAGTGCCACCAGCACCTCAACAGGACCCTTCGCCTATTGTGCCAGCTCTGGGAAAGAAAGGAAAAGCTCGCAAGGGGGCATCCAAAGATAAGGCCACCCCGACTGACCTTGCCCCTCCTCCACCCACAAAGTCTTGCGCCTTGTGTGATGTCGGTCATTCCACCCATACTTGTCCCGAGTTGCCTCGTATTAAACCCATGGTTAAAGTCACGTTACCTGAATCTACGGTCCCTGAACCCTCTATTTCTTCCTCGTCTGCAGCCAAGAACCCAAATACTGTTCGCACCAACAAACCCTGTGCTCTATGTGGTGTCCATGGCCATTATTCCCACCATTGTCTCCACGTGATGCATTACCATGCCTTTTTAGAGGTAGTTCGAGAGTATGAGGTTGAAAAAAAATCAATCTGCCTCTCCCATACTTGTGCAGTATGCTTCAGGTCAGCTTAAGGATCTACCCGCTCCCATTGAAATTCCCCCTCCTAATGTCGAGATGACGGAGCCTGCTACCACCATCCTCTACCTATCATCATTTGTGAGACCCTCGGGGAATATTCCCTTTGAATCCTCCCCTATTGTTTCACTCGACCCCCCTTCACTGACCACCCTGGGCTCAACATCATTTGACCATCTATTTACTTGTTCTTTTGTCATCCTCCGTGACGATCCGTATGTGAGCCTTTCTTCCCATGCTGATGATTTAGGTAGCTTTGCAGCGTCATGTGGTTTCCCTTCCCCTCGTCATCCCATATTTTCTCGTCATGATGACCTCCTGGAAGCCTTCTCCACCCCTGACGTTATCTTTTCCACCCATAAATGGGATGACACCATCCGTGTCTATGATGACCTCCACAGCATGAGCACAAGCTATATCTTCTGTAGCCCTCATACACCATCCTACCCAGAAAACTCCCTCCCATAGTTTTCATTTGATGTCTACTTTGCACTCACGCTGCCAACATTATTCTTCCCCCTCCCATTTATTGTATTGTGACACTACTCCGCAGGACCTCCCATCCACACCCTGTATCGGTTAAATTGATGGTGCAAGTTGCTATTCCTGGAATCTAGCCTTAGCAGGTTGGGCCATATGTACCCCCTTGCATGCACTTTTTCTCTCGAATGGGGTCTGCATTGGTACTACCACCAATAATCAGGCCGAATATGATGCAGTGCATGGTCTCTTAGTCGATTCCCTCTCTCATCACATCCTCCATCTGCATCTTCATTTAGATTCCCTGCTTCTTATCATGCAACTAAATGGTGTCTATCGTGTACATAATCCTATCCTTTTTAGACGATATTTACGAGCGAAAATTTTGATATGTGAATTTGAAATCATTACTTTCAATCATGTATCTCGAGAACAAAATCACTAAGTAGATAGCATTGCAAACCATGTTCTATATTGGAATTTACCACACGCATTTCATACAAGACAATAACATTCAAAATCATCAAAACGATGCATATCCATATATAGCATGTTACAAAAAACTCAAAACTGGGGGGCACCACTCGCCCATACATACACATTAGGGGGCACCACCTGCCCCACACCTAACCACTATCTGGAGGATCCTGAGCCAATGGCTCTGCTCCCGCATCTTGTAGATCGCACATCCCCTGACCAGCCATCGCCATGCGCCGCATGACACCTTTCCATTCCGAGGGTAGACCAATACATGGCTCTATGTACTAGTCATATAAGTCTTGCCAACCACGATTTGAAACACCAATCAGAAGCCTCTCACATCTATGATGGATTTCCTCCAGGAGGGCGACCACATCCTCATTATGTGCCACTCTCACTCCACTAGGGCCTGCAGCTCCTGATACTGCAGGTCATCCCATATATCTGGCCGGTTTTTCTGGAGCTATATCTGCATACCAAAAGTACTTGAATTAGTACCATATATACTATTCATAAACTTTAACATGCAGATAAAATATTAGTAACTTGTCACTTACCATCGAGCCCCCATACTCGACTAGGTGGAAGTGGCAAGTCCGGATCCCCACAATAACTCATACCACTATAGGGATAGTCATCTATGTACAATGGCATTTGATCCCAATGGGAAAAGAACTTTTGTCGGAACGCCCATCTGACCGCCCCTCCTCCTCCTTTGCACAGTAGTAACCCCCACTGACACATCTTGGGCTCTCTCAGGCCCCCATCTGGGAGCTGTATACGAGGTCGCAAGGTCAGGATCTTCTAAAAAGGGAACGAGCACAATAAGGTCACATACGCACAGTCATGGTTCACTTGCCGCTTGCAAAGCGACAGATGTCATTTCAAAGACGCCAATATCATCTGGGCCCACCCATAGTGGGTCCCACTCAAAACTTTCTCCACAATCATCATCTACCCTCCAATGATGTGATGGAGTGCCTGGTTGCCCAGGATCCGCAGCACCGCTGCAGCCACCACATGGGTCTCTAGTCTCTCTAGGTCCCCGATCGATATCTGAGTCCCTTTACATGGAGGCTTGGTCAACAATTTCACTCTAAAAATTCCATGATGTTACGCCCCCGCGGTAACATTGGCTATGTATTTCCAACCATCCCTAGTGGTGGGAGACTAGTCAGGAAATATAGATCCTGGACTGTCAACTTGATCCTGTGCCCCTGCACTGTAAAGACCTCATGATCTGGATCCCAATAACTGACAATCCGGGCCAACAAGGGTTCCCCAACTCTCATCAGAGGGTTCTCCACAAACTTCAGAACCCCAAACCTGGCCAATGCACGACAGACACCCTGATCCACTTGGATCTCCGACTGTAATGTACCCAGGTCTCTCTCTCTCTCCAGTTGATCTGTATATCTTTCATATATGCACAAAAACATCATCTTTGTCAGTATACAGATAGTAAAAATTGTATCCAACCACAAAAACCCCAATCTCAGCCCCAAAACAGCACTGAAACCACCTCCATCTGACAGGTCGCACTTTTTGGCCAAATCCTGGGACAGGTCACACTTTTCTGCTCAAAACCTGCATCCTAGGTCATAGTTTTTGGCCCAAAAAGTGTGACCTGGCCGTGAAGATGAAGGAGGGGTTGTTCCTGAGATTTAGGACCCTAATTTGAAATTTCAATCCATCAAAAAGAAAGAGTAGGATTAGGCCTCTTACCTCTTAGATCACTTTGGATCTATACTCTTGGTCAGACTTTGAGCCATTATCATTGTCATATTTTCTATTATTTGCTTTGTGAGCTCCCTTTGAGTTCTATGTTTGTCTCATTTTTCTACACCAACAAGAGAGAGAAATTCTAGATCTGAATTGTTGAGGACTTCCAAGAACCCATCCCATTGAGGAGAATTGGAAACACCTTTCTTGTTTTCCTCCCAGGTGCCATTAATATAAAATTCTTCAAAAAAATATTGTTCTTGTCTTGTCTATTGGATGCATGGAGAAAAACCTTATTTTTACTACTTAATGTATTTTGATGCATAGATCTATATTTTTGTAGCATTTGTCTTGATCAAATAACTGCAGATCTGAATATATTAGCAGCCATCTTTCGCTGTCAGGGTTGTTTGTTATGCACAGCTAAAAGGGTATTTTTTTGTACACTTACACTAAGGATTCATCCTAACAGCAGTCTAAAAAGAGGTTAAATCAGAAAATACAGAAATATATCTGATAATGTTATTAGAACACTCTATGATGTACAAAAACAAAGATCTAATCTCTTTTACACAGATCCAATAAGACCCGGCAAGGGTTTCTTGACATAAAAAGATATATAAGAGAAAGCTGCTACAAATTTGTGGCTGAATAAAACTGTATGGCTGAAGCTCTATAATAGATGGATGAACAAGAAAAGAAATGGCTATAGATGCTACTCCTAGCTTTCCCAAAGAAAGGTTGATCCTCCTCTTGGGAAACTAGCTCCTCCAAATGGGGTTTTCACCCCTTCCACTGCACACCTTAAGAAATAACGCAGTTTTCTGAAGGGAATGAATTTTTGCTAAAGGTAGATGCTTGGACCAACAAAAGGTAGTGGAAAATTAAGATCAAAAACCTTTTCTTAGATTTCTCAAGCAAGATCTCCAAGAAAGAGTCGGGAATCCCCACTCGGGAAAACCCTTGCACTAAGCAGTGGAGCAACTTAGCTAAATAGCTAAGTATGCAGGAAGTCTAAGAAGACCTCATGAAAATATAATCTCCAATATTTCCATAAGCTTGCCAGCTCCTTCATTATATAATTGATGAGTTCTCTCGCCAAGGGTCCCACCCACTATGAGGTTGCTTCTATGCGAAGGCTCCTATGAGGTTGCTTCTATGAGGTTATCCATCAAGATGGTGCAATGTATCTAGACAACTTCGTTGATTTGGTCAACCTTGACTATTTCTTCATGCCCTGTCTCTTTTCATACTCAAGGTGCCTTCATTTTATCTAGTTGAATTGATCTCTATTCACATTGAGCTGGCTTTATTTAGAATCCACTTCTTTGAGAATAAATCATGTTGACTTGGTCAAACTTGACCTTGTCCTCATATTTTAGACCTTTTTCACACATGTGGATGCTTGAATTGGTTATTTCATGATCCCCTTTCACTTTAGGAAGGATTTTTATTCATACTTGAGCAAATTAGGAGCCTCCTTGCTCAATTATTCATGCATCTAGATTTCAAAAGCAAAATTAGTATTCCTATTAGCTGAAGCTAAATTAGGAATATTACATACGCTGTAGGGTTTAGAATGTTGTTGGCCACATGCGAAGATCAAAAAATGAAGCTCAATACATCCATTACTATCCTCCTAATGAAGTAGAAGTATTCCTCACTGAAAATGAGCACTCAAATGGTCTGGATCTGAAGAGATCTAGCTTCCACTTGCTGCAGCTTGCAAAGACAACAAAACCCTCAACAGGATCTGTGTTGTAGTTGAAAGAAGAAGCTTGGACTTCAGCCAGATGGTGGACAATACAATGAAAACTCTTCCAAGAGGCATCTCAAGGAAAGAGGTGGGATTCCCAATTAGGAACACCTAATGATAAACATCATTATTCTCAGCTAAACATCAAGAGAATGATATATGTATAAACAAAAAATATATTCCGAAATACAATATCATCAACAACCTCCTCATGTTGCCATCCTCTTCCTTTTATAAGTTAAGAGCTTGTAAAACCTAAACCACTTCCAATGAGACCACTCCTTCCACACAAAGCATCTCCATCTAAAACTGCATTATGCCTCATTGATGGCCACTCCTCCAAGACATCACTATAGATTTGGTCAAGGTTGACCCAGTCAAAATGTCCAACCCCTTTTCACACCTAAGGGTGCTTGATTTAGCAGCCATTTAGATTTTTTTACATTTGGCATTGATGTATTCATGATTTAGGAGTATTATGGACCTCCTTTACACATTTATTCTTTAAATATTGAAATAAAACAAAATTGAATTTCCCAATTAGCTTAAGACTAATTGGGAATATTACATGTTGCTCAGCCTTTTTACCCCAATGTTGCTCCACCTTCTTTCTATACTTATCCACAACATGGTGCTCCTGGCCCTCCGGCATCAAAACCCCAACCTCCCGTGCCTTCTCAACCTCTACCATAGCATCCACCTCCTCCTCAAGGCCAGGTGTATGCACATTATAGCGCAAATAATCCTCCTAATTCAAATAAAAATAATAAGGGGAAAGGAAACTATAACCAAATAGTGCAGGGTAACAAAGGGAGCCAAGGTAATAAACCAAACACCCCTGAAGGGAACCAGCCTAACACTACAAAACAACAATAGGGAGATCAACCCAAGTAGAAGAAGCCTCTTTATACTAACAAGCCTTATTTATGTTGTGGTGTCCATGGCCGTTATACTCATGATTTTCCCCTTTTACCCTAGATGCGCCAGTTGTGGGAAGCACTAGCAGCATCTAGAGGATAGCAAGCCACCGCTTCGCTTCCTCCAAATACTGTGCTAGCTCAACCAGTTGTGTTCACCAATCCTTTCCCTCAGCAAGGATATGTTTCTACCCAACCACCTCAAGGTCAGGACACTCCTCAACCTCCATAGTCTGGTACCCTTGATTACCAGATTCTCATGATGAATTCTGAAGAGGTCAATACCACTAATGTTAACCGTCAGACCGATTCACACCAATATGACAAGAAACCCGCTACGTCTTCAACTAAGTCACAAAAAAAGGTTCCCACAACCAAGAGTAAGAAAGATTTAGTCCTTGTTGAAATCATTTCTGAATTTCCTACTAGTATGCATGATCCATCAGTTAATGATGATTTACCCAATGAGCACTTGTTTTCCTTTACTTCAGATGACCCTTGGTATGACTGCATCCTCACCTATCTGTGAACCTAGAAGTTCGCTTCCCATATTGATCGTGATGCTCAACGATGTATACGACACCAAGCCCCCTGCTATCTTCTCATTGGTGATGAAATTTATCATCACGGGGTTGATTCTGTCCTCTGTCGTTGTATCACACACACTGAAGTTGAGAAAGTCCTTAATGCCTTCCATAGCGGCACTTGTGGTGACCACCTCTCCAGTCTAGCTACTGCACAGAAATTAATTCACGCTGGGTGGTTTTGGCCTTCTCTCGTTTGTGATTGCATTGAAGCAGTAAAGCATTGTTCCAATTGGAAACTCTTCGCCCCAAAGGCGCAATATTCACCCACTCCCCTCCATCATATCATATCATTTGGTCCCTTCTGTAAGTTGGCCATTGAATTTATGGAGTGTGGACCTCCATATATTGGTCACCACAAGTATATCATTGTGGTGGTTGAGTTTTTCACCGAATGGGTTGAGGCCATGCCAACGTTCAATAACACGGTGGCTTTCGCAACTCTCTTTTTCTTTAACCATGTTATCATTCGATTCAGGGTTCCGAAACAATTGGTCTCTGACCATGACTGATATTTCAAAGATGATATATGGCATGATCTATCCTCTCTATTAGGCTTTGAGCATCAATATTCTTTATTTTATTATCCCCAAGGTAATGGACAAGTTGTAGCAGTCAATAAAATCCCTAAAATTATGCTTCAATGGATAGTGAACACGCACAAAACCAACTGGCACCTTATTCTCTTCCCTGATTTGTGGGCCTATAGAACTTATGTTAAAACTGCCACTCGGTTTACACCTTTCCACTTTGTTTTTGGCAAGGAGCCAGTCTTACCGATCGAGTGTGAAATCTCCTCCCCGCACCTAGCTGTCGAACTTCTCCCTGACACCCAACCTTTAGAATAAAGACTTATCATTCTTGATCATGGTTCGAAAGACCGTCGTGTTTCATTGCAAATCATCGACGCATCCGATAAGCGAACCAAGGCTCGATATGACCAAAAAATCCACCCTATTGCCTTTCACAAAGGTGATATTGTTCTAGTGTATGACTAGGATCATGATGTCCTTGGTCAGGGGAATTTTGACTCATTATGGCTAGGGCCTTAAATAATTAGTAAGGATTTGGGAAAGGGGGCATATCTTCTATAGGATTTCAAAGGAAAACTCCTCAAGAAATTTTACCAATAGCATCTCCCATTGATATGTGTGTTTTATTTTTTTCATACATTTAGGTAGCTTGCATTATCATCTCATTTTTTTTCTTGTGGTGCCTTTCAGATGGATCCATCATCCACACCATATATTGTCTATGTCGATGGTGCAAGTTGCTTCTCCTAGAATCTAGCCTCGACAACTTGGGCCATTTTTACCCCTTTGCATTTTTTAGTCCTCTCCAATGACGTATGCATTGGATCTGTCACCAATAACTAGGTCGAATATGGTGCAGTGTTGGGTTTGTTAGTCGATGCCCTTTCTCATCGCATCCTTCATTTTCATGTTCGTTTCGATGCCTTTCTACTTATCATGCAATTGAATGGTGTGTATCTTGTGAATAACCATGTCTTTTTTAGAAGATATTTACGAGTGAATTTCTTAGTGTGTGAATCTGAAACCATTACATTCATTCATGTACCTAGAGCCCAAAATCAATATGTATATAGAATTGTAAACAATATTATATATTGGCACTTATCACATGTGTTACACCATTTTTTGGTCATCTAACCTATTATCATTAGATGGACCCAAGTACACCATGTAAGACCAATTTTACCCCAAGTAAAATTGCTTTCACTATGAAAATAATTTAGTAAACCACCTTTATTAAGTTGTTTATGGTCTAAATAGGAAACCCCATGAGAAAATATTAAATAAATACACATTTGTTTGATTTTCCTCAAGGAATAATTAGCTAAAAAACAATTTAATTAATATTCCTGGTTATATTTAACCCAAAACAAGGAAATTAATTAGATAAATAATTATTTATCTTATTATTTTCTAAGAATAATTATTTAAAACTTATTTAAATAATATTATTTGTTAAATATGACTAAATCACCCTTAAATAATTAAATAAATCATTATTTATTTGATTATTACTCAACCACACCCTTAAAATGATAAATAAATCATTTATTTATTTATTATTTACAAATAAAGGGATTTGACCCAAGACAAATTCCTTTTCCCTCCAACAACTATAATAAAATATTCCATAAAATTTGGATCTTGATTTGGTTAATAATATTTAACTATGCACCAATATCTAGACTAACTCAATATTTTGTTATAAATATAAGGGTTTTCCCATTCATTTACCACCTTTTGTTGCCTAAATATCACTCTGGATATATACATTTGGTCTGACTATTGATCCACCATCATAGTCATATTTTGCTACTATTTTTTGTGTGGGTTTTCTACACCATCAAGAGAGAGGAATTCTAGATCTGATGTGCTGAGGACTTACAAGAACCCATCCCATTGAGAAGAACATGGAACACCCTCTTGTGTTTTCCTCCCAAGTGCCATTAATACAAAATGCATTTGATATATTCTTGTCTTGTCTATTGGATGCATGGAGTAAATCTTGTTTTTTCTACTGTTTAATGTCTTCTAATGCATAGATCTAGATTTTTCCAACATTTATCTTGATCACCTAACTGCAGATCTGAGGATAATAGCAGCCATCTCTATTGTTAGGGTTGTTTGTTATGCGCAGCTAAAGTGGTATTTTTTCATACGCTTGGAATTAAGATTCATACTAACAACATGCATTTAACACAATACAATCATAAAAAAATGGAAAACCATATACTCGTCATATATAAAAAGATGCATATCCATATTATGTATCGACAAAATCATAAATATTTGGAGTACACTAATCTAAATACATTTGACATGCCCATAGCATGTTACAAAAATCAAAACTGGGGGCATCACATGCCCCTACATCTAATCACTATCTGGAGGGTCCCGAGCTAATGGATCGACTCCACCAGCCCGTAGATCCTGAACTGCCTGTCCAGCCATTGCCATGTACCGCATGACCCCTCGCCACTCAGAGGGTAGCCATATACATCCATCGATGTACTGTTCCTCAAGATAATTCCATCTACACATTGATACACCAGTCAGCATCGAATCACACCTACGTCGAACATCCTCAAGTAGAGCCTCATAGTCAGGTCTCTGGTCTCCTCTCGCTCCACTAGATTCCGCAGCCCCAGACATTACGGGGCATCCCATATACCCTGTTGGATTCATTAGTGCTATATATGAATACCAAAAGTCATGAATCGATACCACATACATATTTTAAAAACTTTAAATGCACCATAATATATAGCAACTTTTACTTATCATCTGGTCCCCATGCTCGACTCGGCATAAGTGGCTAGTCAAGGTCCTCATGAAAGTTCATACCACTGTATGGATAGTTGATCCAGATTTATGTAGGAATGCAATAAATAAAGAAATATACATAAACACAGAGATGCATCGGAAATAATTCTTCATTTCATTAATATCAAATAATAGAAATATGCTTACAAGCATAATGGAATCAAAATATCTAGGACGCTGGTAGCTTATCTCTGAGAAGAGATGTGGTAGCTATAGGCCTATGGAATTTGTTAAAATGAGGCTCAAGGGCCTATTTATTATTGAGAAACAGTGGAAAACTTTAAACATCCAAAAACCTAACCCTAGGAGATGAAGCACCAAAACTATGGGCCCCATTTGGGTAAATTGGTGTTTCAACTTCCTCGGGACGTAACTTTGGCATACGATCTCTGTTTGATGTGCACCATACCTCGTTACTAATATCTATTCGAGGAGTAAAAATTTTTAGGGCCTCAAAACAGCTCCGGAAGTTCAAGACCTGAAAAATGCTAAAAATAGTAAGTGGTGTTGAAACTAAAAAACTAAAAGAACTGATGATGGGGGTTCAAATGGAATAGGTGGGTGACCACCAATATCCACCTAGATCATTAGGCCCAAAAACGACTCCGAAATTTCAGGAACCGAAAACCTGCTAAAAATAATAAGTTGTGCTGAAAGTGCAAAATTGAAAGAACCAATGGTGGGGGTCGAAATGGAATAGGTGGGTGGCCACAAATGTCCACCTGGATCAATAGTCATCTATGTATAGTGGAATATGATTCCAATGTGTGAAGAACTCGATTCAGAGCACCCGTCCAACTCCCCCACCTCCTCCTCTCCATAGCCACTGCCGCCAATGATGCATCCTGGGCTCTTGTGGGCCCCCATCCTGGATCTGTACATGAGGTCAAAGTGTGGGGATATTATCAAGAATAATGAGCACAACACCATACCAAAATAACATTCATGATTCACCTATCTCTTGCATTAGTGTTGTGCTCCTACCACAATTTTAAACTCTGCACATAGGCACGTTCATGGCTGCCCACGCTCCTGCCACGGTATTTAACGTTGAACAGTGACCCGAGCCACCCGAACATTAGTGCTACACTCCTGTCGTGGAAAATTCAGGCCCCGAGCCATCCCTAGTTGCATATTAGGGATAATTTTAAGGATGGAAAATTATCTTGAAGTTTAAAAAATTGGCAAATCTCACTAGTCCCTAATATGCAAACTATAAAATTTTTATTGATGTATTTGTAAAACTATTCAAATTTATAATGATTTTATTTATATTTTCTATATAATGTTGGCGATTTTTAACGTAAAATAATTTTATATTGTAAAATTTGGGCGAATCTCTTTTATAAAAAAATGGAAATTGGCGAATCTTTTTTTTGCAAAAACCATGGAAAATTAGCCCACCTGCGAATATTAGCCCCTAAAATTTTAGCAGTGCCATAGTTTTAAACTCTGCACAAAGGTATGCTCAGGGCCGCCTGACAGAGTTGTGTTGCATTCTTGCCACAATTTTCCAACCTCTGCACGAATTCACGTTCAGGGGTGACCCGACTCTGCCCACAACGTTTTTAAGCTATTTCTTCTGTTGTGGAGGCACTTCAAGAGGTATTTTGAACTTTTACTGTATACGCATGATTTTATAAAGATAAGGCCACTAAGAAATTTGAAAATTGGTTTTAGAGAAAGTAAGGAAATACTTAAAAAAAACACTTGGCCTACACTCTGCTAATGCCTTGACCTAGTTAGAAAACTCATCATCTCCTTTAACCATTTTCCACATCATTTCACTAGCAGTACCATTTATCTTTAAGGATCTTGAGGCAGGGGTAAAGAAAAAAAAATGTCTGAAGAAGAGAATGTTGACATAGATGAGGCAACTCAAAGGCCTAAAAAGTAGCAAAGGAAGGGAGGGATGCAAAATATGTTCGAACCTATAAGCACTGAAGAACTGATAACCTCCCCTACTATTTTTTGTTGTTTTTAAGAGTTGGGATGCTATGAATTCTATAAAAAGGTACAAAATATCTAGAGTCACCCTCACTTGACCAAGCTATTTTCCCTAAACCTTCATAAACTTCAAGTACACCTAGCCGATGTAAGATTTGAGTTGACCGCCTATGCCATCTCTAGGGCCACTGGAATACCTTGCATAGGAGAAAGGTGGTTCAAACAAAAGCATCTAGACCTAAGCCACTATCGCCCATTTTTGAAACCAAGTTGTCAAACTAATTGAAAAACCATGTTCTCCTTCTCTCATCTATTGGACAGGTATGATCTCTTAATGAAGATCATCTTGAAATACTTCACCTGTGAGGGTAGGTTCTCCAGAGTCTATTCATACCACATAATACTACTCATGAACTTCACCAAAACCAAGCTGCTACATATGCCCTACTACCTTTGCAAAATTATTGAGAAAATGACTTCCATCATGCAAAAAAGGCCTCCATCCCAACAAATGTCAAGACTTTTTCATCACTCCCTCATAAAAGTGATTGTATCACACCAACTAGAACAACAAGGCATCCCCTAGGAGGTTTTCATTGCCCACGATGATTTCACAACTCCACAGCCCATCCCTCTGCAAAGTCTGCCATCATCATCTCAAAATCCTCCTCACACACCTCCATCACCCTCCACTGACCTTGGTTCATATTCTTCACATGAATCATTTCCTCAAATAGACCTTCCTCATTCACCTTTCCCTAAGAAATAAGAAAATGAAGAAAGCAGTGATGGCCAAGAAGAAAACGGTAATGGCCAAGAAGAAATTAGTGAGGGAGAGGGCAATGATACAAATGAAGAAAGCAGTGAGGGATAGGAAAAGGGACATGAAGAAAACAATTGTGAAAATGAAAAAAGCAATGATACAAATAAAGAAATAAGTGAGGGAGAGGAAGATGGCCAAGAAGAAATTAATGAAGGAAGTGACAAAGAATAAAGGGTTGATGAAGAAGAAAATAGCGATCAAAACAGTGAGCCATTTAATGAGAAAAAAGACCAAAATAGTGGCTCTAATGATGAAGAAGATGATTCCAAGGATACAAGGTCAGAGACAGCCTATTAGGAGAAAAATAATGAGCTAAAAGATGTCCAAAATAGTGAGCCTAGTGATAGTCAATAAACTAGTAACAGTCAAGGAAAAGGAGTAAATAATGAATCAAACAGTGAAGAAGAACTCAGCCAAAAGGACAGTATGCATAATGGTGAAGGGAAAAATTCTAAAGGCAATGAACATAGCAAAAGTGAAGATTATTCAAGCTATGAAACAAAGTTTTAAATTAAAGGTAAAGACCATAAGCAAGGCAGTGAAAACAGTGGGTCAAAAGATGAAGAAGAGGACATTCATGAAGAAAAAGATGTACCAAGCAGTAATGAAGACACTTCTAGCATTGAAAAAATAGAGGATGACAGTCCTAAAGGTCTTGACAGTGATAGTGGCATAAAACATAGTGAGGGTGCTTATCAAAGGGGAAATCAAGAACACAGTAAGGAAGATGCACACACAAAGATCATCCATGAGGAGAAAAACATTCCTAAGGTCACTAGTGATCAAGCTTTGCAAGTAAAACTTATTGCACCTTTCACCATTACCTATCAAAGAGGAGAGAGGCATGTGTTTTCTACCTCCAAAGGGCAAGGGGCCATGCACTCCTCCTCAACTCAAATGAAAGACAAAGATAAACAACAAGTGAAAGAGGAAGAAGACAATCATGAGGAAGAAAGAGAATTTGAGCTCATTCACATAGAAAGTGATGAGGAAAATGAGACTAGAATAGTAAACTCTCTTCTACAAGACTGGAATGCACAGATCAAAGACTTGGAAGTTGAGTTAGAAAGGTCAAAGGATCTCATTCGCTTCTTGCAGATGCAAAACCAACAAATGAGTGGCCAGCTGGCCATCTATGAAGCAAGGGCACTCAAATATTGAAAAGAGGCTCAAAGGTCACAAGTGCAGTTGAAGGAATACATGGGTGCTTATTAGGAGGATAGTGGTGAAGAAGGCCAAACTAGAAAGATACCTAGGACTATGGGTCTTAGGAAAGCATTCAAAAAGCAGAGAGAGGAAGAATCAGCCCAAGCATAAAAATTTCCCCTCACTGAACTCCTTGCCATCGAAATTAAGCAAAATAGGGAATCATGGCTTGAGAGAGACAACATATATCTAGAGGCCAAACTAGAGAAGGCCAACAAATACTTGAGCTTGAAAAGGAGAATGACTAAGCACTATAAACGGAGAAATCACTTTGCAAGAAAAAAGCTCAAAACTTCCCAAAATGAGGGCCCGACACCAAATTATGAAAAGGACCAATCTAGGTTTGGAATTTTGGCCCAATTTTCTCTACAGGTCTCCAAGGACCCATGAGGCACCTACCTATCAATTTTGAGAGCAATTGAACAAGTTTTTGTTGTTTGCAAATTTTGAGGCTAGGAGTACAACACACCCTGTGCTGCACTTTTTCCCAGGGCATCTTCAGGAGGATCAAGTTACATTTGGATTCCCCATCATTATAGTAGCATGCTCACGATTTTTTAGCTCAATTGGAGTTGTTTTGACCCCCCAAAAAGGTTAAAAACACTCATTTTTTCACCTTTCTGCCCACTTTTTTGAGCATGTGTTGTGCTCCTAGAAGTATTAGCTTATTCCACTTTTTGGGAAATTTTCAGAGGTTATATTTAATAACTAAAGGTAGATATTGAAATTAGACTTCAAGGGATTTCCAACGGGCCATCTCAGAGCCTTTTCCGACATCAGGAAGGCCTCCAAAACACTGCTATAAAAGGCCTATTTTAGTGCTGCGCTCCTGGCAAGTTTTCAAATTTTGACACAGTGTGTTGCGCTCCTGTAGGTGACTGGGAAGAATGTGCATTTGGAAAGTTTTCATATGCTTTTCAGGGCCTAAAAGTAAATTTAATTTCTATTTTTTTCCAGAAAAGATATTTGTTAGATATTTTTGTGCCATGGGCCTTGCAAGGCCTCAAGGACAACTTAGGATATTTCTTATTGGCCAATATTCTTCTAGATACTCTCTTTGGTTTTCCTCTTTATTTCTTGTTATATAAGGCATGAGGATTCATTATAAACAGTTGGGAACTTGATGGGTTAAGAGAAATACATTTTTTTTGAAAGTTGAAGAAAAATTTAGTTTTGTGGAGCTTGTGGATGGATTGCCTTGATTGATGGTGATGAAGGCTTGCTTGAAGGATCCCTGAGTTTAGTTAATGGTGATGTATCTCTCATATGTTCATGTTTTTTCTTGTTTTCCATATGTCCATATTTCTATTTTTCAGTAGCTCAGAAGAGTATAGGATGAGAAATGTTGTTTGAGGCACCTCAGTCCTCTTGTTAGCTATTGTTTTCATGTTTTCTTCTGCTGGGTTAGCTTAAAGAATTATTCATTTCTCTTTAGGCCCACCTAAGCTTATCTGTTTCATTATTGGATTAGTATTATAGTTTACAAACATGATTCATGGTAAGCCCTGCTTGTTTTAGGCTATTTAAACTTCGTCTTGAAATCTCTCTTTGATGTATTGATTGTTAGGTTAAGTCAAAGAGGTCTTGTTTCGATCTTTCCCTTTGAATATGCTTATCAGTTTGCCTCGAAGTTCCTTATATTTTAATGAATGATGTTTAGGCGTTACCTCTTCATTTCTTGATGCTATTGTTTCTTAAATGTTGTCAAATCTTGAAAGTTGAGTCATTGAAGTTAGATAAGTTGTCTTGCTTCCGTGTTCTATTGGATTGCTTATCTTCAATGTTTATTTGTTTAAAAGTATTGTCACTGAGTAAATGGTGCACCCTATCTCATGATTATTATATTTTTCTTATCAATATTAAATACCTCCGTGTTCATAGGTATTTGAAAAAGGATTCTTAACTGCCCTTTGCCCTACCTTGGTTCCCAAACTTATTGTCCATTTAACCTCACACATAAACTTTAAAAGATCCATTTACTACGCTACATTTGCCCTATGATGTACCCCGATTCACTACCAAGATATCAATAACTTCATAGACTCCATTGCCCAATTGATTTGATAACCTCTCACTCCACCTATCCTACTTGATCATCTTACCCCAACCCAAAACAAACAAACAAACCTATGCTTAACAACTAGCCTAAAATCAATCATCCAAAGCGAAAAAGTTCACATTCTTCGATAATAGAGAGAGCCCTCTCTGAGTCCAGGAAGGCTAGGTCTTGGGACTCCAAATACTGGTTTGATGTTACCCTATCATTTGGTTTACCAATCTGCCAAATCACGGGACCCTAACATGAAACACTTGTTGAAAAGGATTAGAAAGTGATGTCAAGGCTGAGCTTGATAGACAAGAATATTCTTTGGTGATCATTCATTTGATCAGGAGTAGTTTAAAGTATGTCAGAAAATGACTATACTTCCATATATGCCATTTCAAAAGGACTCAAAGGCATATCGCCATTGAAAGAGTCTAGTTCTGATTCTAAAGGCACTACCCATGTGTCATCGAATGGTATAGTGCTTAATGAGATCATATTGATGTTGGCAATGGTACGTGGTACGTTGCGTGGAGGCATAGAGAAATTTCCCTTCAAAGCAAAGTCTTTTACTAAACCTATACCAACATCTTCATATGGGATAGTCGATTTCCCAACATGTTGTATATTGTCTGTAGAAGCAGGATCAGACGAATAATATGACAACTGATCGATTTTGAGGAAACATGATTAACCGAAAGACGGATGAAATGACAACAGTCATGGCATAAGACCAAATACGACCCAAAAGAAGGTTGTAATCCAGAGGGACATCAATAACTTCCACATCTATATTAACAGTTTTTCCTTCTACTTCGATAGGTAGATCCTGGAGTATTCCATACAGATGAAATCCTCTTCCATAAAAGGCTTTAAGGATTGTTAGTGATTGGTTGAGTGTTGGAGACCCAAGAGTTTTCCAACAGTTTCATGACATTATGCACGTGGATTCTCCCTCGTCAATTACAGTAAGAAAGACTCGTCTTTTTTTTACTAATATTGGTATCTGAAAAGCCATCTGATGAGGGAGTCTTGGTGTAAAATTTTGTAGATCAAATACCATGAGGTTGGAATCTTGAGGATTTATAGCTCCAATAGCTGATAATAGTAATTTTCTTTGTGCTTGACATGATTGTAGCACTTCTAAGGCCGACACTGCTGAAGGGGATATCGCCAAATCTTAAACAATGTTGTAATTCTAAGCAACTCTTGCATGTGGATTGAAAGCTGATTTTTGAAGTAAACCTTTAGCATGTGGTTTAATCACTAGATCAGGATTAGGTTTCTCGATGTGAAGTGGATCGAAAACCGAATGAGATACAACTAGTGTTTGACTAGAATTATTTTTTTCTTTACCAGGTACAGTATTTTTAGCTCCATAGTCTTGCGATCGCTTCACAACCATAGCCTCAGACATCATTAAAATATCTGCCGATGAATTTGAAGAAGATCCTATCATTTTCCTATCTTGAGTAGGAAAAGGATCCTTCAAGAGAGTGGGTGTGGGTGAACCTTTGACAAACTGAGAGACCTTGGACCGATGTGGGCACTCTTTGGTAAAGTGATCCTCATCACAAATAAGACAAGGATAACGAGGTTTCCGCTTGTCATGAGCTGGTTCATTCTTTTCAGTTTTCTCTTTGGGAGATGTAGTTTGTTTTTTATTCTTACCTTTCTTCTTATTACCGGTTTTAGATTTACTTGTAGATGAATCTACAACATGAATGTCAGTAGAAGTTTCAAGGGAAGAATATCCTTTCGGTGAATCTGGTAAAGTTATGATATGAGAATTAGTTTTGGAGGACTTATTCTTACTCTTATTAACGCTAACTAAACCGATTACGCCATCTGCATCATGAGAACCTGAAGGAGTTGCAGTTATTTGACCGGGACGTGGTAAGTCAGGAATTTTTTCGTATAAAGTACCAGACTTTGTATATACAAGGTCTAAGTACTGAGCTTGAGAAATGACCTTTTATTCCATAACAACACCCCCCTTAGCCACATATTCAGTGATCTTTGGAAGTAATTATTTGATAAACCATTCTGTCAAGATTTGATCCGAAATAAAAACTTTCACTAAATGTCTTCGTCTCCATTCATGTATGTGATATGAAATGTATGTAGACATAGATTTTTTTAATGAAGTCAATAATTTTGTGCCATTGTCGTATTGGACTGGAAACTGAAAATGTGTTAAGAAATCTGTTACTAATGCATTGAAATTGTTGAATGAGCCATGTGGTATTTCAATTTACCATTTTGTAACTAAACCTATCAGTGTTCTTTGAAACGGTCTTAATCGAATGGAATCATCAATTAAAGAGTTGGATGCACACCATAGGTGGTAATTCATGACATGGTTTAAGGTTTCTTCTCCTGATTTACCTTTGAACTTTGGAATATCACTAGGAAACTTATTCGGCATTAGCAGCCAAAACAGAAGATAATAAATCGGATCATTTGTTAGGCACGACAAGTCTGGTAAATCAAAAGTTGCTATGAATGGTAACCGATGTTTAGGGTCTTGCTGAGAAAATTGATAACCTTGAGGAACTTTACCAGTACCAGGAGGAGGATACCCAGGATAGCCTGGAATAGCCTGTGCATTTGGGATTGGAACACCTCCCAGATAACCAGGGTTAGCCATACCACACTGAGGTTGAGTTGGTATCTGATATGTGTAGCCAGGGTACGGTTGATGTTGGTATACTATATTTTGTGCTACAGGTCCATATTGATACTTCCCTTGATACAATTGATAAACAAATTGAGGTTGGCTTGTTACAATTGTACTTGTACCAGGTTGTCCCATAGACATCTGAACTGTGGGTCTAGGTTGATGTGCAGTCACTTGAGGGATCGGTTGTGATACTTCAGGGGCTATGGAAATAGGAGCTGGAGAAATTCTAGGGATAGGTGTGGTAGGCTGTTGAACAGAATTTGGTGGAGTAGTTTGAGGTGGAGTTCTAGGTGTACTTGGACTAGGTTGTTGAACACTACTAGGTGCAGATACTTGAGGTATAACTTGAAGCATAGGTTGGACAGGTTGCTCGATTTTATTGTAAGAAATTGGATGACCAAGTTGATTATAAGGCACTTGTACGTTAGGTTGAAAATTATGTTGATTTAATGATGGATTCCACATCGTGTTTACTCTAGAGCTCCCATTGAAGGTTGTGATGCGTAAGATGGACCATAACCAGGTTGATAATTTGGAGCGTAAGCTTGATAGTTGGATGGATAATTTCCACTAAAATATTGACCTCCTTGAAACAATTGTTGTTCTTGATAAAATTGCAGCCCCACGGAGGCTGTTGTCCTTGGAAAGACTATTTCCCTGGCATAGGATATTGTCCTTGAAGAGGTTGCTGACCCTGAATAGAGTATGACCCTTGAGGTTGATATTGTCCTTGAGGTGTGTACTTCCCTTGAGGTATGTATTGCCCTTGAGGTGTGTACTGTCCTTGAGGTATCTACTATCCTTGAGGTGTGTACTGTCCTTGAGGTTGCCCCCTAGGTGGTAAATTACTACCTTGAGGATGCCCCCCAGGCGGTAAATTACTACTTTGAGGGTCAGGGTTAGGAATGTTTCTGGAGGAACAGACGTACCACCATAAAAATAAGTTTCTGGCGATGTAGAAAACATGGATGACTCACCAGGCATATTCAATTAAGGTCTCTAATTAACTCTTGGTATGATGTAAAAAGGAACACAGGGTGGCGAATAGTTGAGACCATAATTGTGTAGAAATTTGGTTAACTGAGAATACGAAGGATCTTGTTTGAAAGAGATATAATATTAAATTGATTCACTTGGCGTAAGATCTAAATATTCTTGATTTGAAGGAAGTAGAACTTCTTCTTCTATGTCAGTAATCTCTTCAATGCTAATGAGGCCAGGAGGAAGGATCTTAGTGATGTGAAAATTCACTCGCAGTGAATGAGGAAGATCAGGGTTTGGGGTTACGAACTCCAAAGCAAGCTCAGACATATCAGGTTCAGTTTCTGGTTCAAAAATTTCAGGCTTAGTAGTTGATAATTCACTAGTTATGGAAGCAAGTTCAACTATTTCAAAAATTGTAAGTTTTCTTTAAGAACTTTCTACTGTTTGAGGTTGATCTACTTCGTAATCATGATGTATAATTACTGATGTTTCCTCTTGTTTAGTTGATCTGGTTCCTGATGGTTTTCCTTTTTCATATTTAAGATTTTCTAACTGAATTGGTGTACTCAGGGGGTTTCCCCGGCATTCTATGGGATTGTCTCGGTAATTCGGCCACGATTAAATATTTAACACACAAAATCAAAGAAAATTTCAACAAAATAACCTAAATTCACCAAGGAAACAATGAAATCGAACACACGCCTACAAAATCTAAGAGAGAAATCCACACACAAATAGTATGTTTCCACACTAAAAACACTAGTTGGTGATGACATCCAATGTCGTAGAATTCTAATGTGGAAAACTTGGCGGTTGGAACAGTTACCCCGACAACCTGCTTAATAAAACAGTCTAGTGCAAGTCCCTCCACTTATGCCATCTCGATTTGAAGAGTACCCTCCAAAAATTCCAAGTGATTCTAGTCGACGTCTGCTCCAGGTATAGTGGGACCTTCCCTCCACCGTCACCTTGGGAAAAATCCTAAAGATAATGGTCATTAAGGTCACCAACGGGAAAAATTGTACCTGGGGGAATAGTATACGATCCGATATACATGCAAGGACAGAGTAACAAGCTCAATCCCCTTGAAGGCTCCTTGATATAATCCAAGGCTTGCCAACAAGTGATCGCAGGCTCCTTGACAATGGTCTATCTGAGGTTTACCATTTATATTACGTGCACATATGCTATATTTCCCAATGAGATAGGTACGATTACCTCACTAGTTTCGACATGATCTTGTGCTTCACTCTTTTAAGAATATATTCCAATAGGACAAATGCTACAATTGGATTTTCCTACTGCAAGTTTGCTACTTGTTTGTTTAAACAGTTTTGGAATTCCAATTACAACCTATTCCAAAACACTAGCCTAAGCTATGTTGGTGGAATGAGCCCTAGAAAATGTAAAATATCTAGATTGATTTTATTAAAGCATTGTTTTTAATTTGGCTGTTGCTTAAGACGAAAGGTATGGAGTTGAAATTTCAATGATGCTTGTGACCTGACTCAAAAATACACTAATGCATCTAAATTATAAGTGAAACTCTTTTCTTTTCAATGAATCTTATTTAATGGAAATATTAAGAGATTTAACAATTTTAAAAGCATCAATTCTTTCATTCATAAACAAAATCTTTGAAAAGAAGACGATTTCATAGAGAACTCAATTTGAAAAATGATCAATTGCTCTTTTGAAATGAAATTCCTTTAACAATTAGATCTGAAACTACAAATTAATAAACAAACCATTTCCAAAAGAAAACAATATCTAAAAAAAACTATAAAAACATAAATTTCAAAATCAAAGAAAAACTAATTTTGAAGTCTATCTAAAAAGTTTGAGGACATTTTCTCCTAGTTTGTGATCGAACTAAGAATATTTTCTACTTATCTCAGTAGAAATAAAAACATCCAAAAATGCTTTGATGTGATATCGGGCTTTAGTAAGCTAAAATCTCTTCCAAATTTGCAAATGAAAAAGGGATCAATTTTCATAAAAGGAAGGTTTGCAATGATCTTAATGTTTCAGAAAGACAATATCATCATTCTAGTAAACTGAGATAAATGAATGTATTTTGTATGGAGCAGCAAGAAAGTAGGGAAAACTTCACTTATAATATGAAAATAGGATGATGAAATCACACAAACGCAAAAGTTGTTGAAAAGAAATCTGCACATAAGATTTGACAACTAAGATAGACAAGGGAAAACACAAATAATCAAGTGATCTGGCTCCTAAAAAGAGAATTTTTATTTTTTCAAAAATTTTCCAAAGGTCCATAGTTTCTAATGGAAAACAGAGCAGTATCACACTATTTTTAACTAAAACCTACGGAGGCTGCCACACTGTTTTGGGATTAAAACTGCGAAGACAAGGAAAAGTACCGAAAAAAAGAAATATTCAACCTTTCTTTTCAAGGATTCTTTAAATTTATCTATCCAACCTAGTCTCAGATAATTCAAAATCAGAAAACCCTAAAATTCAAACTGAAAAAATTAAAAAGGAAAACTAAGTTCTATTCCCCAGTGGAGTCGCCATTTTGTTATGTGGATTAATCCCTCTTGCAGACAAGAGTGAACTCCCTAGTATTCTACGAATAGGTAGAAACAATCATCCATTTGGAAACCTTTTTCTCTAGACTAATTGCAATTAATAATTATTATAAGCAAAGAGAGAGGACATGCCCCTACCTTGAAATCCAACGTTCAATGCAGTCTTTTATCCAGTCACTCCAAAGAGGCTTCTCCAGTAAGTAGAACTTGCAATCAAATACAACACAAAAGAATCAAAGTATCTGAAACATATAATAATCAAGAAAAGATAATCCAATTTAGTGATCAAGGTGTCTAAGTATTGCTGTTATTAAATAAGCACAATAACAACTCAATGAGAAAAATATATCCATATGTATTATCTTGAATGAAAAGAGTAATCTTACAACCTGATGCCTTGATGTCGTACAAATTTCTCCCGGGGTCCTGAACAATCATTCCTCCTTCAGTTTGAAAAGTCTTCGTCTCTGAATACCAGCATGGAGTTATGGACATAAGGGTGTGATCATTCTCATGTCAACAACAACTAGAGTAGAGAGTACGCTCTCTTGGGAATTTCTCTTCAGCAATTACATTCATAGCCATAGCATCTCTACCCTTGAGACTGAAACATGAGCTCAATTTATAGGGAAATGGAGGTAGTTTTAGTTCCATGAAGAGGGGGATGGATTCCTCTCATGAAAGGATTTGAGAGCCATGGACCAAGGGATAAGCTCCATGAGTGGAGGGATAAAGCTCGAATTTATCGCACCTCTAGAAGCTTCCAGTTGGGATAATATTTGACTAAGTGGGCTTCTAGAATTTAATTTTTCTTTAATTCGACTTTTTACGGGGGTCCGCAGGTTTTAGTAGCAGAATGTGTGGGGGTTTCCACAACTTATAGACCAAGTATCTGCGAACCCACGAGGAAAGGCTAGAAAAAGTGTGGAGGTATACTTTTAAGGGTTTTAAAGAGCTTTTCACCAATTCAAAGACTTGGTTTAGGAACATTAGGGTTTTTGAATTATAAGGGAGCATGATATAGGTGGTGATAGACCTATATGGACAGTCAAATGTCATGGTGAAAAAATAACGTGTAATAGGAGGTGGCTAACTGATGAGAAATTTGTTTTTACTCCTCCCATTCAACTTCCCAAATGAAGGGTTTCTCCCCTCACTGGATTCCAAGCTAAGAAAATTTGGTTATTGCTCCTCCAATACATCTTCCCTCCTAGATTATGCAATTCTTGAAGGAGACTACGCTATTGATAGGGGCTGAAGATTGGCCTGATGCCTGATGATGAAATGCAGCTCAAGAACCTTTCCTGAGTGGGAACTCAAAGTCCCCCGAGGATAAGGGTGGGATTTCTACTCGGAAACACCCATGTGCTAAACATCACTACAGACTTAGATAAACATCTGAAGCGTGCAGAATGTCATAAAATACAATTCATAAAAAATATTCAAAATTATTTCTATGGCTTCCATCCCCTTCACTATATGATTGTGAGCCCTCACCCTCTTGGCCCCACACAATAATTATGCTACACACATGGCCACTAACCTCCAATATGAATGCATTGTCCCCCATTGTCTCCACTACCTCCATGACTGCGTTGTTGATTTAGTAAAATTGACCCGATCCACATGCACTAACCCACATGCACACCAAGAAGTGGTTTATTAATCTTGACCCTATCTAGATGCATTCATCCACATTCACATTAAGAAGTGTTTTTATTCATACTAAATGGATTTGTGGGTCCCTCTACCCTCTTATTCATCTATCTTGTGGACAAAAACAAAAATTAATATTCTACTTAGCTAAAAGATAATTAGGAATATTACATTGGCACAAATGTGGAAGTAGCATAGAAATAAACCACTCCTTGTGTTGTGTTGGCTTAAGGGCTCCTAACCTAGGTTCGGAGGTTAAGGTTTGCTAAGAAACCCCTATACTACTGGCCCTTTTGTCAGTTGCCTGCTTGCGCAGGCCAAAGTCTCACCCGAAGTAGTATGGGAGGGTGTTAGAACCAAGTTTTCGCACCCTAGGAGAGGTCAGGTAATTCAGGCAGAGTTGCGTCTGACTTGACAATTATCAAGTCACATATTACAAAACTCAGATCTATCAGCTCCTCCGCACCCATGTGCACAATATCATGTATAATGGCAACAAATCATAGATATAGGGAAATAAGGAAACTATCACAGCTATTCTTGCATCAAGTCTAATAATTAGATTCAAATCAACGGTCAATGCAGCATAAACACACAACACAGTTAATTGCAAAGCTTAATATATAAATTATGCATACCATAATAGATCTAGGTTGCGGTATAAAAACATAACACCAGTATGTGCGCAACTCAAATCAATGCAACAGACCATTCATAAACATATAACACAAATCCAATAGATTCAGATATTTCAATAGCCTTCCACAATCAGTAATCCTTTAGTTCCTTTTACAATACCCAAAAAACCCAACCTGCGTACATAGCAACAAGGACCGCACACAACAGGACTGAGGATCTCCGTGCACACAGCCAGCAGGAGTCTGTTAGCGTCCCATGATTTGGCTGATTGGCAAGCCAAGTGAAAAGGTAACATCAAACCAATCTTTGGAGCCCAAGGACCTAGCCTTCCTGGACTCAGAGAGGGCTCTCTCTATTTTTGTAAGGGATATATGTGTGTTTGCTTCTTGTGTTTCTGATTTTAGGCTAGTTTTGAAGTAGGTTTTTATTTTTGCTTTTTGGTTTGTGAGGGATGAAATGATCAAAGACTAAGATAGATAAAAATATTGTCAGATTAACTGGGCTATGGGGTCGAAAAGGTCAAGAAAGCTTTCAAATGGTGATACAAGGTTTTTGAAGGGCTGATTTAATCGAGATAAAATGGATCTTTGGGTAAAATGGAGTGATATGGACACTAAATTTGTGAAAAAAAAAGGATTTCAAACATAAATAGTTCAATAGCTGACATAAACATGGTAGGGCTAACCACTAATCATGAGAAATGTAACTATAAACTGATCAATGCATAGAAATAAACATTCAAGCAATACATAGAGATATATGACACTCTAACTTTAGGAAATTGCTATTAGACTTTGGGGAAAGACAATTAAGACAAACAGATAACTCAAATCACTATGAGGAAACACCTAATCATAGTATTTCAAGCTATTGGGCACTTTGAGGCAAGATTGCATAGTTTTAGGCAAAGGGCAAGATCAGTACAAGACCTCCTTGGTTCAAAAAATGACAATCAAACAATCAAAGAAAGGTTTCAGAGGTGGAGCTATGACTAGCCATGAGTAAGAAGGGCATACTGTGAATCATACTTAGCATGCATAAAACCATAAATGAAACAAGCAAACAATTTTTTCAGATATCAAAGAGAAATCAAGGATTCTTTGATATGACTAAGAAGGAAGAAAACATAGAAGCTATAAAGAAACAGGAAATTTGAGGTGCCTCCAAGGGCATGTCTCAAATCTATTATCTATTGTCTTATAGCAAGTAAGAACATGGAATATGAATGAAAACTAAGAAGCATAATAGAGAGGGACACTATATCATTTTACCAAGTCAAGGAATCCAACAACAGTCCCCTTTCATCATCCAAAAACATTCAAGAAACTATCCAATGCATGAGACAAGTGTTTCTTCCAAGCTTGTATAACCATATATTGCTCTATATCATCAAGTTCAGCCTTATTTACAATGAAATCTCTTGGAATATATAGGCCAAGATAAGGGAAAACCTCCTAGTGCAACTTGCAATCTCATTGGCCCATCAAAAATATTTGATTTTGTCCTTGAGGCTTTGCAAAGCCGAAGGCACAAAATATCTAATAAAATATCTCAAAAATGTTAAAAAAATGAAAATATATTGACTTTTCATAACTAACTATGCCCAAAAATATCTAAACGCACATTAGGAAAAGCCACTTTAGAAAAGTCAATATATTTTAGTAAAGTCTTCGAATAAGAGCCTGGTAAACATAATAAAGAAGCTACTGGAAGAAAATCATAAGTCATGGCACAACAAGCTGGTACATGCTTTATGGGAAGATAGATTAACAACAAAGAAATCCATTGGAATGTCTCCCTATCAGCTGGTTTATGGAGCAGATGCAGTTTTTCCTACTAGTTTAGGAGTACCAGTGATGAAGTTGGTCCAAGAAATACAATAAAAATAAGATAGCATGATGAGGAGGATAAATCAGACCATACATCTTCAGCAAACCAAGGAAGAAGTCTATAACATAGCACATAATGTACAAGAGAATATCAAAAAGCTGTTTGATAAGAGGACAAAGGCCAGTGATTTCAAGATTGGTGAAAAAGTACTCAAATGGGATTCTAGGAGAGAAGAAAAGGGAAAACATGGCAAGTTTGACAATTTATGGCAAGGCCCTTACATCATTCAATCTTCCATTGGTCATAATGCATTTTTTCTACAAAATATGGATGGTACAGACCTGTTTGGGGGTCTTGTCAATGGCAGGATGCTCAAACATTATTTCTGTTGAAACCTCTATTTAAAGCTTTCACTCTCCATTGTAAATATCACTGCTTTGTTTGTTTTGAAAAATTGAAAAATACAAAAACAATAGAAAAGAGAAAAAGAGGGAAGATTAGGAAAATAAAAAAGGTACAACCCCATACCAAAAAAGAAGAGTCTGAAAGTGTGCAAGCCTAAATGCCACTACTTAAAAGAAAGCACTGCTATTTAGTCATATAGCTTAATCATGAATAGATAGATTTCAATTTACTGCTGATAGGTTAGTGAAGAAGATATGCCAAAATGTTTAATCTTGGCTTATCAGTATATTAGATTAGGATAGAAAAATAATTGGTTCTAATATGCTCAAAATATGAACCAAAGAATCAAAAGAAAAGAATGGCTCAAACAAGCTCAAAACCTGAGCCAAAGAAAGGAAAAAGACTGGTTCTAACATGCTGAAAACTTGAACCAGGTAAAGAAGAAGAAGATATCTCAAAGAAGATCAAAATTAGAGTTGAAAGTAAGAAGGAAGGACTCTCATTGTTTTCAGATCTTAAGCCTTCCAAGTTTTGTTACTTTTATGCAAATAAAGGTCTATGAACAGTTTGTTTTGATGTCATAGCCATCATAGAAAATTAGACAGCTTAATCCTGGTTTGCCTGTGTTTTCAATTTCTGTTTTAGAATGTAGAGAATGAAGTCTGTCAGACAATTTAATCCTGACAGATAGTAGTTAGGTAGAGAATATTTGAGTCCGATTGTTTAATCTGGACTCATGGAGAAATAAGGGTATATTTAGATTAGTTTCTTGCTTTCAATAAAAGAATAAAATATTGATGTCAAAGGGTTTGCAAGTCCAAGTGCACCCTGCTAAAGAAAAAATGTTATGAAAGTTGGCTATGTAGGTAGTTGTTTGGGGAAAATTGATTTGTTATGATGTAATGATTGATCATCTTTTCAAGCAGCATGATCAAAGAAGAAAGAGGATTTTCAAAGTGTAGTACATTGATCTACATTCCAGAGATAAAATTTCTAAGGTTCTTGACACCTCCAAGGAGTTGCCATCCCCAAGTGGAGCTGATGTTAGCCATCTATAAATTTTTCATATACTATGATGGCTAAAACAGGTCTATTAGTCTTCAAGAAACAAATTTGAAGCAAATATGTGACTTCTTGAAGCCTTGCTATGTCCATTTGTCCAAAAGATCCATCTCACTGATATCTTCACAAAGCCCTGCTATTGTCTTGAACAAAACTGCTTTGAAACCCTATTTCATTCCCATCCTCCTATTAAAAATCCCTCCATTTCCTCAAAAATCCCTTTAAACCATGTAAAATCCTTCTTATAAGGTTTAAAACCCCTTTTTTACATCTATCAGAATCTCTGAAAAAACTCAAAAAAACCCTTTTTCAGCCTAAAAAACCACTTTTTCATTTGGACAGACTTAAGCCCCTGCAGGCTTAAATCCTCAGCCCCATTCTTCATACGACTGAGCCCTGCGACAGTCAGCTCAGTCTTTAAGCCCCTTTCATCGTATTGCACTTCTTCCGCCCATTTTTCCTTTATTTCTTCACTTTTTCCTCCACGTGATGGTTTCATCGCCGAGCAGATCTCAGTCGTTGATCGCAACCATCTGAAAGTCCGCACTCCATCGCAAACCGCAAAGGATCACACTCGCACTCTTTTTCTCCACTGATGGCTGAAGTCCCGATGTAATATTCGCCGTCAATCTCTCCTAGATCGGACGGTCCGTGCTCAGTCGGCCATTGCATTATTGCATTCCACTCGTCTATACCCCTTCTTCCTATATTTCTCCAAAATGATCTGAGTCGTCGATCCTCCTGATCAGACAACCCTTGCTTCATCGCATTCATCACATTCATCGGATCCATCGAATCATCGCTCCATCGCATATTACAAACTTCCCATTTCTTCCTCCTCAGACCCTCTTTTCCACCAATTGCCGATCCTGCAATGAATCCTATGTCGTCCATCTCACGGATCCGACGGCCTGCATCAGTTCACCCTTTTCTTCACCTGTGGGCACTCTTCAGCATAAAGGTCAACCATATGAGTGTCCTCGTAGTTGACTCCTCAGGATATGGAAAGTCTTCATCTGACGGTTCAGATGTACTGCGGAGGGACCCAACCCACAAACTCGTCCGTACCCCAAGTGCCCCCGCAATACATTTTTCTTTCATATTTCCTTTTTGACCCCATTGGTCCCACCTGACCACACTGGGAACCTTCATTGCATTTCCCGTAATCTCCACCGTTGATCTGTTTCCCATCCCCAGATCCAACGGCCCACAAGAATTTTCGCACCCGTTCCTCCATAATGTTCTAAAACCCATTTTCAACATGAAAAGGTTATTTTTTCTCCTGGAGCACACATTAGCCCGGCCCCACCAACTCCTCCCACCATGCTACTCTTATCGATTCGCATTCATTCTCCATCGTTGATCTTGCCCCCCCAGATCCAACAGACCAGATCTCATTTTGCGTCCACTTTTCTCCCCATTCCCCTCCGTGCACTTTGAACGCAAAATAGGTGGTATTGTAGGGGACATGCATCACCCATCCACCTGTGTCGTGTTCATTTGGCCCAATACCTCCTACCGCCCAGACCCTATGCAAAAACCACTCTGTTTTTCTGCAAAACCACCTATCCACTATTTCCCCCCAAATTCATTTTTTTGTGGATTTTTGTTTGTTTTCACCTATGAAACCTTTCCCTGCTGCATTCGTCGTGCCTCCTCACTGCTCCACAACCTCTGCCAAAGCCCTCTGTTGCAGTTAAACCCAAGAAATGCAGGATTTCATAACCAATTTTTTGTCATGTTCAGGGTTAATGGTGGATTAATCCACAGGTCTTCCACAGCCGAAGAAACAATGGCAAAGGGGCTGAGGGGTCGAATTTCCAAGCTTAATCAAATTTTTTGGACATTATTACAAATAAAACCCTCCAATGCAGCAGGAGACCCCTGCATACACAAAGACAGGGAATATTAATGAAGATCAATGAGGAAATCAAAGGATTAAAGGTTAATATAGTTAGCAAAGGATATAAAACCCGAAAGATAATTAGAAGAAGCCTTAAAGCACAAATTAAAGGCAAATCAGTGTTTAAAGTGCTAAACAAGACAAATTAGCGAGAAATGACTTCAGAACACCAGATCATCGAAGTATTTATTTCTCCAAAGGACCAAAGGACACCTATAGTCTACCTTTCCTCTCAAAGACACCGTGACAGCCATCCTGATGGCAGAAGCTCCTTAAAACTATCAGAACAGTTATTGCACATTCATGGGGCTACAAAAACCAAAAAATGACAATTTACTTTTCATAGAGGTCAAATAGGGTACTTCAAACCAAGTTATCTTCAAAGAAACACTTCGGAGTTATTACCATGCCTACCAGATATGCATCAAAATAGGAAAAACTAATAAAATGGTACAATCAGTTAATGCTATGATTATTAAGCAGAATGGGCATTCGAATACTTCTCCCACTCTATCTTAATTAATATTTACTATCATTCCTGCAACACTCTTCCTCTTTCTCCTATATGTATACACAAAAAAATCATTGTAAAAGGTTGGGAAATTGTTAATAGTTTGAACTGTTATTAAGTAAGACCTTCTGAGTAGTTGTAATATAGTAGGCTGGGAAGAAAAGCATTGGACTGTAAAAGCTATTGGACTCAAAGTTTGTAACTAGTTTTGCACATCAATAGACAAGTAGATTCACTGGATCCTAATCTAAATAATTGGTGATGTTATTCTCACTGTAATTTTTATTTTCCTTATGTTTCTACCATGTTCATATTCTTTGATAAAGAACAACAAATATAGGGTAGGATTTACTGCAAAGTACCCTAGCTCTCACTGAAAAATCTTTATCTTTATGTTTTCTTCTAATGTGTATTTAGTAATGATTTCATTAGAGTATAACCAGTTAATGAATGTTGGTAAGCCCATGTCTTGCTGAGTAGAACTTGAGATGTTGTTCTTGAATGGTATTTTCACTGCATGCTAAGTAGAGTCATAATCAAGGAATTTTATGGTTATCCCTGTACCTTGTTTAGTCTTAAACAACTCTTTTGAAGATTTCCCTTAAAATTGTGCCAAAAGCAGGATAGGTTAAAAGTCCTTACCTGATCTTAGGTTACCTTTTATGTTTATCTTAAATGTTTTTCCCTTGAGTGCATGTTAAAAGAAGGCTAGGTTAAAAGCCCTTACCTGATCTTAGGCTACCCTTTGTTTCTTACATGTTTTCTTCTTTCACCACACTTCTTAATATTCCATACCACAAACTCAACTTAGAATATCTTATGATATAGATGACTTTCCCTTTGAAAACCCTTGAATAGTTGATGTGCAAGTAAACCCTTTTATGGCTCCATAGCCCAATGGTTTAACACTTTGTTTTGGCCTATCTTCCCATGCTGAAACATCCTTCCACTTATTTTCTTCTTCACTTCACATGACCCTCTCAGTTAATGATCCCCAACCAACAAAAAAAAAAACAAACCCCTAGTAATTCATAACTATCCTAATATCATCTCATAATCCTTAAAGATATATCCTTTGAAAACACATATAGAGAGACCCCTCTCTGAATCCAGGAGGGCTAGATCCTAGGATTCCAAAGTGGTTCTGATGTTGCCTTGTCATTTAGTATGCCAATCTGCTAAATCACAGGACCCCAACAAATAGATCTAGAATTTTGCAGCATTTTTCTTGATCACCTAATTGCATATCTAAAGATATTGGTAGCCATATTTGTTGTCAGAGCTATTTGTTATGCACAACTAAAATGGTATTTTTTCGTACATTTGCAATTAAGATTCATACTAAAAACTGGTGACTCCACACGGGTTTATGATTACGACCACTGTCATTTTTCTGATCCCTGCATATCCAGCTCCTTCAAACCCTAGGATTTCTCTTTAGCTTCTTTTTTTTCTTTTCTTGATGTTGTTTTTAACCTATAAAACCCTAAAACATTAAAAATTCTAACTTCCGTGTGTTTTCGGACCTATTGCGCAGGCGATAGACATCAGCCGCAGCTGAGATGAAAAATTCTGCTGAAACCTACTCCCGAGAGTGTCGGAAGTGTAGGTCACACTTTTTGGCCCCAAAACTGCGACATGGAGCTTCAGGATGCAGAAAATTGACCAAAACCTGCGACCTCAGCAAGAAATAGGTCAGAAACTATGACCTCACTTTTTTGCAGGAATTTTTCAAAAAGTTTTCTGGGTTTGTCTGGGCCTCTATTTAGGGTTTTCTGACCTCTGTCTGCACCCTTTTTGGACTTGAACTTGCTCTGTTTTTCTCAACAAAGTGGGAACCTAGCCCCCTAGGGCTTCAGTACCCTCCACACTTTGTGGAAGAGTTTTAGCTACTGCAGGTTGTCTAAAATTTTTAGAGCGTTTAGCCATTTTTTTAGATCTGATACCTCACCTTCATATCCACTTCAAACTGGCTATTTATCCATCCAAATCACCTCCTTTAGTTTTGTTTTGGTTTTCCTCTAGGGTCCCTGTAATGTTCCTTTTTCAGGATTCTCAAGATTCTATTTCAGAGATGGACTACAGAGGAATTTAATGGATATGTCACCCTTCAAATAAAGGGTGAGATCCATAGGCTTCCTGGCCAACGGTAGAATCTACCTATAGAACTTGGAATAACCCCTTTTTAGGAATCTCAACAAGGTCTTCAGGGAAAACACTCTATAAGTAAAACTGAGAAAGAATAATGCAGATCAGGGTTGGGATCCTCTCATTTATGTTGTATGTGAATTATATATGGAATTTCATTAAAAACAAATCAATGTAAGCACAGTAAACAAATCTCCCAAAAAGTAGACTAGCTAAAAGGCACCCAAAGGGGAAGGCTGCAGTAAAATGCAAGCACTGCTTCAAGAATTGTGCAGTTTTAGCTAATGTTCAGTGGATATCAGAAAGAGGATTGATATATCAGTATTAAAGTATAAAATAATCATTATTACAAAGCCCTTTCATTATACAGTGGAAAGCATGAGCCAATACAACAATAAATCTTCAGAAAAGAGAGCAAACACACATATAAATTTGCAGAAATTCTTGAAAAACATTATTTTCCGGGAGGTTTAGGAGATGTGAGTTAAAAATTAGATCTAGAGTAGATCTATGGATAAAACATCAGATCTAGAAACTCTTTAGTTTTCTCTACAAGATCCACTTGGAATTTTGACAAGAGCATGCATAAATAATAGTAGATATGAGAAACAAGTTGCAGATCTGGAAACTGCTGCAGTAAATTCCTGAATATGACATTACATAACAATGGATCAGATCTGAACAGAACATAGATTAGCAAGCCAATCCATGGATCACCGAGTAGAAGGCAAGCCCAGCACAAGAGGTCTCTGATCTAAACAATGAGAAAAACAACTTGCAAACCCTCATCCATAAATAATGCAGTTTTCCCAATGGGACAACGCTGTAGCTGAAGAGACATAGAAAAATATTGAATAATAGTAGATATTAAAGTACAAGAAATGGTACTCTCTTCCAGGAGGTCAAAGGACCCACTCCATGGAGAGAGACTCTCAAAATATACTAGATCTATGCAGATCTAAATCACCACTTGCTGCAGCTTATAGAGACAGCAAAACCCTCACTGGATCAGCGTTGCCAATGTAAGTAGGAGCTTGGCCTCAAGCCTGATAGTGGTTCACTTCAACAAAGAACTCCTCCAATGATCCTCAAGGGAAGAGATGAAAACCCTAAGCAGGAATTCCAATCACAATCCTCCACTCAACAACAGAGAATGGTATTTGTCTAAGTAGAAAAATACTTCAGAAATATGATCTATCAACAACCTTCTTTTGCTGCCCTCCTTCTCCTTTTATAAGATGAGAAATCTCTTGCAAACCCTAAACCACTTTGATGAGTTAGCCCTTTTCACATTAGATGCTCCCTTCTAGAATTGCGCAGTCCCTTTTGGAGATGTAATGAACTTAGACAGCGTTGTTGATTTTTTCAAGGTTGACCCAACCTTAAGCTCAAACCTCTTTCACACCTGTAAGTGATTATTTACATATCCCTAATTTGTCTTTGTTCACATGGGCATTGATTTATTCATACTTTTTATGAGTTTTAAATGTTCTCCTTTATTCATTTATTCATAAAACATAAATTAAATCAAAATTTAATGTTTCCCCTTAGCTAAGGCTAAGTAGGAACATTACATTCCCCTTCGCTTCCCTCCAGGAGTGTAATATCCCCAAATGGGATCTACTAGCAAGGCATGACTGGAAAACACATTTTCCAGGAATGGCTTCTATAGGATTTTAAAACAGGACCTAGATCCCTTATATCAATGTATCTAAGACTGAAATCCAAGGGGAGGCTCAAAATAAATCCCTCTAGGTGGGTTAAACAGATCTCCCACTCCTAGTTGTCTTCAGAAAGTGCTCGATGAAGGGACTGCAACAAAGTATGAACATACAATGGAATAACAATGTTATTTTTATAATCCTGAGTAGATGAAGATGCAGATAGAAAAAAAATGTATATTATAGCAGCAATGGTATACAAATCCTTGAGGAAAGAGTCACTCAATCAAAGCAATGTAGCCTCAAAGGGACATGTACATAAAAATAGCTAAACACTGCTACACATGAATTTCAGCAGGCTAAGAGGACGCATTTTATAAGAGATACTGCATCATACTTCATAATAACAGAAATATAAAACAATGTATGGCTCAAGAAATGAGGGGGAGCAAGCTCTCAACCCCTGAAAACAATAATACAACAATCCTTGGAAGGATTGGCTAAAATATACAAAAATGGAAAAATGTCGGAGTTGCAGGGTAGCAGCTACAACTCAAACTAGAATTGGATGGAGATGGCTAAAGATGATACACAATCTGAAGTATACCTCCTCCAATGGATCTTCTAAGTGAAAGGCTGATCCTAACATTGAAGATCTCACCCTCCAATCAACACTGCAAACCCTCACTGCAGATGCACATTGAAAATAATGCAGATACTGAGGGAGACTACACTGTAGATGGAATAGAAAGTGTTGGCCAAGTGCCAAGATCTGAAATGAGCTCTGAATCCTTCCTTACTGATCTCCCAAAGGAAATAAGGTCCCCTCCTCTGAAAAACAAGCCAAGGAATGGTGTTGTGGGATCCTCCACTGCAACAACCTGCAACACAACTCAGATCTAAACAGAAATTGCACTGTAGCTGAAGGAGGATGCTTTGGCCTTGAGCCTGGATGTGGAGAAATGAAGTGTAATCCCTCAAGATTCCTCTCAATAATGAGAAGGGATCCTAAATAGGAATCCATCATGCTAAACATCACTGCAACTCAGCTAAACAGTCAAAGACTACAAATAGTCTAAACAGACAAGAAATCTATAATCATATGCATGAGAAACAATGGCTGCCTTGCCCTCCTTTTAAACAAATGAGAGCTCCCTCTCCATGGGTCTTGTTAGCCCCCTATGAATTTTTTGACAAGCAAACATGGGGCTAAATTGATTTCGAGCCTTCAAGGAATGCATTTCCCCTAAGAAAACATCATCCTTGAAGCCTCCTTGTGCCTTTGTCCTTTGATAGATCCTCACTGCTATTTCCATGAGAAAAGCCTCTCTGTTGTGAAGAATAATGCCCAAAAGGCCTCCATTTTTCCTTCTATTGTATCCCCATTAAGCCTTTGTTTTCATCCCTTCTTCCCTTCGTTATTTCTCTCCTTAAACCCCTAAATCACCCTAATTCCCCTTTTTAAACCTTATAATTCCCCTTATCTGGTTTGAAAACCTTTTTTTAGCCTTAAAAAGCCTTCTTTCGGCTAAAAAACCCATTTTGTTACATACACAGGCCTAGCCTCTTTCGGCCAGCCCCCATAACCATTTCCCCTCCATATGCCCGACACCCAAGACCAAGCGCTAACCTCATGGGCGCTAATCACAATCGGAAGAATCATGAGAGTGCATTCCTTTTTTTCGCTTATCTTCCCCCGATGTGAGAAATATTACCCTATCGGCTCCCGATCCGTTCTGGACTGTCAATATTTCAAACGATCCGATGGTTAGCGCTCACTCCAACGCGCCCATTTCCTCTTTCCTGTTACTTCACTGATTTCATGCTGACCGTCGATCTATTCTGAAATCCAACGGCTATTGCGCAATCGCTCCATCTCCCATCGGAGTTTTGGCCCTTCCATTTCTCCCCTTCGATTAGATCTCAGTCGTCCATCTCAGCCAAGTCAATGGTCCACATCGCATTTCACGTTCCATTGTATTTTTTCATCGCGTCATCACATCCGTCGATCTCCTCCTGAGATCCGATGGTCCTGGTTAAATCACCCTCAGCCACTATTGCCACAGTCATGCCACCTTTCCACAAGCCCTCTAGAGCATTCTTCCACCATCGCCTTGGATTTTATGACAGGTTTATTTTACTGTGCAGGGTATACAGGGTGATGAAATTCACACTCCCTCTGTAATCGTAGTCACTGTGATTCGGAAATGTAGAGAGACCATTACAAAAGTGGTCAACATAATAGTAGAGACAGATTAGAAGGATTCAGGCCTGATTAATTGCATAATTAGCACCTAATCCCATATTTAAAGAATTAAGGCGCAGTTTGAAGATTAAAATAACACATGAAACAAGCCATATCTGCTTTCAGCATCAACAGTAAATTTCTTAGACAGTACACCTCTGACAGAAGTCTCCATTCCTCCCTGAGCTCCCAAAGGCCATTTCACTGACAAAACGCTTCCAAGATTGTCAGGGAAACAATAATGGAGGTATGGAAGCCCAGAAGACCTTAAATCACCTTACTTGCTTCAGAAGATAAAACAGAGAGCCTTATAGCCAAAAAGAACTTCAAAGAAATATACAAGGTCAAATATGACTTAACAAAGAATCTGAACCAGACCACAAAGTACAGTGCAAAGCTATTAAGCAGAGTGGACACGGGCACTTCCTCCACTCTATCTTAATGGATCCATTTAATTTACATCTACTCCCACAATTACTCCTCCTATAAGAACTCTCGAAGAACACTTTGTAAAGGTTTGCGTTGTTGTTGTAGTTACTGTTGTAGGGATTCATTTTTGACTGTTAGAATAGTTTTGGGAGAGAGTAGAAAAGTATTTTGTAATGTAAGTAGGCTGGGAGGAGAAAGTTGAGACTGTAATCCACCATTGAGCTCAATGTATGTGACTAGTTTTTCATCAATTAATCAAGAAATTTCACAAGATCCTGGTCTATTATTACGGGTGATGTTTCTCTTATTTCATTGTTTATTTACATTTTCCATGCTGTTCATTGGTCTTCTGGTATGCATCAGAAATCTGGCATAGGATTTACCCTCGCATGGTACCCTATGTTTTTTCTCTCCCTACCTTTAATTTTTTCTGTTGATAGTGAATCTAAGAGCAAATTCATGTAATTCAAGCAGTGTAGTAGCTGTAATTCACTGCTAGCTGATGTGTGAATTCAGGTTTGCTGCTTAGTTGTTCTTGTTGGGTTCAAGATAGACGATTTGGGATACCAGGGATTCAGTGTAAGCCCTATCCACTGGGGTCCTTGTTCAATAGATTGGCCTTTCCAAGATCCCATGGGCTGGTGTCAAATAATTTAAGGTTAAAATTCATTCTCTGACCTTAGGCCTAGTTCTATGTTTTAGTCTTAAGTGTTTCTTTTTGAGAGTATGCCGAAGCAGATCTGGAGTTATATGACCTCTAGTCTGATCTCAATCTACCCTTTGTGTCTCCCCCCCCCTTTTCTCTCCTTAATGTTCCACTCCACCATCTATCTCAAATATCCTTTAGTATAGATGAATTTCCCTTTGAAAGCCTTGGTTAATTGTTTGCAAGTAATCTCCTTTCATGACTCCATAGGCCAATGGATGGCACAACCTTAACCTATCCTCTTTTACCAAAATGTCATGTTGCTTTGTTCCTTTCTTTCCATGACCTTCTCAATCTTTTGATCTCATGACTCAACCCAACAACCAACCAAATCATCTTAAACCCCCCTTTCATGCTTCATACCTAGCCTAATACCTCATGTTGAGCTTCAAAGATATATCATTCTTTGATTTATTGGAGAGATCCCTCTCCGGGTCCAGGAGGGCTAGATCCTAGGGCCCCAAAGTGGTTTTGATTTTTTCTCATCTTTTGGTCTTGCCAATCTGGCCAAAACTTGGGAACCCTAACATAATAGTGACTCCACTGGGTAACAACTCAGACCAATGCCTTTAGATTGGTATCTATGCTGATGGTGGACAACAGTATGTTCCAAACGTCCAAATTCATCCACCATGGCGACTCCACACCATATAATTCCTAAAATACCTAATGACTCCACTGGTAGAAGACTCTGAACTAGTTGAGGAGATGCAGTTAACTTCTTTGCAAAAACATGGATCCAGACATGGAAAAATATGCAAAGCTTGATGCTTTGGTAGACCAATTAAACGAAATGGCAAACATGTTTGGTAAAGTGCTGGAAATGTATATGGCTAACCTGAATGCAAATGATGATTATTCAGAATAGGCCATGCATTTTCTAGAGCAAGGACCAACTCCAAACCTGGACGATGAACAAGACATGAATGACGATCCTGGTCTAGAGTTTGATCTTGTTCTGGAAAATTCTCAAGATGAGGCTCATGAAAACATCCAGCCTCCAGATCAGTTCATACTAGAAGCAGAGGACTGTTGTGATTCTGTTAGTGTTAAAAAATAAATTTCTCCATTGACAGAAGAAGAGATGGACCGAATACTAAACACGCAGCCTTCCTCTGAAGTCTTCTATAGAACTGATATAGATCCATAAGACTCCTCTATGAATCAGAACGAAGAAAGACCTGCTGAGAACCCGACAGGTTTGACTGGTGACATTGCTTACAAACATGATTTTCCTAGTTATGATCTGTTTGATGATGATTGTTTTCAAAGGGAAGCCGAGCTTGTAGTACCATCATCATTAGACTCATGGGAGGAAAGTCAGGGCCAACAACTCCAGAGAAGCAATGAACCCAGTCGGCCTATCTATGACACTGATGGGGAAATTTATGAAAGCATCAGTGATGAGTGTCATGAGATCGGAGATCAACAGTCTTTCCTTTCAGTAGATGAGGAGGAAAGCAAAGAATAAATTCTTGAGCATGATGAAAGTAAGGCGCCTTATCCTGAAAAAGAGGAGGCGATGGAACATACCCCTGCTCAAGAATACATGGATCTTTTCATGAAGCTCATCCCATCAGAGCAGAATATATCATAGCTCCAAGAGGACTCAACTGCAATATACGATGAGTCCTTCGGTTCAGAAGATGAAGGAGACACTCTAATCCAAGAGAGTCTTTTTCTCAATGCAGTGGTAGAAGAAGAAAGCCTGGTTGAAGCTTTCTTGCCAAATATTCATAACCACGTATCATTCTAGGATCCTTATGCCCATTTTTTGCAAACATTTGAATAAGGATCAAAGGTCTTTTTGAACAACATGCTACAAACATCAAGAAAAATTTTAAACGCTGTTGTTGTGGAACAAAAAGAGTGGGAGCAGCCTGCCTATCCAGCATGCTCAAGGAGTTGAGTAGAACAGACTAGTCATGGGATCACTTGATGGACTGATTGCATTGGAAAACAATGTTTGTAAGCTAGACCTGTGAATATTCCAGTTAGAGTAGGATAGGTAGGAAAAGCTCAATAAAGCTCAGTCTGTGAGTGTTTAGTTAGTAGTTTTAAATTTCTGCAAAGTTGTCAGTCCATGAGCAGTTTTGTCTTTATGCCATGGTCCACAGCAAGTTGGACAGTCTAATCCTGGCTTGATTATTTTTCACTTTCAGTCTTAGAATGTAGAGAAGAAGTCTGCTAGACAGTTTAATCCTAGCAGACAGTAGTGTAGGTAGAGAAATTGTGAGGCCAATAGTTTAATCTGGTCTCATGGAGTAATAAGGGTAGACGTAGAATAGGTTTATTTTTCCTATTTGTAAAATTGATGATGTAAAGGGTTTGCAAGTCCGAATGCACCCAGACGAAAAAATGTTAGGGCTATAGTATGGGTAGGTAGCTGTTTGAGTAATGTTTGCTGCTGATGTAATGTCTTCATGATTTGTGGTAGCCGATCCAAGAAAGAGAATGGAAGTGTCAAGTACCAGGCATCTCACCTACTCCAAAGATTTATTCTCTGAATTCTTGACTCCTTCAAGAAGAAGCCATCCCCATGTGGAGCCACTGTTAGCCCCCTATGAATTTTTTGACAAGAAAACAGGGGGCTAAATTGATTTCGAGCCTTCAAGGAATGCATTTCCCCTAAGAACACACCATCCTTGAAGCCTCCTTTTTTCTTTGTCCTTTGATAAATCCTCACTATTGTTTCCATGAGAAAAGCCTCTCTGTTGTGAAGAATAATGCCCAAAAGGCCTCCATTTTTCCTTCTATTTTATCCCCTTTAAGCCTTTGTTTTTATCCCTTCTTCCCTTCTTTATTTCCCTCCTTAACCCTCTAAATCACCCTAATTCCCCTTTTTAAACCTTATAATTCCCCTTATCTGGTTTGAAAACCCTTTTTTAGCCTTAAAAAGCCTTCTTTCGGCTAAAAAACCCATTTTTTTACATACACAGGCCTAGCCTCTTTCGGCCAGCCCCCATAACCATTTCCCCTCCATATGCCTAACACCCAAGACCAAGCACTAATGGCCTGGGTGCTAATCGCAATCAGAAGAATCACGGGAGCGCATTCCTTTGTTTCGCTTATCTTCCCCCGATGCGAGAAATATTACCCTATCGACTCCCGATCCATTTTGGACCGTCGATCTTTCAAATGATCCGAAGGTTAGTGCTCACTCCAACGCACCCGTTTCCTCTTTCCTATCACTTCCCCGATTGCATGCCAACTGTCGATCTGTTCTCAGATCCAATGGCTATCGCGCAATCGCTCGCTGCCAATTGCTCCATCTCCCATCAGAGTTTTTTCCCTTCCATTGCTCCCCTCCGATTAGATCTTAGTCATCCATCTTAGCCAATTTAATGTTCCACATTGCATTTCGCGTTCCATTGTATTTTTTCATCACGTCATCACAACCGTCGATCTCCTCCTAATATCCGACAGTCCTGATCAAATCGCCCTCGGCCGTTGTTGCTAGAGTCGTGCCATCTTTGCTCCAGGCCTCCACAACATTCTTTCGCCATCGCCTTGGATTTTATGACAGTTTTATTTTACTGTGCAGGTTATACAAGGTGATGAAATTCACTCTCCCTCCGTAATCACAGTCACTGTGATTCAGAAATGCAAAGAGACCATTACATAAGTGGTCAGCATAACAACAGAGATGGATTAGAGGGATTCAGGCTTGATTAACTGCATAATTAGCACCTAATCCCATATTTAAAGAATTAAGGCATAGTTTGAAGATTAAAATAGCACATGAAACAAGCCATATCTACTTTCAGCATCAGCAATATAGTTCTCAGACAGTACACCTCCGACAGAAGTTTCCATGCCTCCCCAAGCTCCCAAAGGCCATTTAACTGACAGAACACTTCCAAGACTGTCAGGGAAACAATAATGGAGGTATGGAAGCCCAGAAGACCTTAATTCACCTTACTTGATTCAGAAGATAAAACAGAGAGCCTTACAGCTAGAAAGAACTTCAAAGAAATATCCAAGGTCAAATCCGACCTAACAAAGACTCCGAACCAGACCACAGAGTACAACGCAGAGCTATTAAGTAGAGTGGACATGGGCACTTCCTCCACTCTGTCTTAATGTATCCATTTAATTTACATCTACTCCCACAGTTACCCCTTCTCCTATAAGAAATCTCGAAGAACACTTTGTAAAGGGTTGCGTTGTTGTTGTAGTTGTTGTTGTAGGGATTCATTTTTTACTGTTAGAACAGTTTTGGGAGAGAGTAGCAGAGTAGTTTGTAATGTAAGTAGGCTGGGAGGAGAAAGTTGAGACTGTAATCCACCATTGAGCTCAGTGTATGTGACTGGTTTTTCATCAATTAATCAAGCAAATTTCACAGGATCCTGGTCTATTATTACGGGTGATGTTTCTCTTATTTCATTGTTTATTTACATTTTCATGTTGTTCATTGGTCTTATGGCACGCATCAGAAATCTGGCATAGGATTTACCCTCACATGGTACCCTATTGTTCTGCTCTCCCTACCTTTAATGTTTTCTGCTGATAGTGAATCTAAGAGAAAATTCATGTAATTCAACCAGTGTAGTAGCTGTAATTCACTGCTAGCTGATGTGTGAATTCGGGTTTGCTTCTTAGTTGTTCTTGTTGGGTTCAAGCTAGAGGATTTGGGATACCAGGGATTTCGTGTAAGCCCTGTCAACTGGGGTCCTTGTTCAATAGATTGGCCTTTCCAAGATCCCATGAGCTGGTGTCAAAGCATTGAAGGTTAAAAGTCCTTCTCTGACCTTAGGCCTAGTTTTGTGTTTTAGTCTTAAGTGTTTCCTTTTGAGAGTATGCTGAAGCAGATCTGGAGTTAGATGACCTCTGGTCTGATCTCAAGCTGCCCTTTGTGTCCCCCCCCCTTTTCTCTTCTTAATTTTCCACTCCAAAATCTATCTCAAAGATCCTTTAGTATAGATGACTTGCCTTATGAAAGCCTTGGTTAATTATTTGCAAGTAATCTCCTTTCATGACTCCATATCCCAATGGATGGCACAGCCTTAACCTATCCTCTTTTACCGAAACGTCCTGCTGCTTTTTTCCTTTCTTTCCATGACCTTCTCAATCTTTTGATCTCATGAATCAACCCAAAAACCAACCAAATCATCTTAAACCCCCCTTTCGTGCTTCATACCTAGCCTAATACCTCATTTTGAGCTTCAAAGATATATCATTCTTTGCTTTATTGGAGAGATCCCTCTTCGGGTCCAGGAGGGCTAGATCCTAGGGCCCCAAAGTGGTTCTGATGTTGTCTCATCTTTTGGTCTTGCTAATCTAGCCAAAACATGGGAACCCCAACAGGCCCCACTCTTTAGGGTTTCATCCATCAAGGAAACTTCCCTCCTCTTTCACTGCGCTATCCCACAATATTCTCTCCACCTTCTACCTCTGCGTTGTTTGACTTAGTCAAACTTGACCTTGTCTTCTTGCAAATGTCTTCTTTCACACATGAGGGTGTAAATTTTAGTTCCAATGATGATCCCCTTTCATACTAAGAGGGATTTTATCCATGCTTTTATTATGTATGTGCCTCCTTACCCAATTATTCAACTCCTAAGTGAAATCAGCAAAAATTAATATTCCAATTTATTGTAGGTAAAATTTTAAATATTATTTTGGAATATTACAGTCCTCCCCTCCCAAATGTTGCTTGTCCTCAAGAAATTGCAAGGATAAAACTGAGAAGTTTCCCCCAAGGCATGGAGACTAAAAAGTGTTTGGAAAACATCTTCCCCAAATGGATCCTCTATCCCTAAGCAATCATCCAAACAAAATGAACCACCTCCCAACAAGGAAACTCCTGAAAATCTCCTTCCACCTCAAGCTCCGGAAATGAAGGTGGGCTGAAAATATGAACATGGTAAGCATCATAGCCTACCCCACACTATCCTTCTCTCCACTTATGATAAGTGTAGAATGTGTGTTGATCCTGGGTTGCAAAAGTATTGCCCTCAAGTGGCAAAGTGAAGAACAATACACCAAATATTCTTCTTCCAACATTGAAGAATAAGCTGGCCAAAAATATTTCATCCATGATGAATAGGAAATTATCATCATATAACATCCTAATGAGAAGTTTGATAAAGGTTTTAAATAATGATACATGATACAAACAATGACTCAAAAGGACACAACGCAGTCTCATCCACTGTAACTTCAGAAAATAGTATGGCAAGTAACATACAAGAATCATCACATCTACTAATGAATAGTAAATGGCTGAATGTGTCAACAATACATAATAAAATACTTTACCATAGTTATACAATGGATGTCTATCCAACTCACGGACCACCCAAAAAGAGAACAAATGTGTGGGTGTGGTGGCGATATCTCCTCCCATGCTCCCATTAGAACATGTAGTGCAGAAAATGTGGGAATTCTCTCCCCTCAAGGACACATCCAACTCATGTGTCAATCTCTCAATCATGCTCTCAACTGGAATAGAAAAAATATCAGCAAATGAAGGCATGATACGTACAAGAATGAAGGAGATACTAATGGCTTCATGTGTTGCTTGAAGATACCAACAGTCTCCTAAGTGTGTACAACGTAGTTTTGCAAACTGTTGCTTTAGAAAAGTACAATGCAAAATGTTTCTTGTTACAAGGTTAATAATGTATGTCATCATATGGAAAGTAGTAGGATATAAAATCTGAACATACATGTAATGAAAAAACATTTTCCTAAGGCCACATAAAATATGGTTGCCTCCATCATATATATTGGCCCAACATTGATCATGGAGCAATGTGAAAAGCTTGCCCTCTTGTGGAGCAATGCACTGCATAGTAATGGTAAGAATATGGGATTCAATACATGTAAAAAAAAAATTCTTACCATATTCCAAAAGTAAGATGGTACATGGATCCATGATTGAATCCTTCATAGTGTTTTGGCATGCTATGAAGATGAATGAGCCATGTGCTGAAAGAGGATCATCCTTCTCGTGCTTGGGAACCCATGTCAAGAAGAATATGTCATAGTGATAGATGTCTCTATCCACTACTCTATCATAATCAATCCCTCGTTCACCAAGTGCATCCAGTGTGAAGTGATCCTAGGGACACTCCATCCATAAGTCCCTGCTCCAAAGTGATAGCACTGTGAGCTCATGCAGATAGGCTCCTGTCAATACAAAGCTCTGTTCTTTGACATGCTCCTTGTCAAAGACTCCTTTAGTAATGCTGCTGCAAATATGGAATACCTCCCAAGATGGATGTTCTTCCAAATCATCCAAGGCCAAGGAGTAGCCCCTTTGCACCATGAGAGTGCCCTCTTATACCCTTGCAACATCACACAACATGTGAGAGCAATTTTTCCCTTGCTTTCTCAAGCACAACTCAAGCAACCCAAGTGCTTGCTGCCTCCTTATGTTCCCATCATAGAACTCAGGTGATGAAGACATAATTAATGAGATATGTGTCACATCAACACCATGCATCCATACTCCATGATTCCCAATGATGTAAGCATCCTGCCACCTCTTCTCCATCCCCATCATCTTAGGAAGAGGACATGCCAAGTGATGAACGAACTCCTTCAAGAGGAGCTAGCGCAGCCAAGCCTCCTGCTGCCCGGTGTCATATATTTGCAAGTAGCCTCCCAGCTCCTTGCTTATCAACCAAATCCACTCAATCACTTGTGGATGTCTTTTCATTCTCTTCCCCTTGGTACTCCTCTCATGAGGGCTACCATCCTTCCCAACCAACTATTTCTCCTTGCATTTCTTGGAAGTTTGAAATGCAGCTCTTTGGAGACCTCTTAGAGAATATCTCTCACCCATGGCTATGTTGAATTCACAAGGATCCAAATATGATGAATATGAAATTTCCTCTCCATCATGGTTTGACAGCGTTGTTAATATCTCCAAGGATGCAGTGGCTATCTCATACTCCAACTAAAGGATGGCTTCATGGTCTTCCATAGGAGTGTCATGGTTTGTTACATCCTCTAAAAGTTCACATCGCAACCTCAAGGATTGTGTGCAACTCAACAAAGATGCATGAGGATGATGGTTCATCTCCTCCTTGAACCATTTGCACAGCGCAGTGATGTTGCTCTATATTAGCAATGGGATTTGACCCTTGGTCATGAAAAATAAAATTTCCACAACCTTCAAAATAATTTGCTGCAACAATAGATAGTGGAAATCTTTTCATACCTTGATGAGATTTGGGAACCTATTATAGGGCTGTAAGAGTTCCTTCCTCCAATGTGGTGGCTGCCCCAACTATTGATGCATGTGGCTGCTCTTCCATGAATGTGAAAGTGTTAGGACAAAACTCCTCAAGTGGTGGTGAGGGCTCCTCCTCTTCTTTTCTTCTATTGTCAAACTCCTTGATCAACTCTTGAGAAAACTTAGCAAGAGTAGGCACTCTTGCATGGCCCAATTGGCTGAACCACCAAATGTGGGCTTCACCTTCTAGGTGCAGTGCTGAGATCTCAACAGCTTCTTCCTCCACTACAGGATGTAGTAGGAAAACGTCTTCCAGCTTCCTCACCCAAGCTCTTGCTGTAGATAACCCATCAAAGGTAGACAACATAAATCTATTGCCTTTGATTTCTCTTCTGCTACAGGGTCTCTTCTCTTCTTTCAACTGGATGAATGGTGGAAAAGCTAGAGTCTCCTTGAAGGCTCTAGGTTGAGATTTGTACTCAACAAGGTAATCACTTAGAATCTGGTGATCCAAGTGTCTTTCTTCTTCATGAGAATAGGAAGTGCATGGTCCTTCCTCTTATTTTTTCTCCTCCTCGTTGGAGAGGCTACTCTTAGTTCTGAACACTAATGAGATTAATCTCATATTCTTCATCATTCTGATATTCTTCTACCTTATTGGGCTGGAACTCACAGGCAGAGCCAAGAAATATGCTTTGATACCACTATAATATCCCCAAATGGGATCTTCTAGCAAGGCATGACCGGAAAACAAATTTTCCAGGAATGACTGCTACAGGATTTTAAACCATGACCTGGATCCCTTAGATCAATGTATCTAAGACTAAAATCCAAGAGGAGGCTCAAAATAAATCCCTCTAGGTGGGTTAAACATGTCTCCCACACCTAGTTGTCTTCAAAAGGTGCCCGATGAAGGGACTGCAACAATGTATGACATACAATGGAATAACAACGTTATTTTTATAAGCCTGAGTACATGAATATGTAGATAGCCAAAAAAATTATATTATAGTAGAAATTTTATACAAATCCTTGAGGAAAGAGTCACTCAATCAAAGCAATGCAGCCTCAAAGGGACATGTACATGAAAATAGCTAAACACTGCTACACATGAATTTCAGCAGGCTAAGAGGACGTAGTTTATAAGAGATACTGTATCATAATGCATAATAACAGAAATATATAACAATTTATGGCTCAATAAATGAGGGTGAGCAAGCTCTCAACCCCTTAAAACAATAATACAACAATCCGTGGAAGGATTGGCTGAAATATACAAAAATGGAAAAATGTCGGAGTTGCAGGGTAGCAGCTGCAACTCAAACTAGAACTGGATGGATATGGATGAAGATGATATAAAATATGAACTATACCTCCTCCAATGGATCTTCTAAGTGAAAGGCTAATCCTAACACTGAAGATCTCATCCTCCAATCAACACCGCAAACCCTCACTATAGATGCACATTGAAAATAACGTAGATATTGAGGGAGATTGCACTGTAGATGGAATAGAAAGTGTTGGCCAAGTGCCAAGATCTGAAATGAGCTTTGAATCCTTCCTTACTAATCTCCCAAAGGAAATAAGTCCCCCCCCTCTGAAAAACAAGCCAATGAATGGTGTTGTGGGATCCTCCACTGCAACACCCTGCAACACAACTCAGCTCTAAATAGATATTGTGTTGTAGTTGAAGGAGGATGCTTTGGCCTTGAGCCTGGATGTGGAGAAATGAAGTGCAATCCCTCAAGAGGCCTCTAAACAATGATAAGGAATAATAAACAAGAATCCCTCATGCTAAACAACACTGCAACTCAGCCAAAACAGTCGGAGTGTAATAGTCCAAAATTTCATGGAATATTAAAAACTTTTGTTTTTCCCTAGGAGGAGAATAAATGGGTAAGAAAACCCATTGATAATAAAATCTGAATAAAAACACCTTACAATGTGAAAATGGATTAAGAAAGAACTAGATTTCACACCCCATGTGTGAAATGCGATAAATTGCAGATGGATAAGTCTAAAAGAGGCCAAGTCAACTGCACAATTATGAGAGATAAGGATCACTTGGTGGGGCAGCGTAGTTTACATGAGGGGAAGATCACTTGGGGGAGGAAACCCTAAGGTGTGGGGCCCATGGCAAGGCACCTTTCATTTTTTTAAAAATAGAATGATGTAGCCATAGCTATTCATGTTTTTGTGTAATGTTTCTAAATTAGCTTCAACTAATTTGGAACATTAATTTTTCCTTATTTATTTTGTATTTCATGTTTAAAGAATAAATTGTAAGGGAGGATGTCTAATTCTCTTGAAAATCAAGAATAAATCAGTGCCTATGTGAAAAGAGACATATTTAGGCCATTGGAATAAAATATTGCAGGTGTCAAAGGGCCAAGACCACCAAAGGAGATCCTATTTGACCAAGTCAACAACGTTGTCTAGGTTCATTGAGCCTCCTTGATGGAATGCGCAGTTCTAGAAGGGGTTTCCAGGCGTGAAAAGAACTAAAGGATGAAATTGGTTTAGGGTTTTCCAAGAGACTCAAATGTTATAAAATGAGGGTGAAGGCTCATGAGGAGGTTGTTGATCATATTTCATTTTCTGAGCTTGCCAAGGCAACTCCATTTCTCTTTGCTGCTTAGCAAGAGAAAGACAGGATTTCCTATTTAGGAATATTCTATCCTTCTTTGAGTAGCTCTTGGAGGGAAGTGTGCTATATTGAACCACTATTAGGTTGGAGGCCAAGCTATACTTGCATAGACAGCACTAGCTCATTGAGGATTTTGCTGCTGCTGTAAGTGTAGTAAGTGAAATCCTAGTTCTGCAAGGATCTAGTAGTTTTGAGGGGTTTCTCTCAGGGAGGGTGTTTTGTGACCACCTGGAAGAGGATATCTATTATATTTCCATTTTGGATCTATATATTTTACCTATTGTAACATTCATCTTAAGCTACTGCGCAGTCTCCTTTGTCTACTGCATTATTTCTTATGTATTGTTTCTCTATTGTCTAGATCTATCATTGTAATTGTTTCTGGTGATTGAGGCTTGCCTCCCACCTTGAATATTTATGAAGTAGCCTGCTGATATCTCATGTCCATATCTGATGTATATTATGAATAAATTCATCTTTAGAAATTATTGAAGCTTTCTGCAGTTCTGTGTATAAAACGTTAGATCTACACTTTCTAGTGCATTATTTTGTAAAAGCCCTAAGGGGATCTTGAGGAGAAGGCTGAGTAGCTTCTAGATCTGATATGGATCTAATGTTTCAGCCATATATCTGCTGTAGATCTGAGACTTAATTTCTAACTGCTGAAGCACACTTAGTAGGACGTTGTTCAGTTATTTCTGCAACTTTTACATATCTTGCAGCTCCTAGATTTGAATATTTCTTGCTTATTTCCTCATGAAATTCACTATACTTCTTAAGTAACTCATTAAAAGTATAATTTTCTGATGCTATACTGTTATATATGTCCGATGGCTTTTTTCCAATCAATCTCTACTGAAACTGTGCAATTATGAAGTGGGTTCTTCTTCATTCCATCAGCTCTTCTCTTTAGCTGATTTTTAATTAGTTAGCTTCGTGGGAGATCTGTATAAGGCCCTTAACCCCATTTTTTTTGTCATAAAATTCAGTATGGAGGTCCCACACAGCCTATACTAAGGGAACCCATCCCTGAGCAGCATTATTCTTGCACCATTTTTCTTATACAACGTTCTCACTGAGCCTATTTCTTCTCTCTTGTTTGGTTTTTGCCTCTATTTGGATCCATTCTTTAGATCTATAGATATAAGGTTCCCAAGGGTAGCAAACTCCAAGAGGAGTGTTTCATTCCCATTCTTGCTATGTTTCATCAGTATTCTATAGACATAGTCTAGAATGGGCCAGGAAGCCTCTAGTTTTCATCCTCTCCTTAGAGGTGATCTAACCAGTAAATGCCCTACTAGTCTATCTCTGGTTTAGAAGTTGCTGGTGTGTTTTCCATACTACTGTGATACCATAGAGGAATATCTTAAGATATTACCCACTGAGCCTAATTTTCCCCATTTGTAATATTACATTTTGATTATCATTTTCTTGTCTTCTCAGACAAGTGCATTCTCCAGCTGTTTAGCTGAGATGCAGTGCTGGTAGCACTGGGTGTTCGCGAGTGGGAATCCCATCTCTTCCATAGAGTAGCTCTTGGAAGAGTTTTTTCTTCATATTACCCATATTCTGGCTTGAGGCCAAAGCATTCCATTTAGCTCCAGCGCAGTCTCCATTGGTGGTTGAGTTGTGTTGCTGGGTGTTGCAGGGGAGGGTTTCTCAACACCACTTCTGGCATTGTATTTCAGAGGAGGGAGTCTCCATTCATTTGGGAGATCAGTGAGGGATTTTATGAGCTTCTTCCCATAATCATTGGAATCAAACCAACCATTTTCCATTAGCAAAAGAGCACCCCTCTTCCTTGACTGCACAATTCCTAGAGAGTATTTGCAGTGAGGGTTGCAATATTTTATCGGGAGGTGAGATCTTCAATGATACGATCAGCCTATCATTTGGAAGGTCAATTGAAGGAGTTTATTTTAGAAGGTTCATCATCTATAGCAAGCTCCATCTATTTCCATTTCTTGAGTTGCTGCTGCCCAACAACTCCATCATTTCTACAGGAGTGCCATTTTGTCTAGTTTCCAGCTAATCCTCTTAAGGGATTGATGTATTATCTTTTTAGGGGTTGAGATCTTGCTCCCCCATATTTATTTGAGCTTAAATTGCTGCATATTTATATTTATGTATTTACTGCTACAATATCTCCTATAAATTGCACAGTCTTAGCCTGGAATAAACTATGTAAAAGTAGTGTTCCTCTATTCATATGAATATGTCTTCCTGAGTATATTGCTTGATTTGAGTAATGGATTCCTCAAGAATTTTTCTAAATTTTATATTATACATACATATAATGGCTGATTACATCTTCATATGACATGGCTCACTAAGAATTACATTTTCATTTCCTTGCCTGAGTAAAATATTGTTGCAGCCCCTTAACTGGGCATTTTCTGGAGGGCATTAGATGCAGGAGACTTGTTTAAACCATCTAAGAGGATTTCTTTGGAGCCTCCTCTTGGATTTCAGACTTATATACTCTATTATAAGGGATCCCAGCCCTGGAATACGTTATTATTGCACTGGTTCTCTTATACAGCATCCCCATTGGAGATATTGCTGAAATTCCTGAAAAGGAATACTACAGTGGTATCGAAGCATCGAACTTGGCACAGACTGTGAGTTCGATATCAGAATAAGATGATGAAGAAGATGAGATTGATCTCATCTATTTTCAGAACAAATAAGAGCCTCCCCAAGGAGGAAGAGCAAATAGAAAGGGAAGGCCCCTGCACTTCCTATTCTCACCTAGAAGGAAGCAAAAAGTTGAGCAGGAGAGAGACTCCATCTCTTGGAAGGAAGAAGGAGGAAAAAATCACAAGTATTGTCCCAAAATCTGAGAAAAGCATCCATGAAGACTTCACGAAGATTAGGATGGAGATTGATGGAGAATCTCAAAGAAATTTTGAAAACAGAGCAAACCCTAGATTTTCACATGGTGAAGGCAAGCATGCAGCCACACACCATGATGGGCAGTGTAGTCAGAGGTCCAAAATTCCCATAGGGGAGATGAAAGGAGGAGGAAAGGTGACTAAGGAAGAAACCCTTAGTGATTTCCTGAAATATTATGAGTCTCACACTCAGAAGTTCAGAAATCAGCTCACTTTTTCTGAGTTTTGCAAGATTAAGGTGAAGGGAAAAGAGTAGCAAGATAGATTTCATCTATCTAATTTTGGAGGTTCACTTTCAAGTTCAGCCAAAGATTGGGTGGAGGAGCTAAAAACCTTCCAATAGCAGCACCACATTTCAAAAGAAGAAAACATCAAGGTTGCAACACTGCATTTGAGAGGTAAGGCCCATGCATGGTGGAAAGTTGAGTCTATTTCTTTTGAAAATGTTAATGCTTCATCTTATGCAAATTTCACTAATTCATTGGTGAAAATATTTTGTCAGAAAAACCATGAGATTCATGTGATGGAGTTAAACCAAAATACTCAAACAAAAACCCTACACAAAAACATAGATCCACCTCAGAAATTCATGAAAGGAGTTTGAAACTTGCATCATGCCTTGTTGGGGACAAAACTTCCATCCTACACCTTTGAGCAATAGAAAAAAGAGCTCTCTTTTTCAAAGGTGGACCAAATCATTGGGATGTTTCCCAAATTTATTGCAGGAACAAAGGGGAACAATGCTGCCAAGTCTAGAGATCATCTAGAGCATCATGCAGAGGAAGATGGAGCTTTTTCTCCAAATATATGGATTCTTGTATCTTTGCAAGAAGGTCCCCAGGATCTCTTACATGGAGATCAAGGCACACTTCATGATCCATATGTGCCATGGAGGGAGAGGTGTGAAACCATGAAGACTCAGGAAAGGGATAGAGAAGAGAGCTAGCAACATGTGTTGAGGAGGGCACATTCCTATTGATTTTCAGAGGTTGTTGCACCTAGGAAGGTGATTGGATTGCACAGTGAGGGCATGGAAAAAAATTTTCATCTATGTATGCAGTCATATTCAGATGAGAATGTCTCATTAATTGGAGACATTACACCAAGGGGACCACTGGTTCAGATGAGGCGAATAGATGCTTCAATCAGTGAGGCACCAATCCTTGATTTCAGTAGTGTGGAGACCTTGGGACAACTTGTTACAACGTTGGGAGCCTTGGGTAAAACCAAAGAGGAGGGAAGCATTCTCTCACCATCCTTCTTACCCACTCTCCTTACAGTTTCTGCACTATGGCAAGAGAAGCAAGGGAAGTACAACAGCCTTCCCACTTGTACATTTGGCATGGGAGTAGTATATGCACACCACTCTTTGGAGGAATTGGCACAGTCACTTCTTGTCCCTTGGAGGATAAGGAGAGATTCATCTATGATTTTCTCCCTTTGCATGATTAGAAATCATCGTAAGGACATTGTTCATTTATGTGATTTACATGTTGATTCCTTAACCATGTATATGCAGGATGTTGCTCCAAGAAGCGGCATTCTTTGTCTGAGACTTCTTGGTCTACTTGAGGCTAAGAGCATGAGTGATGACCATTCCCTTGATGGAATTTGGGAAGATGTGTATTTTGGAGGAAATGCTCACCATGTATCATACATCACTCATTTTCTTCGAATACATGAGGAGAATGTAGCAGAAAACCGATGGGTGAGAAACCACATATCTTATCATTCTCTATTGTAGTTTATGCTCAAACTACGTTGGTTGCATATGAGGGATCATTGCCCTACTCACTTGCTACATGTAGCAGCCAGCATGTCTGTCATTTTGGCTCCTTATGCTATCATCGATCACATTATTATCAGGAGCATGATTGGGAGAGAGGCACATGGAATGGATGTGTCCTTTGGGGGAAAATATCCCCGTAATTTTTGCAGAGCATGCACTAATGGGAGCATGGGAGATGATGTGCCCACCACAGTTCAGTATTTGTCCTTTCTTGAGGTGAGCCATATGATTGATAGGGTTCCATATGATTATGACCTCCTGTCCATCATATATGAGGAGCATTGGGCCAGCTTCATTCACAATGTAGGGGGCTGTTGTCGCTCCTAGAGACAGCCTAGAGTTGTGATAGACCAGTGCCTAGGACATCTTAGCATAGCAAGGAGCATATAATATAATGTATGAAGTTGTCAGCTTTAGCTCACATGCTATCTCCTGTAAATAGGGAAATGAAATAGAATGGGACCAAACTCTCAGAAACTGACATAGGAGAAAAGATATTGCAGAGGCAAGATGCAGAACTCTAATACAAAAGCAACAGACAATTCAGAGACAATTTACTGCAAAGCGGGCCGATTTATAAATACTTCACAGACGTAAATTATCAGAAGGCATATGTACTGAAAGAAATATTGATAAGATATTAGTTAGCCATTGGGTTGATACCCAGATATACAATACCACCATGCATGGGCTTACCAATCTAAGAATCCATACATGATAATAGCATTTTAAAAGCACCCTCCCAAAGCAACTAATATAGCAGAAGTATGGTTAAGCTAAATAATGGAACAGAATATCATGCATGAGCCATATTTAAAGCGCTTGACTGATCCGACCATGGGCATCAACTAGGATGAATCCATATAAAAAATAAGTGAGCCACTCGCATTCCAAAACATGATACAAGAAATATGGATGAAATGAAATGTTCTATTAATATAACACAATAAAGAAGGTTACAGACTGTGAAATACCAAAGACCAGAATCCTCTTTGACAGATAGAACTCCTCCTCACTGAGACCCTATGGGCTCTATGCCTACATACCAAATTTCTACAAAATGCTTACAAAAAGCCTTTCACTGCATAATTTTCTGATAAAATCTGGAACCTATACAATGCGTTTCTTCATGGTTTTTATAGGAGAAACCAAAACCTAGTAAAAGAGGTAGGTGATGAACATTTAATTTGCATAAATAAAGCAAAATGGCGGAAACATTCATGCCCATACTTATGAATGACTATGATGTGCTATTTGTACTCTATGGCCTGCTAACTGAAATAAATGCACTGGGTAGAAATCTCTCCAGGGACATGGCAAAGCAGTAAAATCACACAAATATCCGTCCTTTCTTGGAAAGAAAACTCTGTTGAAATAAAGCCTTGAGGACATTGTTTTCTGTGTATATATCTTTCGAATGATGTGCAGGATCTTCAATTTGGTACTCTGCTTCAAAAGGCTAGAACAAGGCCCCCAAAATCTTCAGCTACCTGTCTTTAATTCTCTACTGAACACTGATATTCTTTATCTGCCCCATTGATATATTCATCTGTGAAATCGGCACCTTGAATGTCCCTGCAGGGTTTGACAAATTTGAACCCTGCTTCCTTTAATTGAAGTCTTGTCGATTTGGCTTCCGAGGAATTTCTTCATAATTCTGCTCTAACAAATGGTCCTTTGATGTGTGTTCTATCACAGTAATTAAGACTGTGAGTCATAATAGTTCTCCATCGTTGTACACCTGCAAAATCCGAAAACTCGTTAAAGAAAACCATGCATGGGAAGGTGAACATAGTGGGGATAATGGCGGGGTTAATGGAAACGGTCATGTAGACTGGAAAAATGGTGAAACGATGTAGGGTGGTGGTAAAAAACACAGTGAAGTGATGATGGGTAGACTGGTGATAATTTTCAATATAAACATTAGAATCTAACTCATGAACGAAACATATAAAGGGCGGAGGAAAATACGACGAACACGTGGAACATTGATGGGTGGACGTACGACAGATTAGGTGGAAAGGATGACGTGGAGGTATGAGGTCAATGACAAACATGTGATCAGATCCTGACCATCCGATCTCAATAGGAGATCTACGGTTGAAAGAGCGTTGGAGGCGATGGACAGTGGGCCAGGGATGTGATTTTCTTGCATTAAATCTTGTGCAGATTCAAAGCGCGACGATCGTCGGATGAAGGCCCTCATATCGGATGGTTGTGATGAATATCGTTGCATGACTTTGATCGAACAATAATGCGCGATGGAGAGCGGTTTTGGGGCCATACGCGGGGACACGTGGTGAGAGCTGTATGGAATCGCTGGCCCAAGGAGAATTACCGCCTACCGCCGAAAGGTGGTGTGATACATACCACTCGGTTTTGAACAGTGTTTTGGGCGCGGGGACCACCAGGACCAGCAGGCTTTGTACCGTAGATTTCACAGTTTGATTGGACGATTGAGATGCAGTTTTGGGTGATGAATGGAGGATCGCGAATGCCATTCGATCTGTACAGATCAACGGCCAAGGGCACACCCGATATACATACGTGATAAGCGCCTCCAGTTTTAGCACTCGGTTTGGTGCCCAGGTTACATGGAAAACAGGACAGAGGGGCTAGGGCCGAAGGGGCTAAGTGTTGAATATATTTAAACGCGGGGTTTTCTGCCTTCTATAGTGTAATTTGGGAGTGGAAATTGGTAACGACAGGCACAGAAAAGATTTTTTGAGGCTGGAAGAGGGGATTTGCAGGATTTAAATGGGGTTGCTTGTGAAAATTTAACAGGAATTTGATTATGATCAACATTGGCTCCACCTGGGGAGGATACGTTCATCCCTGAACGTGTCGAGACTCGCAGACCCTCTGATCATCATGTATGCAGACTCTACTCTCCAGCACCTCCATTTTTCATTTTATCATTCATCACAACACCAAAATTATTCGAACAAAGATAAAACAAAACTAAAATACAGTATAGTACATCAGGCTGTCCCTGCCTGGATTAGAACTGGAAATAGGGTTTAAGAAATTGACCATTTACAGGGGCATCCAGCAAGTTGCCCTGTAAATTCTCCAACCTGAAAGTATTATTTCCCCCCTGTTCCACAATTTTGAAAGGACCAAACTAGAGGGGGTCGAATTTACCATGTTTTCCCTTCTCAGCTCTCCAGATATCCCATCTGAGTACCAAATCACCAATATGCAATTTCCTGTCTTTCGCATGCTGATCAAAAATGTGTTTCATTTTCTCTTGATATTCTATTAACATCTGATTCACCTGGTCCCGTGTTTCTTCTAATTCCACCAATTGATTGATTCTCATGATCATATCATCAGGTTCCTCCTGAATTTCTTGCATGAAGCAGGTCACTGGTAAAGCTAGCTATACAGGAAAAAATTCTGCTCGTCCATATACCAATTCATAGGGAGATTTCCCAGTTGCTCTCTTGCTGGTGATTCTATTAGCCCATAGAGAAAATTTCAATTGGGAGTCCCAATTATTCTGATTTTCATTGATAGTCTTCTTCAAAGCCCTCACTAGAGTTTTATTTGAAGACTCTTCCAAGCCATTTCCTTGTGGATAGTAAGCTGTAGAGTGACTTAGTATGATATTGTATTGCTGGCAGAAATTCATAAATTTTTCAGACTTGAAGGCCTGTGCATTATCAGTCACTATCTTAGCAGGACAACCAAACCTGGATATGATTTTTTCCTCCATGAACTTTATGATCACAATATCTGTAGCATTCCTTGCAGGTATGGCTTCCACCCATTTGGTGAAATAATAAGTGGCCATTAATATCCATTTATGTTGTCCACTCGATGGAGGATGTATCTCACCTATAAAATCAATTCCCCATTGTTTGAATGGTTCATCCACATGCACTAGAATTAGGGGAAATGGTGCAGATTTCTGTCTCTCAACAAATTTCTGACATTTATCACATGCTCTTACCCTAGAAAAAACATCTCCAAAAAGATTTGGCCAATAGAAGCCAGCTTTCAGAATTTTATGAGCTGTGTCCCTCCAGCTGTAATGACCTCCACAGATCCCTTCATGAAATTCTGCTATAATACTCTCGACTTCATTCTTTGTGAGACACAGGAGTAAGATGCCTGAGGGATCTCGCTAGTATAGTCGGCCATTGGCGACTATATACTTCTGTGATTTCAATCGTAATGCTCTGTATTTAGCCTTATCACAGCTTGGAGGGCAACTGAGTGTGAGGAGATATTCTACTATCTCTTTGTACCACGGACTAGTGAGGTACTTTATATGTGTTTCTGGAGTAGCTACCCCAATTCCATGTCGTTCTTCTTTCTCCTCAGATTCCTCACTTGCTATAATGGAAAAATTTATGCCAGGGCTTGATAGTTTGATTCAGATAGCATTTTTCAAGCCCCTGCCCTTTGATCAGTTTAGTAGGGCGGATGTCTAAGTCATATTCCTGTATTTTAGCGATCCACTTACCCCTTTTTCCTCCACTATCCCCCTGAATAAGGATATCTTTTACAGCGGCTGCAGGTACAAATGCAGTGATTTGGGACTGTAAGATATGTACACGGAATTCTTTGAGGGATTTCACTAGGGCATATGCTTGCTTTTCCAATATGTTGTACTTTAATTCTGCATCACGGAGCACCTGACTGAAAAAGGAAATAGGGTGCTCATACCCTTCCTCATTTTTCTGCAATAAAACTCCTGCTATTGTATGAGGTGATGCAAAAGAAAAAATCATGAAAGGTTTATCATAATTTGGTCCAGCCAGCACAGGGGCTTCTGCAAAAGCATTCTTTATCTTGGTAAATGCCTCCCGTGATTCTTGTGACCACTTTACCTCATTATTCTTCTTCAACATATCTGTTATATGCCTAACTATCTCAGCATAGTTAGGGATAAACCTTCTCAAGAAATTAATGCGTCCAAGGAATACTTGTACCTCTTTCTTATTTTTGGGAAAATCAATATTGTTTATAGCCTCTACCCTCTTAGGATCTATCTTTACCCCATCTTTGGTCACGATATGGCCTAAAAGCTTTCCCTCTTCTAATGCAAATAAAGACTTTTGAGGATTCAGAGAGAGACCATACCTTCTGCATTTCTCAAAAGTTCTCTGCAGATGTTCAATGTGTTTAGCATCATTTTTGGAGAATACAGTAATGTCATCGAGGTAGACTACCGAGAATTTATCTTGCTCCCCAACGAAAGCAATATCCATCACCCTCTAAAAAGTGGCCCCTGCATTAATCAATCCAAAAGGCATCCCGGCATACATAAATGTACCCCATGGTGTGGTGAAAGTAGTCTTCTTTTGATCCTCTGGAAGTACAGCCACCTGGTTATAACCAGATAATCCATCCATCATTGACATCCTAAATGCTCCAACCACCTTCTGCAGGATTTAATCCATCTTGGGTAGTGGATAATTATCCTTTAAGGATGCTCTGTTTGAATTTATAAAATCCACACACAGCCTTATTTCTCCATTCTTCTTTCGTACAGGGACAAGGTTTTCCACCCATTCAGAGTACCTCAGTGGTACAATTATTTTGGCCTTCAGAAGCTTCTTGATTTCTTTCTCAATAGAGGGCAGTAGCAGGGGATTTATTTGTCTGAGTTTCTTCTTATGGGGCTTTGCATCTGCCTTCAGTGGAATTTTGTGTTGCATAATATTGATATCAAAAGCTTTCAAGTCCTGATAGGACCAGGCAAACACATCTTTGTAAGAATGAAACAATTTTTGATATATCTTTTTATATTCTTCAGTGATCTTCTTGGACAATTTGACAATTTTAGGGTCAGCCTCAGTACCCAAATTCAAGTCCTCCACTTGATTCTCTTCTACCACTTTGCTTGGCTGCAGTGGGACATCATTCTTATCAAATAATCTTTCTAGAGGCACCAGCCCTCTAGGTATAATGTTTCCCTTTAGCTGCAACACTTTTTTACCTGCCACTTTCTCCTCCCAATTTCTTTCTGAAGTATCTTCAGACTCAATCTCTTCTTCAGCATCAATCTCCATATTGGAGAATTCTCCCACTGTTTCCAGAAATCTCTTCATCTATTCTTCATCTTCAAATACCTGCTAGTGTTTGATGTTATCTGGAATAGATGGTCGATAACGCACCTCAAATTCATATCTTAAAAGAGGGTTCTGAGGTGTTCGAAATGTACTAGCAGCCACAGCAAGGGAATCAACCATCCTATTCTATTATTGGGGCATGAACTAGATATTGAATGCTGAGAAGAAATTATCTACCATGTCCCAAACTTCATTTCTATAAGCCCTTAGCCTAGGATGTTTGGTCTGACACTGGTTCTTGACTTGCCTGACCACCAGTTCCGAATCTCCCAGAACCTTTAAAATTTGTATAGTCATATTCTTGGCTGTCTGCAATACTAACAGGAGTGCTTCATATTCAGCCGCATTATTAGTGGCTTCATAATCTATTTTAAAAGACAGTGGGATCCATTTTCCTACAGGAGAAATCAATAGCACTCCGGCTCCATTTCCCTCTCTTGAATTTTCTCCATCAAAATGAAGAGTCCAGATTCTTGATTCATGACTCTCTGAAGGCTGCTCAGTCTTGATCTGACAGAAGGATGTTTCATGAGCATAATCCTGATCTTCTTCTAGCATCAAGCATGAAAAATCTCCTTCTTTACTGTAGATTGGTGAGTTTACAGAATTGTCAGCCTTAGTCACCATCTTGAAAAATCTAGTCTCCCTGTATAACCTCCTCTCCTGGCCACCAAAAACTGGGATATTGGCATATGTTAAATCCATTTTAATTGATCCGCCAATTTTTGTTCCCAAGGACCTTGACAGCAACATACCAAAGTGAGCTGGAATGTCAGCCACCACTATGTCCATTACCACACTTTTTGCTGGGATTTGGGCCAAATTGACCACCAAAATCTTGATCATCCCTAAGCATTTAACTCTTTTGGAATCAAATGAATAGAGATCTTTATATGGACGTGTGATTTGTAAACCTAGTTGTTCCATGACTGACATAGGCATAAGATTATGGGAAGCCCCAGACTCTAGCATACAGTTATGTAATAGCAGGTCATGGATTACTAGAGACACATAGAAGGGAGGAGTAGAAGGATCTATCTCCTCAACATGTGGGCCAAAAAATACCATGGGTCTCTCTTCTTGAAGGTTGAGGCTATCTAGGATGATTGGTGCTTCTAGGGGGAGCATGAAAGAGGTGACTTGAGATTGATATGCTGGCTGTTTTAACAATTCAGTCAAAGGGACTGGGATTTTGACCTTTTCAAGTTCCTTTTGCAAACTAAAAGCAGGGGGGAACATTTCTAACCTAGCCTCTTTTGACTCTTTATTTTCAACTGGGGGATTGATTTCTTTAGTCACAGATTTGACATTAGGGGGAATGACTACTTTTGAAGAAGAAGAAATTCGATCATCAGACTGCAAAGGTTTGTTCAGAGGTTGCTTACCTTTGTCTGTAGCTTTCTGCATTGTTGATTTCTCTTGAGCAGGTGCTTCCTTCTGGGGTTGGTCTTCTTCTTTCTCTTGGGTACGAGTCCTCTTCCTAGAAGATCTGAGATCATATCTTCTATTGAAATGTGCTTGCATGAAATCGTCAAATTGTTTACAATAATGATCAAATTCTGCTTCTTCTACGTCTCTGATCTTTCCTTCCTTTTGCAATGAACACTCAGCTTCATCATTCCCTTGCAAAGGGCACTCTTCTCCATCACTATTTGAAAAGGCAAGATTTGCATCCTCCGGCCCATAGGCAGTGTCTTCAGTAAAATCATCTACTGGACCTTCCAGGTACAATGGTTGTGGCACTTGATCCTGTTGCTCCTTTGCTTCCCTTGGCAATATTTGCAAGGGTGGTTTTCTATACTGAGGGTTGTAACCTATGTTTGGAGCATTCTGGAAATTTTTGAAGGCTAAGTTCTTGGCTTCGAATTCAAGCCTGACCATTTTCTTAATAAATTTGCTCATTTCTTCCATTCTTTATGAGTCTCTGTCCTGACTAGAAGTGGACACCTCTTCTTTGCCCCTTCTTCTGGTATCTTGATCAGTTTTTCCTTTTGATTTACCAGTGGAGGCAAAGTTTTCTTCCAACTCTAGTGCATCTGCCTGAGCATCATCCAAAGTAGCAGGCTTTCTTTCTCTGAGAGAGAAACCAAATTCTGAATCAAAGGCTGCTACAAAAACAACTTTAGCAGCAGTTTTATGGGGTTTCATATCATCAGGGAGACTCAGATGCAATTTATTAAATCTCTTGATAAATTCTGACACTCCTTCATTGTGTCTTTTCATTAGTGTATTGAACTCAATGAGACAATTTCCATGATCTTTCTTCTCTCCCCATTTCCTGAGAAAAGTGTCTTCCATATTATCCCAAGTGGTAATAGAATGGCCAGCCAATGTCTTAAACCATTTTCGAGCTTCACCATCTAGAGATTGCACAAACAGTCTTAAGACCACATCCAAATGTTCAACATTAAAGTTCTCTGCAAAGGAGCAGAAAGTCTCAAGATGTTTTTGAGCATCAATCTCATTTTCCCCATTGAATCTGGGCAAGATCTTCAGATAATCCTGGGGCATATCATTTAACACCTGGGGTAATGCCAGGGGAGCATATTTATTCATCAAGAAGGCTGGAACATTGGCCATTGGAGGAGGTGGAGGTAGTGCAGTAATTTTATGAGTAAGAGGAGGAGGTGGAGGTGGAAGTGGGGTGTGAATAATAATAGGAATATACTCAACTGTAGCTTGAGGGGTTGAGGGGAACAAAGGTCTGTTAACAACAGATAATTCGATTACTTCCTTGACCTCTTCAACCTAAGGAGTAGGATGAAGACTGTTTTTATTTCTGATACCCTCTCGGGGTGGACTGTCTGAGTAATAATAATCATTATCTCCCACAGTGTGGTCGGGATCTGGCACTTGAGCTTCTTGAGAAGAAGAGGATGGAAAGTCTTCTATAGATACTTCAGGGATTTCAGAATGGGCTTATTTCCTTTCCCTCCAAATTCTTCTATGTATAATCTGTTCAAGGTTAGACACTGAAGGTGTCTTTGGCTTAGACGTATTTGACCTCAAGTGTGGCTTACGAGGATCCAAGACTGCAAATAGATTTATCAAATAACAAATGTGGAGTCGCCAAGGTGAGGGATACACAACTCTCAACTCTTCATACTCACCTACTTGAAGAGTGAATTAGATTTTGTCGAGGCCCAGGGATTTTAATTTTCTCAACTTCAATCCCCGGCAACGGTGCCAGAAAGATGTTGTCGCTCCTAGAGACAGCCTAGAGTTGTGATAGACCAGTGCCTAGGAAATATTAGCATAGAAAGGAGAATATAATATAATGTATGAATTTGTCAGCTTCAGCTCACATGCTATCTCCTGTAAATAGGGAAATGAAATAGAATGGGACCAAACTCTCAGAAACTGACATAGGAAAAAAGATACTGCAGAGGCAAGATGCAGAACTCTAATACAAAAGCAACATACAATTCAGAGACAGTTTATTGCAAAGCGGGCCGATTCAGAAATACTTCACAAACATAAATTATCAGAAGGCGTATGTAGTGAAAGAAATATTGATAAGATATTAGTTAGCCATTGAGCTGATAACCAGATATACAATACCACCATGCATGGGCTTACCAATCTAAGAATCCATACATGATAATAGCATTTTAAAAGCACCCTCCCAAAGCAACTAATATAGCAAAAGTATGGTTAAGCTGAATAATGGAACATAATATCATGCATGAGCCATATTTAAAGCGCTTGACTGATCCGAGTATGGGCATCAACTAGGATGAATCCATATCAAAAATTAGTGAGCCACTCGCATTCCAAAACATGATACAAGAAAGATGGATGAAATGAAATGTTCTATTAATATAACACAATAAAGAAGGTTACAAACTGTGAAATACCAAAGACCAGAATCCTCTCTGATAGATAGAACTCCTCCTCATTGAGACCCTATGGGCTCTGTGCCTACATACCAAAGTTCTACAAAATGCTTACAAAAAGCCTTTCACTGCATAATTATTTGATAAAATCTGGAACCTCTACAATGCGTTTCTTCATGGTTTTTATAGGAGAAACCAAAACCTAGTAAAAGAGGGAGGTGATGAACATTTAATTAGCATAAATAAAGAAAAATGGCGGAAAAATTCACACCCATATTGCTGAATGACTATGCTGTGCTGTTTGTACTCTGTGGCCTGCTAACTGAAATAAATGCACTGGGTAGAAATCTCTCCAAGGACACGGCAAAGCAGTAAAATCACACAAATATCCGTCCTTTCCTGGAAAGAAAAATCTGTTGAAATAAAGCCTTGAGGACATTGTTTTCTGTGTATAGATCTTTCGAATGATGTGCAAGATCCTCAATTTGGTACTCTGCTTTAAAAGGATAGAATAAGGCCCCCAAAATCTTCAGCTACCTGTCTTTAATTCTCTACTGAACACTGATATTCTTTATCTGCCCCATTGATATCTTCTTCTGTGAAATCGACACCTTGAATGTCCCTGCAGGGTTTGACAAATTTGAACCCTGCTTCCTTTAATTGAAGTCTTGTCAATTTGGCTTCCGAGGACTTTCTTCATAATTCTGCTCTGAAAAATGGTCCTTTTATGTGTGTTCTATCACAGTAATTAAGACTGTGAGTCATAATAGTTCTCCGTCGTTGTACACCTGCAAAATCCGCAAAGTCGTTAAAGAAAACCATGCACGGGAAGGTGAACACAGTGGGGATAATGGCGGGGTTAATGGAAATAGTCGTGTAGACTGGCGAAATGGTGAAACGATGCAGGGTGGTGGTAAAAAACACATTGAAGCGATGATGGGTAGACTGGTGATAATTTTCAATATAAACATTAGAATCTGACTCATGAACGAAACATATAAAGGGCGGAGGAAAATACGACGAACACATGGAACATTGACGGGTGGACGTACGACAGATTAGGTGGAAAGGATGATGTGGAGGTATGAGGTCAATGACGAACATGTGATCAGATCCTGACCGTCCGATCTCAATAGGAGATCGACAGTTGAAAGAGCATCGGAGGCGATCAACAGTGGGCCAGGGATGTGATTTTCTTGCGTTAAATCCCATGCAGCTTCGGAGCGCGACGATCGTCGAATGAAGGCCCTCAGATCGGACGGCTGTGATGAATATCGCTGCATGAATTTGATCGAAAAATAATGCGCGATGGAGAGCAGTTTTGGGGCCGTACGTGGGGGCACATGGTGAGCTTTGTATGGAATCGCTAGCCCAAGGAGAATTACCGCCTACCGCCGAAAGGCGGTGCGATACATACCACCCAGTTTTGAAGTGTTTAGGGCGCGGGGACCACCAGGACCGGCGGGCTGCGAACCATAGATTTCACAATTTGATTGGACGGCTGAGATGTGGTTTTGGGCGATGAATGGAGGATCACGAATGCCATTCTATCTATACAGATCAACGGCCGAGGGCACGCCCGATATACATACGTGATAAGCGCCTCCGGTTTTAGCACTCGGTCTGGTGCCTAGGTTACATGGAAAACAGGACAGAGGGGCTAGGGCCGAAGGGGATAAGCGTTGAATATATTTAGACACAGGGTTTTCTGCCTTCTACAGTGTAATTTGGGATCGGGAATTGGTAACGACTGGCACAGAAAATATTTTTTAAGGCTAGAAGAGGGGATTTGCAGGATTTAAATTGGGTTGCTTGTGAAAATTTAACAGGAAGCTGATTATGATCAACAGGGGGAAAGATCCTTAGGGATCCATAATTCATATTGCCACTTGGAGGCCACATTATTGTAGCCCAAGATCAGCCTTCATTCTACACTTTTCATAACTGGAGAGGTGAACAATGTTAGGTAGGCTATGATGCTTACCACTTGCAGATTTTCAGCCCTTCAGCCCACCTTCTTTGTCGGAGCTCAAGGTGGAAGAGGATTTTCAGCAGTTGCCTTATTGGGAGATGGCTATATTATTATGGATGATTGCTTGGGGGTGGATGATCTACACGAGGGAAATGTTTTCCCAATAAATCTTGACACCATGCCTCAAGGGAACCTCTAGACAACACCTTATTGCCTTCTATAGTACATTCCATGTTCATGATGATAGCCACTCTAGCTAGTTTACATGCTTGGGAGGAGTAGTATGGGACTCTTTGTTGATACAACATCTCATTATTCATTAGGAGCTCATCATAATTAGATGCTATAGTTGGACGATGAGGACATCCTACAGTTCTATCCTTGTCTTTGCTTGAGGACAAGCAACATTTGGGAGGGGAGGACTGTAATATTCCAAAATTTCATGGAATATTAAAAAAAATTGTTTTGCCCTAGGAGGAGAATAAATGGGTAAGAAAACCAATTGACAATAAAATCTGAATAAAAATCCCTTACAATGTGAAAATTGATTAAGAAAGAACTGGATTTCACACCCCATGTGTGAAATGAGATAAATTGCAGATGGATAAGTCTAAAGGAGGCCAAGTCAACTGTGCAGTTATGAGAGATAAGGATCACTTGGTGGGGCAGCGCAGTTTGCATGAGGGGAAGATCACTTGGGGGAGGAAACCATAAGGTATGGGGCCCATGGAAAGGCACCTTTCATTTTTTTTAAAATAGAACTAGGCATCCATAGCTATTCATGTTTTTTTATTATCATTTTCTTGTCTTCTCAGACAAGTGCATTCTCCAGCTGTTTAGCTGAGATGCAGTGCTGCTAGCACTGGGTGTTCCGGGGTGGGAATCCCATATCTTCCATAGAGTAGCTCTTGGAAGAGATTGTTCTTAATATTCCCCATATTCTGGCTTGAGGCCAAAGAATTCCATTCAGCTCCAGCGCAGTCTCCATTGGTGGTTGAGTTGTGTTGTTGGGTGTTGCAGGGAAGGGTTTCTCAACACCACTTCTGGCATTGTATTTCAGAGGAAGGAGTCTCCATTCCTTTGGGAGATCAGTGAGGGAGTTTATGAGCTTATTCCCATCATCATTGGCATCAGGCCAACCATTTTCCATCAGCATAAGATCACCCCTCTTCCTTGACTACGCAATTCCTAGAGAGTATTTGCAGTGAGGGTTGCAGTATTTTATCGGGAGGTGAGATATTCAATGATAGGATCAGCCTATCATTTGGAAGGTCAATTGAAGGAGTTTATTTCAGAAGGTTCATCATCTACAACAAGCTCCATCTATTTCCAGTTCTTGAGTTGATGCTGCCCAGCAACTCTGACATTTCTGAAGGAGTCCCATTTTGTCTAGTTTCCAGCTAATCCTTTTAAGGGATTGATGCATTATCTTTTCAGGGGTTGAGATCTTTCTCCCCCATATTTATTTCATCTTACATTGATGCATATTTATATTTATGTATTTATTGCTGCAGTATCTCCTATAAAATGTGCAGTCTTAGCCTGGAATGAACTATGTAAAAGCAGTGTTCCTCTATCCTTATGAATATGTCTTCTTGAGTCTCTTGCTTGATTTGAGTAATGGATTCCTCAAGAATTTGTCTACATTTTCTGCTGTACATACATCTAATGGATGATTACATCTTCATATTACATGGCTCACTAATAATTAGGCTATCATTTCCTTTCTTGAGTAAAGTATTGCTGCAGTCCCATAACTGGGCAATTTCTGGAGGGGATTAGAGGTGGGAGACTAGTTAAAACCATATAAGAGGATTTTTTTGGAGCCTCCTCTTGGATTTCAGACTTAGATACTCTATTCTAAGGGATATGAGCCCTAGACTGCATTATTCTTGCACTGGTTCTCTTATACAGCATCCCCATTGGAGATATTGCTGAAATTCCTGAAAAGGAATATTACACGGAGACTGCAAATAGTCTAAACAGACAAGAAATCCATAATCATATGCATGAGAAACAATGGTTGCCTTGCCCTCCTTTTAAAAAAATGAGAGCTCCCTCTCCATGGGTCCCACTCTTTAGGGTTTCCTCCATCAAGGAAACTTCCCTCCTCTTTCACTGCACTATCCCACAAGATGCTCTCCACCTTCTACCTTTGCACTGTTTGACTTGGTCAAACTTGACCTTGTCAAGTTCTTGCAAATGTCTTCTTTCACACATGAGGGTGTGATATCTAGTTCCACTGATGATCCCCTTTCATACTAAGAGGTATTTTATCCATGTTTTTATTATGTATGGGCCTCCTTACACAATTAATTCAACTCCTAAGTGAAATCAGCAAAAAATAATATTCCAATTTATTGTAGGCAAATTTTGGAATATTACAAGGAGATAGCCTTTCACAATCTCATTTACAACAATTTTTCCTATGATTTTTTTCTATTTTTCTACACCTATTTCTAGTAGATCAGAAATTTATATCCCTGTCCCTCCCGACCTCAGATCTATTGGCTATTTTGGTGTGTTTTGTCTAGTTTTTTCCCACCTACAGACTACTTGTTCAAAGGCCCACCTACTTAGGTTTAGATTCATGCATTATTAGCTGTTTATTTTCTCTTATTTCAGTTTCATATTCTGTTATCTACAGGTTTATTTATAGTTATACAACACACTTTTTTTTTCTCTACAAATTTCTGGGTTTAAAATATAAATTTACACACTCTACACACACACCCTAAGTGAAAAAGAGCTTGGTTAACACCGCCAAGCAAATACTTTAACATTGAAATCAATTTATCCTGCACCTCTCTGCCCTTGTTTCGACATTGTAATCAGTTGATCCTACATCTTTATACCCTTGTTGGTATCTCTTCCACTTGTGCCATGTTTGTGTCATCATCATTGTGCCACCAAGGCATTTATCTCAGAGACTTCTTGGCCTTCATCCTTAGTTTCTAGTAGGAAGACTTACTCCTCCGCGTAGGATTCGAGTTAGTCCTCCACTAAGTCCACACTCCAACTCCTCTTTTGGTTCATTGGGTTTTCCTTCTGGTTCCACCCTCGGTTCTCCTCCTGTCACCTTCACCATGTCTGGTTTAGGACCTAACGCTGGTGGTGGCCCCAGCCCTAATGCTGGGAATACTACTAGTGGGACCACAACAGGAACTACTCTGGCTTCTCCCTTGCTCCCCTATATGGCAGGCCTCAATCTTCTTGATTTTAACTAGTTGATCAATGAACCTATAAACCATGACATTAGGTGACCTTCTATGCTGACCAATCTCCCTTCAGACATCCCCAAGTTTGAAGGCCTTGCTAGAGAATATCCTACAAATTATGTTAGATCTTTCCACATGTGGTGTTCGTCTAACTCCATTAACGATGACTCCGTCTGTCTTCGGTTGTTCCAACATACACTTGCAGGTGAAGCTTATAAGTGGTATGTTGATCAGGCCTCATCCTCTCATACCACCTTTGTGACTCTTGCTCAGGATTTTTTGTCTTATTTCCAGCTTCCCCTTTGTTATGACACTGCTACTGAACTTTTGACTTCTTTCCATCAATCGTCTGCGACCTGCCTATTCGATCATGTCCAGGAATGGCAGAGAAGAAAGAGCCTATGTCGAGCCCCTACCTTCAAAGATTGTGTCTACATGGATTGGTTCCTTAGATATCTCTTGCCTGCTATCGGAAAAGATGTCACATCACATTTCCCTCAAACCGAAGAAGCCGCTCTCCAAATTGCGTTAAAATATAACCTGATCTACGCTCAGTCGAGTTATGTTTATACCGTTCTACCTGATCTTCCTAGACCCAGTGGTGCCAACGCACCTCGGGCATCTCATGCTGCCAATGATATTTTTGGAGCTCTCTCTCATCCATACGCTCAGCCTCCCATGGGTTATGGTTTTCCTCAGGGTGGGGCCAGCACCTCCTGCACTTATCCCCCTCCTAGTAGCATGTATTCAGGATACGGCATGCCTCCTCCTTTTTCCCAACCTTCAATTTACCACACTGTTACCCAACCTCCTTATTATCTGTATCCATAGCCTGGTGCTCCAGCTCCTCCAACATTAGCACCTCCTCCTCCATTGCCTTCTCAACCCCCGCAACAACATCCACCATCCCCTCAGGGGTAGGTGTATGCACAGCAGGGCATGATTAATCCTCCTCCTTCCAAAAATAAGAGGAAAGGCACTCAAAATAAATCTTATCCTGGTAATCCTGGACCTGACCCTCAAAATAATGCACCTAACACTGCTAACCAGCAACAGGGCACTCAGCCCTAGCAGGACAAGCCCATTCGCATGAACAAACCTTGTTCTTGTTGTGGTGTTTATGGTTATTACATGCATGATTATCCTCTTTTACCACAGATGAAGCATATGTGGGAGTCTCAAGAAACATTGTGAGGACAACAAGCCTCCCCTTCTGTCCCTCCCAGTGCTGTGTCTAGTTAGCCAGATGTGTTTACTAATCCTTTCCCTCAGCAAGGATTTGTGGCTACCAAACCACCTGAAGGTCAGGTGGCCACTTAACCTCTTCCATCTGGTACCCCCAATTACCAGATTCTCATGATGAATTCTAACCAACCTCTAACCGTAGACATCAATCTTCAGACTCAGTCCCGTTAGTACAATAAGCCTCCCGCTACGTATGTCCCCGAGCCACCTCCTTCGGTCCCCACAAAGCCTATTTCAACATCTAATGGTCCCTTACAGATCCCTCAGCCTAAGGCGGAGGTTCATACCAAGATCCCTAAGGGACCACTATGCCAAAATGTTGCTTCTAGTAAAGCTACCCATTCGTATAGTATAGTAGATGATTTGGCGCAATCTCCTGTTTCCATTTCAATGCTGGAACTCCTCCAGTCATGCCCTTTACAATGAAAATCTCTATATCTACCATGGGCATTGTAGATCCTTTCAATGATCAATTTATTGTCTTTGATGTTGACCAGTCAGAATATCCTCCTCTCCCTACTTTTTTCACCTTCCAAATCCCAGTCAAGATTCGGAACGCCAACATTTCCTGGTGCATCATTGATGAGGTGGCATCCACCTGTGTGATGTCGAAGCAACTTGGATCACCTGATTTGGCTCCTTCCATGATCACTCTTAAAGCATGGGATGGCCATGCCTCCCAACCCATTGGCCTATTCCGCAACTGTCCTATTACTCTTGTGGACAAGACTATTTGCATTGACGTAGAAATCATAGATGCCCCCTTAGATTAAAACATTCTATTTGGTCATAGCTACACTTATGCGATGTTTTCTGTCCCATCTGCAGTTCACCGCAAGATTTCCTTCCCTCATGATGGAAATATAGTCATCATTGACTAGTTGACATATTATGAACCGAAATCTCAGACCTCCCCTGAGTCCATCATCTCTTCGGTGGCCAATAAGAAAAATGTCAATCCTTTGACCAGTGTCTCACCCGGAGTCTACAAAGATTCCTCATTGCTTGGTACATTCCCTGGTCTTCCTCCTCCTGTCTCTGATCCTAGCTTATCAATTTTTTTCTTGATGCAATTGTCTCAAGTTGCCCTCAAGTAGCCTGCTTCGGCTAGTCAGCAGCCTCCTTTCCCTCCATAGCCTACTCCTAGCCCTTTGATTCAGCCTTTTAGACCTCCTCCTCATGGACCTCCACCTATTGTTGGTACCCAGGAGCCTCTTTACCCTCCTGGAATGGTTCCTCCAGGCCTTAACCATCTCGGACCCGTCTCGCCTAGACATTACCCCTCCGATCAGATACCATTCCTAGCTCCCCCTCCTGGAGTGTACATGGTACCTGTCATGGCCACCATCTCTCTTCCTAACCTAACCTGGGAATTCCCGTTTGGTACCTTGATCCCCCAACTTCTACCCCTCCTAGTTAACCCAAACCTTGTCTTGCTTTGACCCCAGTTCAACTGGTCCCTATGAATTCTCTCGATGTTACAGTGCCTCAGCTACCTCAATAGGAACCTCCTCCTATTGCGACCACTTCGGGTAATGGGGGCAAAGCCATAAAGAAGGCAACCAAAGACAAGGCCACCACGACAAACCTTGCCCCTCCTCGGCTACCAAAGCGTACTATCCAGTGTGCTTTGTGTGATGTTGTCAGTCATGCCACCCATACCTGTCCGGAGTTGCCTCACCTCAAGCCCATGGTCAATGAGACATTTTTCGGAGTCTGACATCCTTGAGGTATATGTCACTATACCCGATTCAGTCCCAAAACTCAAGTATTTGTGCACAAATCACCCTTGTTCTTTGTGTGATTTCCATGGCCAATATACTCACCTCTGTCCTCGCCTTGAAGAGTACTGCTCCTCTTTGGCAGCAGTCCGCCAATTCGAGGACAAGCGAAATGATTCCACCACTCCCTTATTTGCGTATTTTGCTTCAGTAGAACCAGAGGATACATTGCTATAGGGTAAACTGCTTGGGTTGTTGGTTTTCGAATATCCCTCTCAGGGCTTTTCGGTGCCCGAGGTAGACAGTAAGATTAGCTATGCTGTTCACAAAGATGGTATGAGCATGTTCATATTAGTTTGAAATAACTTGAAGGAATACAATAGAGAATTACCTCTTTGACAGTCTTGGAATCCCCTTGGAGAGCGCTGCGCAGCGAAGCAAGAGTCCTTCTTCACCGGCTCCAAATCCGATTCCTGCAATTAGTCAAAGCACCCGGGTAATTTCTAATATAACAATTATCCTATCAATTAAATCAATATACCATAAAAATCTAGATTATACACATCTGAGCCATTCATATCATACTATGTAAATTTTCAAACAATAATGACAATATTAAGCATTGAATGGACAAAAGGAACACAGTTCTATTGATTTTGAAAGAAGGAGGATTACAACAATTGGTTGTACCAAGCCCTCCTCAGTCTCCCAATCTCTCTTCTCTCTCAAGTGAAGAAGTCCAAGTCAACAAGCTCTCTAGGAGCCTCTTTGACTCTTGGCCTTCACAATGTCACACTATTCTCTATTCCACAAGTATACAAGAACCTTGAGCAATCCTTCGACCTTCAATTAAGAGCCTTCAACTCCTTCTTATAGGAGAGGGAGAAAGCCATTGTTGCCCTTCTCTTTCCACTAGTTTGGAATGGAAAAAGCTTAGATGTTTCTTTGATCTCCATGCTTTTGCCTCTTTTGGAGTTCAGTCTTCTATGGCAATGACCAATAATGAACTGGTGCTTCTACAGTTTCCTTTGTGAACTAACTCCTTTGTGAGGGAAAGTCGGAGATTCAAATCATTCTCCGCGCTCTTTTCCCAATTCAAAATTAAAACACGGGTAATGCACCCCTCCAGTGTAAACAGAGTGTTGCCCTAGCCACTAACACGGCCAATGTATTGATTTCCTGCGTTATAACGCTCTTGTTCTGTTCTATATAGGCGTTACCCTGGCAGAAATAGGTTTAATTTAGGTCTTTGTACTTCTTCCATATTTGTCTTCCCCTCTGAGCTGATGAGGAGGTATTTTGACCTGTAACAGATGCCCCTAAAGTGTGAGGTCAGAGACGAAGACGATGGCCGAAATACTTTATAATTTGTAGAGATAGAGAGAGATTGAAAGACTGAGGAAAACCTGAAATAACAACATATGTCAGAAAATATAGTATTTGCCTAGAGTCGGGCATGTCCCATGCTCAGTAGCTTAAACAACATGATTTCTCTAGAATAGAGATATGAAGAATTTGTCCACCAATAGGCACAATGTGGAAGTGTCTGTCATAACAGGATCAGGCTGAAGAAGTTGTCTCCATAAACAATATCGCAGCTTGGGGAAGGGAACACAACTTTAATGGTGTAGCCTTTTGCCCCAAGGTCTTGACCGCCGATTCACTTAAACTGCATATTTCTCAACATGTGAATGAAGGAGTTGTCATCGAACATGTGAGAAATCGTCTGATTACCAGTCAATAATGAAAAATGTTAACAGACGCGAAGGTGGCCATCGATAATGATGATGGTCCCTAAGATACCCAGTACAATCTAGCGAGTATGAATAAAAGGAGTTGAAGTCGAACACTCGTAGAATCATTGGGCAGAACCATGTTGAGCCTTGGTCGACCGAGACTACTGCCACGGTGTCCATGGCTCATGGGTCTTGATGGGTTTACGGATCAACTTCTAGATAAGGTGTTGAAGTCGATAGGAAGTGATCTGTTGAAAGGTAGGCACTGAGGCGTCCTACATCAGTCAACACAAAATGGAAACCAACTGATTTCGTTTATGATTTGAGATAATGAAGAGTAAATGGGGACGTCAGACGATAAATGATTTCTGGCATAATGAGCGGTTTGGTTGATAACAGGAGCGGTAGATAACGAGATCTGTTTGAACAATAGAAGGCACTCTAGCAGGGTACTAGGTAGCTGAGGCTTAATGAACACCAAAGAGTGTGTTAGAATTTTACCAGTGCAGGGACACTGGGAAATGAAGGCTAATACTCATAGATGGTAGGGTTCTGCTGGCTGCGAAAGAATTTTCTGGGAAGTGCCATGTTCAAGAATTTTGATGCCAAATCGACCTTTTTTGGAAATGTAACAGAGGTAGTATCCATTTGTCCAAATTTTTCCCCGTCTGATTAAGTTTAACGAGTCCAGACGAGTAAACTCGGTGAATTTTTCATGTTAAAAGAGTTTGAAAAATGTCAGGAAAGACAACTATGTGCCCCATCTGATTAGATTTAACGAGTCCAAATGAGCAAACTCGGTGAATTTTTTCGTGTTTAGAGAGTCTGAAAAATGTCATAAAAGACAACTCCATGTCCTGTCTGATTAGGTTTAACGAGTCCGAACGGAAGCAAACTAAATTTTCATGTTTAGAGAGTCCGAAAAATGTCATAAAATACAACTCCATGTCCTGTCTGATTAGGTTTAACGAGTCTAGACGAGTAAACTCGGTGAATTTTTCATGTTTAGAGAGTCTGAAAAATGTCGTAAAAGACGACTCCATTGGGGTACCTTTGTCATGTCTTGATAACCGGGCACGGAAAAGGGGTAATAGTAAGCCCGAAACAGTTCATTTTCCATAAGTTAGTCCATCGAATCCGGAAAAGTGAGAAATCTATGTTCAATGGACGTCTACCTCATTTTGTTATGAGTACGAGGAGACGAAGTAAACTCAATATTCTTTGTGAAATTTTAACGAGTCCAACAAAGAAAAAATCGGTACCTCCGTGAAATTTTAACGATTCACGCGGAGAAAACTCGATACCTCCGTGAAATTTTAACGAGTCACGCGGAGAAAACTCGATTATTTTTTCAGTTTAAAGAGCTTTGAAAAAAGAGGAAAAGAATGGCTCCTTGTTCTCTGTCTTGATAGTTTAACGAGCCTGACAAAGGCGAATCGGGATTTTTTCGGTTTTATGAGCGAGAAAAAGATTCCTAAAAAGAATGCTCAATACTTCCCCATAGTTTTAACGAGTCTGAAGAAGAAAACTCTAGTTTTTTCGGATTAACGAGCAAGAAAAGACCAAAAAAAAAGAACGCTCGATGCCAACTTCGTATAAGTTTAACGAGTCCGAAGAAGAGAACTCGAGGTTTTTCGGATTATAGAGCAAGAAAAATACCATAAAAATAATGCTCGATAAAACATGAGTATGTCTGCTCATAAATCTTGATCCCTAATTAGAACATCAGTACCAAATCTCGAGAGTTGCGACATGCGTACAGCAAGAAATCATGACTTTGCCGACTGACTTAAGAGAGTCCTGCCCCAGAATTTGCTATAAGAAGGTCAGAAGACTTTCATTTTCACTATTTTGAGTGCTGTGAAGAAGCTCTGGAGTGGAAAAGGGGTGAAAAATTCAGCTGACGATTACGGTCAATCCAGGCAATAGTTTTTGATTCCGCGAGATCCAGGTAAGAGCTAGAACCTCCTGCTATCATTTAATTGTTGTTTTGTTAGTTTTTGCTGGTTCAAAATTAGGAAATTTTGAGGCCCTAGAAAAATATTTGCGCCTAACGTGGGTCAGGAGTGCAATAGCCGCGTTAAACGCACCACCCGTGAAGGGGTTCTGCGTTAGAACGCTCTGTTTTGTACTAGAGTCCGCGTTAGGTGCACCGTGCTTTCTAACAATTCAATTTTTCCATTTTGAAGTGGTCCATGCAAGTTTTAATCGGTTGAAAATGTTGCATTTGCAGGTGTTCAGTTGCTAATCATGAGTATCTGGCGAGAGAGAGAACATGAGCGGGAAGAACGAGAGATGGTGACAGATGCGGCAATCTTAATGGTTCTCTGGAGGTGCGGATTGCCCAAGTATGCCCGTTTAGAACTGATGAGGGTTCAAGAGGACCTCCTGAGGTGGATGATCCAGCAGTGGGACGAACGACATCATTTCTTTCGGATTGGTGGCAATGATCTCGCCATCGAAAAGGATGATGTGTACTTTTTGACCGGCTTGTCATGTCATGGGGTGAGGCCCAATTTGACGAGGTCCAGAGCTAACCCTCGTTCCACTACTGATATGATCCATGTGCACTGCATACGTGGCACCCAGGCTGTGAGTAACCGGATACCTATTGCACAGGTGACTCTGAGACCCCTGCAGTCTATATTATGGATGATTGTTCACTTGGCAGGTGCCAAGAGTCAGCATGTGGCCACCAAGGCTCAGATGCTCCTAGCCTTGGATTGCATGCAGCCTCAGGTTTTCGACTGGTGTGACGGTGTGGTCCCTCGGGTCCGAGCAGAGCTTATTTCATGCAAGACCCGTACTCAAAGGGAGTTTGGGTACGGTACACTGATTGTTTCTTTCATACTGGAGCGGATACCACTGATGAGGCCCAGGATCCCTACAGCGCCATTGGGTCCACGCGAGCCGAGGCAGGCTCGGTGGGCCACTTTGCTTCCACGGACTGGAGAGGGTCCCGTCCGTCACTGTTTTGATGAGGGGTTTTTTTATTGGCTGGACTCCTAGATCATCATGATTGAGGATTATCCCTATGCAGGGATGAACTTCACAGGCGATCCAAAGTTAGTCTTGCCCCCTGGCACCCAGTGGGGGCCCGATGGTAAGAAAAAATGATCAGTGTTTTTTCAAAGAAGTTTTTGTGTTTTTAGCTTTTGAATGTTTATGTAAAAAAAAATAAAAAAATAAAAATATGTTTTAAAAAGGGGTGAAAAATTTAGTTTTGACATGAAGCTTTTGCTTGCTTGACACATATGTGGCACCTGTCCGTCCAGTTGGGGCCCCTCGCTATGCACGGCGAGGATTGCAGCTACCCGGGGCTGACGCACCAGTAGAGGATGCGGAAGTTGGCGACGACGATGATACCCAAATTTTACATGAACTCTCCAGGAACCTGGAGGGTCTGAGTATGGGTATACCACCGCTTCCTATGCGGGAGGTTCCAGTTCGTTTGCAGCGGCATACTGTGGGTGTGCCGGAGAGATACTTAGTCCCTCTGAGGAGGATAGCTAGAGCAGTTGTATGCTATTATGAGCATCAGGCTTAGCTGGTGGAGTAGATGTATTAGTGTCAGAGCATGGCTTAGTGTAGCCAAATTTTGTAAAACACCCCAAGTTTTGGGGGATTTTTCTTTTCGATGTTTACTCTGTACTGGACATGACATATATATATGTATATATATTTTTGGTGATTTGTGTTTTTAAATTTTTATGTATTTTTTGATGTGATAAAAATATATGTACTCATGAGTAAATTTTTTACAATAAATGCGATAAATGCCAATCTAACACATAATTTGCCAAAGAATTGGCTAATGCATTAAATTCTCTAGGAACGTGTTCGAATGTGATTGTTTGAAATTGACATTCTAAAATTTGCACTCGTAAAAAATAACGTAGCAATACAGGGTGGCGGACACGGTAATGATTGTTTAACTGCATAATGATGAGTTGGGAATCTAACCTGACCACTAAATCGGAGATGTCACGAGATGCTGCTTCCATGAGGAGTTGGATCACTGGCATGTACTCGGCAACATTATTGGTGGCGTTACCTAGGAAGATTCCCCTGGAACCAAGAAGGTCCGACTCAGGAGTATAGAGAACCCAAGCGGCTGAAGCAATGTGTCTAGTGTGACGACTAGCACCGTCCGCATATCCGACGTATGATAACGAATGCGATGACATCTGTGCGAAAGAAAAATATTACATGAGAAAAACACCTTAAACCAAAAACAATAATCCAAAAGCATCAAAATAAAATAGGCAAAACTTATATACATAAAATTACAAAGCATATGCCTAGTGCGAAACTAGGCAAAATACTTCTTCAGATAGAGCCCGTTGCGGGGCTCCTCGAGTGGAATTCCATTACAGTCCTGTAGTTCGTAAGCTCCTTTTGAGAGGGCTTTAGTAATGATGTAAGGACCGAGTCACAATGGTTGGAGTGTTCCTGCCCCCAAGAGGTCGTGCTTTTGATCATATAGTAGAACGAGATCGCCCTCTTGGAAAGAACGAGGCTTGACAGATTTGTTGTATTGAGCTTTAACTCGGCGCTGGTGAGCTTCGAGTGCTAGTGTAGCATCTCGACGAGTTTCATCCAAATGATCGAGCGAGAGCAAGTGCTCTTCTATGGTGGTGGTTCCAGGCAGGAGTTCAATGGCAAGTTTGAGTGATGGGATTTAGCACTCGATTGGAAGTACTGCCTCCAGGCTGAAAGCAAGTTGAAAAGGTGTGATATTTGAAAAGCAATACGGAATATTTTCCATGATACCTGTCTTGACCGAGATATCAATGAGCAGTGTCTTGGAAAGATTACCCATGTTCCCTTCTGAATCGATAGTGTGAACAGTCGTATAAGAGGAGGGAACTATCTCAGGTTGGTCAAAAGACCGGATTTCAGTTTTTATCGCCTCCGAATCAATCGTCGAAGTGCGATGGTGAAACTCTCCCCAAGGTCGTTCTTCCAATGACATGATCTCTCAAATAGCTTCGTCTGTAGGCCAGACTTCATTAAGGAGATCCTTAGAGAGAACTGTTATGGGAGAGAGGTTTGTACCTGTGGTCGAAACCATATTAGTGGAGGGTTCAGATGTGCTTTGGATGGCTTGGTAAGCCAACTCGACCGGTGAAAGCGGCATCTGATCTCCATAAGAATCAATATCTGAAGGTGCCGGGATGATCCATGGGTCGATAGAGCCATCTGAAAAGGTGGATATCATTGTAACCATGTTTGGGATCTGTGGCGGCGATAGAGGAAAACAACCCAGTAGGCAAGATGCCTTCAGAAGACCGGTACCGATACTGACGTAAGAGTCAGGGAAACCTCCTATTAGGGGTACAGTGCTACTTGGTAAAGTGGCATAATCAGGGGTGTAGAAGGATAGCTGATCGACCGTGACTATTTTCCCATCCAATGGAAATAGGATGAGTCGGAAGACCGACGACACGATGGCAGTCATAGCATAAGACCAACTGCGACCGAGCAATAGATTATAGTCGAGATGATGCTCTACGACTTCAACATCCACATTTACCGTTTTCCCACTCAGAGTGATGGGAAAGCTAGCAAGGTATCCTTTTGGTAGGAAAGTGTGACCATCAAAAGCTTTGAGGGAATTCGATGGCGGGGTTAGAGTAGGAGAACCTAAATGGGTCCAGCAAGCTTGTGACATAACGCAGGTCGAAGCACCTTCGTCTATGACAGTATGATGGATTGGTCTCCCTTTCGACACAACCTGCACCTGGAATACGAGTTGATGTGAGAGGTGAGGTTTATCCTTTTCCATATCAAATATTGATAGCATGGAATCCTGGGGATCTATTCCACCAATGGCCGAAAGCAAGGCTTTCCTTTGTGTTGGACAGGTTTGTAATACTTCAAGAGCAGACATAGCTGATGGTGCCTGCGCCAAATCTTCTACAATATTGTAGTTTTGGGCTGCACGTGCAGAAGTATTATGAGTCATGCGTCGAAGTGTCCCTTTGGGGGGATGAATTACAGGTTCAACAGTAGGCCTTTCGATATGTAAATCGTTGGGCGGCGGCGGATTGGAACTAGTTCCAGGTTCCTGAGCATCTATGGTAGGACTTCCATAAAGCTTGGTGCGAGTTTGAAGGTCAACACTCTCGATGCCATAAATGGCAGATGGTCCTTCCCCGGAAGGATACGAACCACCGTTGCCCCGTTGATGGGGTTGTGGCGGATTTTCAACCATGTGTTGATGTTGCTGCGGTTGATTGGGGAAAGGATTGTGAAGAATGGCAGGTGTTCGCCCATAATCCTTGTTAGCAATAAAATCAGTGCATTCCTGCAGCCGAGGACATTTGTATGTCAAGTGATCCTCCGCACAGATTTTGCAAGGAAATTTCATGGGTTTATCCTTTCCTCTGTCATTTCTGGTAGCATTTTTCTGATTAGGGTTGTTTTGATTATCCGACTGCTCTTCCGAAGAAGATGTTTTCTTCTTGTTCTTCTTATTTTTCCCGCTAGGTTTTTGTGAGATTTGCACCAAATTTATCTCAGCGGGAGGAAGAGGAGTCGTTTGATGGGGGGCGGTGGCAGCTGAGGATGGCTGGGAGGTTTGCCCCCGAGACTGATTGGTGGCTACACCAGAGATCGTGCCAACGAGACCATCGGCATGAGCTCCGGTTTTCTGAGTAGCCGGAGGGTTTGGGTTACCAGGGGCATGGGGGAGCAGATCGTAAAGTGTGCCGGATTGTGAATAGATTAAATCCAAGTGTTGGGCACGACGAATACATTGATCTTCTATCACCGCACCAGAAAGGCCAATGTCTTTAGAGATGTGGGGTAAAAGAGACTTGCAAAACCAATTGGCCAAGAGATGGTTCGTTATTGGTGCTTTGACGAGCCTCCTCCGACATCTCCATTCATGAATATGGTCGGAGATGTGGGTGGCGGTGTCTTGTCGTAGCGATGTTAACAGTTCTGTTCCGGTTTCCACTCTAATTGGCAGTTGGAAGTTCTTTAAGAACTTCGTCGCTAAAGCGCCAAACGTATTGATGGTGGCGCGTGGCAATTCAATGTACCACTTGGCGGCATTTCCTGTAAGGGTGCAGGGAAACAGTCGAAGTCAGACACTATCATCTACCATGGAATTGGATATGGACCATAAATGGAAGGTAGTGATGTGTGCGGCCGGGTCATCCCCATGTTTCCCATCGAACTTCGGGATATCAGAAGGAATCTTATGCGGTATTGGAGGCCAAAGCGGGCTGTGGTTGATGGGGTCGTTCGTCAGCTTATGGATGTCGGGTATGTCCAAAGCTGCCAAGAAAGGCAATTGTGGATTTTCCCCCGAGTCTAACCAAGGCAGTATGGGTTGATTACTTGGACCATAAGGTTCTCCCATCCATGTGTTACCAGAGGGGTAAGTGGGACTTTGATAAAAACCTCCCATAGGTGGAGGAGTAGGAACATACGGTTGTTGTCCATAGGGCATAGTGTATTGAGGGGCAAACGGTTGGTTTCCCCCAGGATAAAAGTGCCCTCCCACTCCAGATGGAGGTTGGGGTTGGTTAGTCCAAATGGATGCAATAGAGTTTTCCGGAGGCATACTAGTACTTGCATAATTTGGCAATGGTATAGATCCTACACCTATGTTTGAACCACTTAAGGGGATAGTATTTACAATGGGTTGTCCCATTTGTCCTAAGGATTGCATAGGAAGAGAAATATTCCCTGCTACCTGCGTACTGATAACACTGCCCCCTGGTATAGTGGCCAGAGGGTTTGAACTCAACAGAGGATTCCAACCGAAAGGGTTGCTAAAGGGTACCGAAGTAGTCATGCTCGTGGGAGGAGCTACCGTGGTCCCCAACGTGGTCATGGTAGGAGTAGATGCCGAAGGGTTCGGTAAACTACTGACAGTTGTGTTGACCATAGGATTGGGGGTAGGTGTATGTTGACTACTGGGGTTACCCAGTAATGGCATAGAACTGACCACCGGAGGGGAGGATGGTGGCGAACCAGGAATGGTTTCCATTGGTATTGACCCTGTGGATGCCGGTGGAGAAATAGATGTTGGTGTTGCTGCAGACATATCTCGATGTGGTGTAATTTGGATTATCACAGGCCCTAACGGATCAGTGAGCGGAGGATTGTAATTAGGTACAACGCCTTCAGTGAAAGGGTCCTCCGGGAGTTCCGGCTGATAAGGGTCTATGTGATAATCAAGATTAGTCAGAGGAGACTGCCCTTCCGTAGAAGGCCCGGGTTCACCAAGGTTCAGTTCTTCCTCAAGGTTGAGAGGAGGTAGACCTTGCTGTCATCGAGACAGACGGCGTGGGTCAGGGGACGCCACGGTGACCGGTTTGATTTTAACAAATTTTATTAAATTGTGATCTATTATGAAGTCTCAAATGACAGTAACCACACACCTAACAAAAAAAAGGACTTTCTAAAAACAATCAGCAAGCAGCCAAAATAGGGTGCCCTGTCTGAGTACTACTGTTCACTGGTGATGAAATCCAGTATCGCAATAGTATACAGAGAGGTTTGGTCGAAAGTACAGTTACGGTCACTCTAGAGCTTCGCCCGAACCTCAGACGATAGGTGTAAGCACTCTCGTGAAGACGAGTACCCTCCTAAAGACCGAAGACAGAGTGGGTCCGTCTGTTTCAGGTACCAGGACAGCCCGTCCCAATCACCTTGTGTAAGTCCCTAAAAGTATGGCCACTAAGGATACCTCAAATCACAGACATCATCAGGGGGGTCCACGGTCAAGGACAGTGTGCTATATGGGCAGAATACCTAGATCCCCGATCTAGTTTCAACATCCCCGAGGGGAACCCCAATATATAACACACCCACAGGATGCAGTCGAAGGCGGGCTACCTTCTAGTGCACCCAAGTGTTGTCTCGCACTGAGCTCCGGTAAATGAACGGTCCCGATAATGTGAGTGCAGTAGGATTTCACTCGTTAATGACTCTAGTTTTCAAGTTTTGAGATCTTGGGTAGTTTTCTCACTTTCCTAACCCAAGATCCTAGCTTGAACTACTGTTTGTGTGAGCACAAAAAAGAGTAATTAGTTTGATTTTAGCGTCGCTTTATTTTTATTGTACTTTGTTATTAGTCTTGCGGAGGGGGAATGGACGTATGAAGTATAGTGAGACTCTGACTCAAGAAACCATGCAAAACATGCTCTAAATATTAAATTCAATGAAGAGTGTTTCTACAGGGAGAGGTTTCTTTTTCAATCATCCATGCACCAACATGTAAATAACACAGCTCAGCTTTTAAAGATTCAGACTTCTATCTACCTCTTTTAATAGTCTGTGAACTAAAACTTTCAGAATAAACTTAGCTAGATGCAGAAAAATAATAAATAAAAATTTTCTCTTTTAAAAAGTAAATGTTTTGCACACTAACTAAATAAGAGAAACAAATAACAATGCCAGTTTGGCAGACAAGCACAGGGATTCAGTCGGCGAAAGGTACTGATGGCCAAAAAACTCTACAGCTAAAACACAGTCACAGCAGTGAACAACAAGGTTTTTGGCTGAGTAACGCTCTGTCTGTGAGAAAATACAGCGTTATAACGCACTGTATTTAAGCATAGACCGCGTTATAACGCACTGGATAGCCTGCATAGGTCGCGTTAACCAGGGAAAAGCTCTTCAGTTGGCCAGACAGGAACATGATTGAACTCTGCAAGCGTTTGGTATGTCTACTGGGCATCAAAAAATGGTCGAAAGGATCTTTGAACAGAGAAGAAGAGAAGAAAGGAAGGAATAAATAGTCCGAAAACTATGGGGGAAATTCCCCAGCGGAGTCGCCAATTCTGCTATAGGGTAAACTGCTTGGGTTGTTGGTTTTCGAATATCCCTCTCAGGGCTTTCTGGTGCCTGAGGCAGACAGTAAGATTAGCTATGCTGTTCACAAATATGGTATCAACATGTTCATATTAGCTTGAAATAACTTGAAGGAATACAATAGAGAATTACCTCTTTGACGGTCTTGGAATCCTTTGGAGAGCGCTGCGCAGCGAAGCAAGAGTCCTTCTTCACCGGCTCCAAATATGAGACCTGCAATCAGTCAAAGCACCCGCGTAATTTCTAATATAACAAGTATCCTATCAATTAAATCAATATACAATAAACATCTAGATTATACACATCTGAGCCATTCATATCATACTATGTAAATGTTCAAACAATAATGACAATATTAAGCATTGAATGGACAAAACGAACACAGTTATATTGATTTTGAAAGAAGGAGGATTACAACCATCGGTTGTACCAAGCCCTCCTCAGTCTCCCAATCTCTCTTCTCTCTCAAGTGAAGAAGTCCAAGTCAAAAAGCTCTCTAGGAGCCTCTTTGACTCTTGGCCTTCACAATGTCACACTATTCTCTATTCCACAAGTATACAAGAACCTTGAGCAATCCTTCGACCTTCAATTACGAGCCTTCAGCTCCTTCTTATAGGAGAGGGAGAAGGCCATTGTTGCCCTTCTCTTTCCACTAGTTTTGAATGGAAAAAGCTTAGATGTTTCTTTGATCTCCATGCTTTTGCCTCTTTTGGAGTTCAGTATTTTATGGCAATGACCAATAATGAACTGGTGCTTCTGCAGTTTCCTTTGTGAACTGACTCCTTTGTGAGGGAAAGTCGGAGATTCAAATCATTCTCCATGCTCTTTTCCCAATTAAAACTTAAAACATGGGTAACGCTCCCCTCCAGTGTAAACAGAGTGTTGCCCTAGCCACTAACGCGGCCAATGTACTGATTTCCTGTGTTATAACGCTCTTGTTCTGTTCTATATAGGCGTTACCCTGGCAGAAATAGGTTTAATTTAGGTCTTTGTACTTCTTCCATATTTGTCTTCCCCTCTGAGCTGATGAGGAGGTATTTTGACCTGTAACATACATCCACTCCTATAGACATTCCCCCTCCAGATGTTGAAATGACAGAGTCTTTAGCCACTAGAAGAGCCTATAGAGTCCCATATCACTTCAGATAACTCTAGGGATGATACCCCTTATCATTCCTTCATGTTACATCAGCAACCTAGTCCCCTAGACATTCTTATTTACCAACCTGTGGGTTTTCTAGGAGAGCACCAGTTCATTATCTCCAAATCCTCTCTTTGGGATAGTGACACCATGTATGCCAACCCAAAAACTTAAGTCCATTTTCTTCATATATGTAGTATCAAAAGAGATTAGTAATCCTCCATTCCCTTTCTCGAACTGCATAACCATAACAAAAACAAATGGCGCACCACATCATAAAATGTGCTTAGATTCCCCCTTTTTAAATAAATTTTCACATGACCATAACATGCTTGGCGGAACCTATGCGCCTTAACCATAAAAATCCCAGATCTCGGCCAAAAAGAGCACTGAAACCTTCTTTCTCTGACAGGTCGCACTTTTCCAGTCATTTCCTGGGACAAGTCGTAGTTTTCTGCATAGTACCTGCTACCCAGGTCACAGTACAGATGCCAAAAGTGTGAATTGGCTTGTTCATGAGCTCTAGGCACCTAAAATAAACTTTCAATCCACTGAAATGAAAGAGTAGGGTTAGGCCTCTCACCTGCAACTGACGGATCTCGATTCCAACGGTCGGTTTGTCCGCTACGCACGCTGCAAGATTTAGGGCCTTCTTTCCTCTTTACATTCACCACAGTTCCACATGCAAATGAGTGAATTTGGAGGGAAAATGCCTTATTAAAAGAGAAACCCCTGATTTTTATTTCGCCTACTACGGCCAAAATGTAGCTCAGTTTGACGAACAATCTGTACCATTGGAAAGCTCTTATCGAGTCCTCAAATGGGTATCTATTAATTTTTTTTGATTTGATACTTCACTAGGACACATTTTTTCCACAAAGCATCAGTTCACCACTCCCCAAAATCGAACTTCTTCACGTGCAACACTTGTACTTGGGGCACCACTTTGCCTCCATACTTGTCCATGCTCGTGTTGATTTTTTTCGTGAGTAACCATCCTATACTCATGTATTTATGGTCCCCAGCAGACCTTTCTGTGTGGTAGCAACAACGCATCACCCTTGTTTAGAGCATTTGAGTTGAGTCATCATCGCATTCATGGAGTCTATCCTAAATCCCTTTGTATCCCGCTATAGTCCTCCATCCTTCATTTCCTGGTTCCTCTCTCGTGTCACACATTATGGCCTTTAGTCCTTCTGTCCCCTATCCCTCATGATATTGTGTCAGTCTCTTCCAGGTCATCCATGCCCTTTATTCTTTAACAAGGGAAGTCGTCCGTCCACTACTTAGTACCCCCCATTTTCATCATCATCCATGGTGTCAGTCTGTCAGTCGCTCTACTATTTTTCTCTCGTGCCTTAGTTGCAGATCCCTTATTGCCTCACCTATGGCAGACCTCCTTCTGCCGACATCAAATCATTCATTCCAGAAGACAATTCTAGAGGGCGGTGTACCTTGGTTCCAGCTTCCACTCTTGTTCGTTGCCTTGGATCAGGAAAAGGGACTCCTTATTTCCCTTTGACTTGGTTTTTCCTTAGCTCCAACTCCTTTCAGCATGATTGAGATCCGTATACTTGATGGTTTAGTGATGCAACAGATGATACCGGAAATCCCCGGGTGTGTGTGAGATGTTTTAGACCTCATGAGGGGGTGGCCCTACAGGTAGCCCCCCACATGCCCAGATGACCTCTTCATTACAGCCTTTGACGCAACTCCATATATTTGATGATGTTGACCTCAGCCTCTTGCAGTGCCTTTTTGTTTGCATGTATCAATCAGATTTTCAGAGCCCTTTCCTGTTTACAGGGGCATTTGGGTTGTACTTATATCTCATGTACTCAAATATTATTATATAAGTCTTGGCTGTTATCCCAGGCACAATATGTATGTGGGATTAATTATCATGTTTTTACCTGGCTCATGTTTATGCCAGCATGTACTATATTGTTCAGTCCCTTGTTTACTGGACGCACTATTATTTGTACTTTGTCTTGGCGGGTATTTGTACTTTGTCTTGGCGGGCATAGGTATGCCTCCCCCGCTACCTATAGCACAGGTACTCACTCATAAAAGAGACTTGTCACACCTGTAAGTCTCACCTCCTCAGGGTCTAGTCCTCTAGCACTTTGGTCTACCTTATATTTCTCTCTCTTTGACTTCCCCTTTGATGTCTAGTGATTGAGTTCTTACAACATACTTCGGTGATACGATTAGCTCCTAACGCTCGCACGCTGGGGGGAAATCTGTTACACCATTTTTTGGTCATCTAAACTGTTATTAGATGGACCTAAGTACACCATGTAAAACCAATTTTACCCTAAGTAAAATTTCTGTCACTATGAAAAATAACTTAGTAAAACACCGCTATTAAGTTTTTTATGGTCTAAACAGGAAACCCCATGAGGAAATATTAAATAAATCCACATTTGTTTGATTTTCCTCAAGGAATAATTAGTTAAACAACAGTTTAATTAATATTCCTGGTCATATTTAACTGTTATAGCATCATTTTCCACCTTCATATGCTTGATGATTGATACTTTGGCCTTGGGCATCCTTTTCCCTCAGACTTGAATATCTTCACAAAAAACAGTATCTTAAAATCCATACGCGACTTTTCTCGGACTTTTTCACGTATATACATGAGTCCATTCATAGATATCCACGTATACATTTTTAATCATTAAAAAATATATAATATTCCCTATTTTCGAGGCGGGGTTGATGGTTATTCCTGTAATTCAACCACCCCATCCCGTGGCCTAACTGTTTCCAACTACTAAAACTAATTTGGGGGAGTATAAAATCCCCTCATGTGCATGGCCTAAGGGAGAGAGAAAAATATATATATTATACTCTGTTGGAGCCCTATTTCAAGTCTGATGTTCTCATGCATCCTGCACTTCCTAGGTATATTCAGGAAACCCTTATTTCCTTGAGATACTCATCATCCTATATGACATCTAGTGTGCACACATCTTGGAAGAATTCCTCTGAGGCGAGTGTTGGACTGATCTAGAGGACGATATGCTCGAAGGCTATGGAAGGATTCAAGTGATCGCTCCACATTTCTATTACTATACGTGCCATTTGTAATAAGAAGAACCATCTTGTTCCTGATATTCACATGTTTATATCTCTTTATATATGTGTAATGATCATTAATTAAATGTTTAATATTGTTCTTATGATATTATGCATGAGTTACACTGACATTTAGGGACTATATATGTTGTACAACTAGATTTTCGTGTTCGTTCTTTCTTGATTTTCAAGTTACGAAGCATGAAGGGTTGCTGGGGGTTTGCACCCCGTGGGATCTACATAAAAAATTGGACTTTCGGGTAAGTTCCGAAACTTGTTATATCTAGTTTTCAGTATAAAAGATAGGTTAGGTGAGTCCTTCTTGAATGGTATGCCCCTGATCTGTGAAGGTTGCCAACCCAAAAACCTTTAGGGTATTATATCCTGAAACAAAAATGGCGACTCCACTGGGGAACACATTTTTTTGATTTCCCATTTGGGTTCTTCTATTTGTTTTGTAGCTTCCCAACAGTTTCTATCACTTTTTTCCAGTTTAGTAAATATTTTTCCAGTCAAACTGAAGACTTGATCTCCTGATCAGGCTTGACCTTTTTTTTTCTTTGTTTACCTTTCCATACACGGTTTTTCTTCTGCATAGTCATGTATACACACTGTTTTTTGCAAAGGAACCCATGTATATGCGAGTTTCCTTTGACACAGTGCATATACACACTTGTTGCTAAACTGCAAAAGCACGTATTCCTAGGTAAATTTTGAAATTTTTGGTTTTAATATTTTATGGTCTTGGCTGCCTATGTTGAACTATTCCTGCAGTGTCTTTGAAGTCTCTGGACTGTGTCTAAAGTGGTTTTATGTCTATTTCTCTCTTATTTGTGTGAAGGCCCACTCATTTGGTGAAATCTTCATTTATTGTGTTGTCAATTCTGGCTTGAGCACCAAGGTCTTTTCCTGAAGATTCTTGGTTGTTATCAGTATTCTAGACAGAGAGCTTCTGCTCATTTAATCTTTCCTAACCATATGAGTTGCTTCGCATTTTGATTTTCACATATTTGGTGTGTTTGGTTTTCTTGATTTCAGATACTTCTTTTGTTGCAATTTTCGAAGGATCTCTTATTGATTCTTTGGGGTTTTTTTTCATTGCAAGTTTATACTATTGTGCTAAGTTGATTTATTGAGTTTCTTATCTTCCTTTTTCTCATACAAGTCCCACTGCGAGAGTGTCATGGTTGGCTTTGGGCATTTTGTTGAGACTTTTTCTTGAGATTCAAGTTTGCTTGACTCAATTACTAGATAGTTCCATTGGTATTTTTTAAATATATTTTCCTTGTAAACTCAAAAGCCCAAAAAACATTTTGTTTTCCATTGCTTTTGTTTTCATTTTGTTTGATGGTTTCTTTTAATATTTTGAAGCTTTGTTGAGTGTCTTATCTTCAGTTCTTGACTTGATTAGGAAGGGAGTATTCTTTGGATTTATTTCTCTCATATCAAGTATGTTTTGGAATTTTTATACATAGGAGTTTTGATTTGGGAACTGGCTCTGTTGACTGCCAAAAAGTGATTCAACCTTGGTGTTTTTAGAGACTTCTCTTTGCTTGTTCAGATTTCGCATCTTAGGATTTACATGTCATTGGTAGTTTTCATTAGGTGCACATAAGAATTTTTAGTCTTTTTCATAAATTTTGAGTTGTGTGAAGTGTGAACATCTGAGTATAGTCTCGTAGAACCTGTGTAGAAATCACTCTTCATCAAAAGGAAATCAGTGCATTTTCATGTAGTTTGGTTTTCATTGTTTTCTTTTCTATGTCATAAAAACACCAACAATTTCATTTCCACATACCCTTGACATAAAATAACAACCAACAATGTAATATCCCAAAATAGGGAATTTCTACACTATCGGGAATATCTTAAGATATTCCAAATGTGGAGATCCAGCAATATGTAAACATAACAATGGAGTAGCAGTGATACATTAGCATAGAGAATGCAAGAAGATCTCAATAACCATCATATTAGATCATAGAAACAAATGTGTATACAAATCCTTGAGGAAAAATGACTCAAGTGGGCAATGCAACCCTCAATAGAACATATACATGATAAATGAAGAGCACTGCTACAGGAAGAAAGCCATGGCTATGACTGCGTAGTCTATGAAGAATAACTGCTGAAAACTGATGTCAGTATATGGATATAGAAATTTATAGCTCAAAATCGATGGGGGAGCATGATCTCAACCCCTGGAAACAACAATACAACAATCCTTAGAAGGATTGGCTAAAATATGCACAAAATGGCAAATCTGTAGTAATGTCGGAGTTGCAGGGTAGCAGCTGCAACTCAAAAACTAGAAATGGATGAAGATAGCTAAAGATGCTACATATGATGGTTGAATCTCATCCAATGGATCTATCAAGTGAAAGGCTGATCCAATCCCTAAAGGTCTCACCCTCCAAAATATTGGTGCAATCCCCCATTGCAAATACATTTAGAAATAACGCAGTTAAGGAGATAGGAAGTGCTTGGCTTGATGCCAAATATGTGCAATCAGCTCTATAATCTTCCTCGCTAACCTCCCAGAGGAATAGAAGCTCCCTCCTCTGAAAGATGATCCAAGGAAATGGTGTTGTGGAACCCTCCACTGCAACACCCTGCAACACAACGTTTCCTGCTACAAGAATAACATTGTAGCTAAAGGAGGTGGCTTGGCCTTGAGCCTAAAATGTGGAGAATGAAGTACAATCCCTCAAGAGGCCTCTCAAGAAGGGAGAATAAATCCTAAACAGGAAATCCCCTTGTGCTAAGCAGCACAACAATCTTAGTTAAACAACTGAAGATAGCAAATAGTCATGTAGACCAAAATCTGTATTCATCAACATATCCATCTATGGCTACCTTGTCCTCCATTTATACAAATGAAAGCCTCCTTGCCTTGGCCCCCAGACATTAAGGTTTACTCCACCAAATGACCTCTTCCTCATTCACACTGCGCTGTCTCTCAAGGTGATCCACTCCCACTATGGCAGCACTGTTGACTTGGTCAAATTTGACCTTGTCCTCATGCATTTGCCCCTTTTCACACTTGAGGGTGAAAAATAGAGCTACTCTGATGATACATTTCACACTACGAGGGATTTTATCTCTACTCATGGGCCTCCTTACCCATTTATTCACATCCTAGCTGATATAGGAAAAATTAATGTTCCAATTAGCTCTATGCTAATTTTGGGAACATTACAATCCTCCCCTCCCAAATGTTGTTTGTCCTCAAAAAAATGCAAGGATAGAACTGAAGGGCCTTCTTGAGGCATGTGGGCTGAAATGAATTGGGATTTTCCATCCCCATATGAATCTCCCATCCCCAAGCAATCATCCAAACAAAATGAGTTACCCTCCAACATGGAAACTCCTAAAAGTCTTCCTCCACCTTTGGCTCATGCAAAGTAGGTGGGCCAAAATTCTGATCATGGCAGACAAGGTAGTCTACCACATGATTTCCTTCTCTCCACTCATGATAAGTGTAGATTATGTACTGATCCTGGGCTGAAAAGTATTTCTCTCTCCAACATTGAAGAACAAGCTAGCCCAAAATATCTCATCCATGATGAATAGGACATGATCATCCTAGGGTATCCAAATGAGAATTTTGCTGAAGGTTTTACATGATGCTGTATGATACAAACAATATCTAAAGTGGACACAGTGCAGTCTCTCCCACTGCAACTGCAAAAAATAACATGGCAAGTGGTGTTTTGAGCAATTGCTAGTTTTGTGAATCATCACATCTACTAGTGGATAGAAAATGAGTGAATATGTCAACTGAGCATACAAGAAATAATAAAACACTTATCCATGGTGATACAAAGAATGGTTTTCTCCATCATAATAGCTAGCAAAATCTTGCTCATGGGGCTCAAGAATAAACTTGCCCTCTTGTGGAGCAATGCACTATATGACAATGGTAAGAAAATGCAAATGTTGTGTTACATAGTCAATAGATTCAAAAAAAAAATTCTCACCATGTTCTGAAAGTAAAGTGATGCATGAATACATGAATAAATCCATGCTCCAAAAGGACAGCGCTGTTGGCCTATGCAAATAGGCTTCTGCCAACCTATATCTCAATTCTCTGACATGATGATTTTCAAAGACTCCTCCAATAATGTTGCTGCAAACATAGAATTCCTCCCAAGATGGAAGTAATACCTGATAATAAAATTCCAAGGAGTATCCCATTTGCACCATGATAGTTCCATCTCCTACTCCTACAACATCATACAACATATGAGAGCAAATCCACCCTCGCTTTCTCAAGTACAACCCAAGCAACAAAAGTGTTTGCTGCCTCCTCATGCTTTCATCATACCAGACATGTGATGAAGACATAATGAATGATATGAATGTCACATCAACACCATGCATCCATACTCTTTTCTTCTCAATGATGCAAGCATCCTGCCACATCTTCTCCATCCCCATACCCTTAGAAAGAGTGTATGCCAAGTGATGGCCAAACTCCTTCAAGATTAACTAGCGCAGTCATGTCTCCTACTGCTGGTATCATAGACCCGCAAGTAGCTTTCCAACTTCTTGCTCATCATCCACATCCACTTAACCAATTGTGGATGCCCCCTTCCATCCTCCATCTTGGTACTCCTCTGATGAGGGCTACCATCATCCAAAATCAAATTTCTGCACTTCATGGGATTTTGAAATGCAATCTTATCAAGGATCAATTTGATCCCATAAGGACGCAAATAGGTGGTTTTATCACCTAGTTTGACCTAAGGCTGAAGGAAGGCAAGCCAGGGTAAACAAAAACCATGCTTAACCTTGTAGCTAGCCCAACAAGGCAGGGAGAGGGCTCTCTCTGTAAGAAATCTCAGTCAAGGATGACTGCAAAAATGATTTTTGGCTAGGTATAGTAGCTAGAAATGTTTTTTTATAGATTTTCTACTGTTTGTTGGTTGGATCAGATGGAGTTGGGCAGTTTAAGTCTGGGAAATTAAATCATAAATGCAGGGTATTCTATGGGGCAAGGTAGGCATGGACTTTAACAATTTTGGTTTAATGATGGTGGAGTGTTTTAAGATTGGTGAGGAGCAGAGGAGGGCATATGAGACGGATCCTTCCCAAATAGTATAAAAACATAAAATATTGAACGATTTCCCTAGGCAGAGCACTGCAAACAACAGATTATACTTATATAACTCAAAAACATTCAATATAAATTAATGGAATGAATGATGGCATACATAACATTTAAAAAATTATTACAAGAGAATAAACTGCGCTAAAATTCCATACCACAGGGATCCCGTAAAAAAGAGCTGTAAATATTTATTAATTTCCTACCAAACTGGTTACAAATATGTACAATCAAGCTCAGAGCGTCCCAGTGATTCCAATTTTTCCACCCCTACAAACGACTGAAAAATTACATTAAATAGACTAGCCTCAGGGGGAGAATCCGTAGAAAGAGGAGTTGCCCCCAAACCAAAACCTGAAGATAGAAAACCCAAAAATATGCCTCTGAAAGAGAGGAAACTATATATTTGACCATCTAGAAGTATAATATGTTACATTTTCTCCAGCCAATGGGAAGAAAACAACTCTAGAACCGACCAACCCCCTCATTTATGTTTGTTGTTGTTTCGTGGGAAATGCCGTAATGACCTCTATATTCACAATTACTTACAGCTTTGACAGAATGCCTTTTTCCTTTTAACACTTTTTCCAGAGAAAACTCTTTTAAACTTAATAAATGAATGTGCCTCATAAAACATAGAAAAACCCCTTTTTCATTTGAAAAGAGTGGAAGAAGTGGTGGGCCCGGAAATCGCAATCACAAATCGGAAGCAGAAGGAGATGGAATACTTTGGCAGAGGAAATCGCGATTTGCGATTGAGTGATGAGCGATACAATGGGAGGTGGAGTGATGAGCAATGGGCCGATGTGTTGAGAATGGAGTGATGAGCGATGGGCCGATGTGCTGAGAATGGATCGATGAGCGATGGAAGCGATGAACAAGCGATGGAGGATGGGTCGATGGAGAATGGGCCGATGTGATAAGGGAGTGATGGAGGAAAGGCTGATGCGATGGGAATGAAGGATTACTGGAGAAATCCCCTTTAGAACTAATAAAACAAATGTGGCACTTTCTACACGGGGAAAAACCCTTTTTCTTTGGAAAGGAGCAGAAATATTTTGGTGGGACCGGGACATTGCAATTGCAATTCGGAAGAGGAGCGGACATAAATTATGGCAGAGGAAATTGCGATATGAGATGGATGGAAATGGAGTGATGCAGTGATGATCACATCGGAGAAATCGGGCGACCGGAGTTAGAGTGTTGGAGGGATATCACGATCTCACGATGCGATGAAAGGCTATCGCATCGGCAAAAGGGAGATGAAAGTTTCAGCACAGTGGGAATCACAATATGTGATGTGTGATTATCGCATTGGCGCGGAATGAGAAAGCGGGAGCGAAGTGCTGCGATAATGTGACGCGATGAAGGACTTATCGCATTGGAAAAAACAGATGTGCGGAGTTAAGTGCAAGCGGGGATGCGATATTGCGATGGGCGATATGCGATGCGATCACATCGGCGATGTCAGGAATGCGGAGTAATGAGCTACGAGACTGCAAGGTTGCAATGCGATGGTGTGATGGTGATCGCATCGGCAATGAACCATCGCATCGGGGTTTTTATGAGACGACAATTTCAAAAGAAAAAGGAACTTTTGTGGGGAAGGGAAAAAACATATAAAAAGGAAAAACTTGTAAAGTTTAAAGGGCCAGTGGAATAATGGAAAAAGGGGCAGAGTTATGCTTTTTGATCCATTTATTCACTTGGGCATATTTTCTAATCTAGAAAGTGATTTTGGGAGTTTGATCTACTGTTGGAAAGCTTTTTCCGAGCTCCTTTTGATGAACATACTTACAACATGTTTTACACTGAAGATCATGTGAAAACATCCTTGAAAACCAGGAAGAGAAAAAGCCCCTTTTGCTTTATGGAGATAGCAGCTTCTGAAGTCCAACTTATTACATATGGAAACATAAAATTACATAAGAAATGATAATAAAAACAAAGTACCATGTTTTCACCTAAAAACATGTTTTGAGGTGAAAATTACATTCAGCTTAAAAGAACAAATTCTTTGACTTTTCCGGATACCATGCTTTTGAGTTTATTTGGCATCCTCATGTCCTTGCTGATATTTACTGACACTTTTTCTCATCAATTTGACTATGGTGGAACCCTAAAACCTAATGAGACCAAACCCTATGACCTAATGAAATGAACTACAGAATGAAAATGAATCATGACTGAAGACCATAGAGAGGAGAATCATGGGGATGGTAGCTCCTTGGAGGTGCTAAGAACACCATAGACCTAGTAGCCTTATCCATTGGCAAATACGGTCAAAATACTTCAAAGGCTGAAAACTGACATAATGCAGATTGACTCATGACTCAAACTATGACTGTAAACTAAATCAAAACCGGAAAACCTTACACATATCATTCAAGTTTTATAGCCTTCACTTCGGGCCCCAAACTTCGATGACTGTGTACTTGAAATATTACCAAAAATGAATATGGTATGTACAATGACTGTGACATAATTTCAGAGATTCATCTTAAAAGTAGTAGTGCTTCAAGAGCCTACCATTCACTGTCCCTCCTGGGCAATCTTGACCATCCATCTTTCTGAGCAGAAAAGCGTTCTATCCTTGATATGCTGAAATCTTATACGGTCCTTTCCATAGGTTTTCAAACTTACCATGCTTTCCTTTGTCCTCATTTCGTGCATCCCATCTCAGCACCACATCTTCTAACTCAAATTTTTCTGCTTTGGTTTTGCGGTCATAGATTTTCTTTATCTTTTTCTGCAACCGGAAAGTGTTTTGAGAAACGTCTTCCCTTGTTTGCTAAAGGTGGATCATTTGATTGATCCTTCACTGATTATCATCCTCTTCGCTGCCAGCTTCTTGTAGTAATCTCATGACCGGAACTGTAAGTGATGTGGGAAATACAGAATTAGTGCCATAAACTAATTCAAATGGTGACATACCTATGGATTTCTTGCTGCTAACTCTGTCGAACCATAATGCGTTGACAAGTTTTTGATGCCAATTCCTCTTATTTGCTTCCAAAGTTTTCTTAATTATATTCACCAAAGTCTTATTTTATGATTCTGCCAATCCGTTTCCCTGTGGGTAGTATGCTGTCGAAAGGCCCATTATAATATTATACTTATTTCAGAACTCCACCATCTTCTTGGATTTAAATGCCACTGCATTATCTGTTATGATCTTGTGAGGGAAACCAAAACGAGACAAGATATTTGATTCTAAAAATTGAATAATTATCGTATACGTGGCCTGCCTTGCTAGAATGGCCTCAATCCATTTGGTGAAATAGTAGGTAGCTATCAAGATCCATCGATGTTGTGCTGATGATGTGGGATGGATTTCCCCTATGAAATCAAGTCCCCACTACTGGAAAGGTGCATTTAATTGAACTGGTTTCAAAGGAAGAGGAAGCAATTTCCTTTTTCCTTGAAAAATTTGACACTCATGGCAGCTCATCACTATTTTATAAAAATCTGAAAGTAGAGTTGGCCAATAATATCGTGCTCTCAAAACTTTGTTGACTGTTGTTTTCCAAAACAAATGACCACCACAATCAGCTTTATGAAAGTCATGCATGACCTGCTGAGCCTCATCTTCAACCAAACAATTTAGTAGAATACCTCCCAGATCTTTCCAATAAAGAGCACTGTTTAAAATACAAAATTTAGTAGACTTGAGTTTTAGTGATCCAAATTTTCTTGTAGACATCCCTGGAGGTGAGGAAAGATGCTGAAGAACATAAACTATGTATGAATACCATGGTGATTGGAGAAAAAATTCTGAAACTGGAACTAGGGAACCATCATCCTCATCCTTCGACATTGCTGCTATGAGATTTATGTCCAGGGCATGCAGGTTTGATTGTACCATTAGTTTTTCCAAGCCTTTACCCTTGATTAACTTTGTGGGTTTAATCTCCAAATCATATTCCAACATTGCTGCTATCCACTTACCTCTTCTTCCCTCCGGATCAGTTTGCACTAGAACATCTTTTACTGTTGCAATAGGAACATATGCTATGGTATATGAATGCAAAATGTACACTCTAAGATACTTTAATGCTTTTATATGAGCCAATGCTTGTTTCTCAATGATATTATACCACAAGGTAGCATCTCTAATGGTCCTACTGAAAAAGGCAATGGGCTGTTCAATCTGATCTCTCTTTTGCATCAATACAGAAGCCATGGTATGCTCCGATGCAAATTAAAATATAATGAAATATTGAGTGTAATCAAAAATAATCAAGACTGGGGCATTGGACAAAGAAAAATTTACCAGATTAAATGACTTTATAGCATCCTCGCTCCATTTGATAGTGTTGTCCTTTTTCAACATACTAGTCATTTCTCGTAAATGTTCAGCCAAATTGGGTATAAATCTGCGTAAGAAGTTCATCTTACCATTGAATGCCTGAATCTCCTTTTTTTTGCATGGGAAGTCTATGTGCTGAATTGCTTCCACTCTTGAAGGATCAATGTGGATACCGTCTTTAGAATGATATGACCCAGCAGCTTGCCCTCATCCATAGCAAAGAGACTTTTCTTCAGGTTGAGAGAAATCCCAAACTTCCTGCATTGCTAAAATAAAATCCTGAAGTGGTGGAGGTGTTCATCATCAGAACTAGAAAACACTGTTAAATCATCTAAATAATAAACTATAAAAACATCCTTCTCATTAGCAAAAGCGATCTCCATTGCTCGCTGAAAAGTGGCTCCAACATTCTTCAATCCAAATGGAATTTTGGCATACTGAAAAGTTCCCCAAGGTGTCGTAAAAACAATTTTGTCTTGGTATTTTTCATGCACCAAGATCTAATTATAGCTTGAGTACCCATTGAGTAGTGACATACGCGATGCTTCAACTACTCTTTGCAGAATATGATCCATCTTCGAAATTGGATAGTTATCCTTTAAGGATACCTTATTGAGATTTTGGAAATCTATGCACAACCTTATTTCTCCTGTCTTTTTGTGTACAGGGACTAAATTCGAAATCCAATCAGAAAATATAATTGGAACAATGATACCAACTTTATACAATCTGTTTACCTCTTTTTCAATGGATGGAAGCAGCTTTGGATTGATCCTTCTCAGCTTATGTCTAAATGTCTTCTGATCTGGCTTGATGGGAATAGTATGCTGAATTATATTTTTGTCATATACCTTCAAATCTGAATAATCCCACGCAAACACATCAGAAAATTTAGAAATTAATTTAACATACCGGGCCTTTACCTAAGGAGAAAATGCTTTCGATAAATTCACAAAATTAGGCTTGTCAGCCATTCCAATATTACTCCTTTATCAGTAGGCACCAAGCTTGTCTTTCTTGCAAGATCATCTTGATAAAAAAGCTCCTCTAAAGGTATGAGACCTCTAAGAATAACATTATCTTTCAGCTGAGGCATGTCCATATGATTTTCTTCGATCTCTTGTTCATCGGTATCATAATCACCATCTATGGAAGTATCCTTGAATTTTCCTTCACTCTATAAAAAAGAATTGATTTCGTTGTCATCCAAAAACACCTACCAATACCTTAATTTATCCAGAACAACAGGCCAATGTTTGACATGAATTTTAAATTTTTTGCTGGAGTTCATTGGAATCTTCAAATTTCTTGCAGTAGTGGCAATTGAATCTGCAATAAGATTCTGCATTCGGGGTACTGCTGTCAAAGTATATTCAGAAAAAATTCTCAGGATGTCTTGGACCTCATTTCTATAGGCTCTCAATCACGGATGCTTTGCTTAATACTCTCCCTTTACCTGTTTGATTATCAACTCTGAATCTCCATAGACAGAAATCCTTTTTCATTTAACTTCTTCAAAATTTTCAGACCTGCAATCAAAGCTTCATACTATGCTTCATTGTTAGAGCATTCAAAAGGAAAATTATAAGCACATACTCTAACATTAATAGGAACCCTGTCAGGCTGGAAAACAGGGCTTTGAATCTAAATTCCTATACTAGCACCATCCTTACCAACAGCTCCGTCAAAATCCATGCTACAAAATTCTTCCTCTTCTTCTAGATGTTGAAATTTTGTTTCTTTCTCTATATTACCTTGACCAATCTCTTCATTTTTCTGCTGTTCACTGTCTTCTTGCTACTGGAAATTGGAAAGCTCAGAAGGGCTTGCTTCTTTTTCTTTTTCTTGTTTAAGGACTTCCCTAAAATTCTCTAAAATTTCTGGTACCTCATATACTTATACCAACTGAACATCTTCATCATTCAAACCACTATCTGAATATAATACAAATGACTCTAAATTTGTGTGGACATCATTAATTGGATGATTAACTGGCTTTTCTTTGTTGGTGATCATATATTTCATTTTCTTCTCCCTGTATAGTTTTCTCAATTTACTGAACATGGGGATGGTAGCATAAGAGAAATAAAGTTGTATGGTTCCCTTTAGTTTTGCACCCCACGATCTGGACAAAATCATTCCAAACCATGGTGGAACATCAGCAACAACCAAATCCATCAAAACATTCTTGGCTGGGATTTGATCTAAAGATACTACCAAGTCTTTGATAAGACCAATACAACGAACCCTACGAGAGTCAAAGGAATACAGATCATGGTATTTGTGGGTAATATCAATACCCAACTTCTCCATGATGGCTTTAGGTATCAAATTGTGAGAAGCTCCAGAATCCAACATAGCATTGTGTAAAATGTACTCATGCAATCTAAGGCTCAGGTAAAAGGGAGGGACTTCACTATATTCAGACTGACCTTCTATGGTAGGACCAAAAATGAGTTCAGGATGATCATCTTCGACAATTACCATATCTGACATAGAGTCTATTTGCAAAAATCTAGATACCTGATGTTTATAAGTGTTGTTCTTCACCAACTCAGCTAAGGGAATGGACACCTTTAGCTTAGCAATTTCATTTTCTAAATTAAAAGATGAAACATTTTCTACCTCTTTGACGGGAAGATCTTTCTTCTCCACTTGCTCCTTTGCTGCACTTGGCTGATTATTCTTCTCATTTACAATATCATTTGTCGAGGATACTTTGGTGGAAGACAGATCAGCAGGTTCTTTCCCTTTCCTTTGAATATTTGAGAGTCGTTCTTTGATAGAAGCTCTTTCCTTTTCTGAATGGGATTGATTAGCACATCTTTGCTCCTCAAAGAATACTACTTCTGCTATGTTGAAAAAGCATTCATATATCCTCGTTGATAATCATCAGACTCTTCCTCTAAAGCTACATCATTGGCCAATATGAAATCTTCATCTCTTCGAGTGTCTAGAGTCACTGCATATTCTTCATCTTCTGTCAGAAAAATAGGCATACCATCGGCAGTGAAAAAATGATTAGCTTCAACTATCGGATCATCATCATCATCTGTTTCCATTCCCTGAACATAATTTTCCTACAAAGGAGTTCTGATTTGTTGTTGTTTTGTTGTTTGGTCTTGCATGTTATGTTCCCTCTGCTTGATTTGGAATTGGTGCTGCTGCTGTCCTCTGAAATTTGGATTCCTAATTGGTGCTTCAGGTCTATATGAAATAGTCAACTGGTCAACCATCTTCTCCAGTATTCAGATCAAAGTATCCATCTTAGTATCTGAAGGAGATGCTTCCTCTTTTACAGTCACTCTCTTTTTAGCTCTCATCCGTGCTCTTTTGGCCAGTAGATCTACTTCTACGCTTACAGTGGTTTTATGCATATCTTCAAGTGTGGTAGGATCTCGTTCTCGTAACTGATATGCCATGTTGGCATCGAAACCATCTAGAAATTTGAGCAAAGATAACCCCATGGGGGGTTTGAGGTTGGCCATTATAGCATTATACACTGCATTAAACCCCACACAATAATCTTGTACACTTTCACCCACATTCCTTTTGATATTTTCATACTCAGACAAAATTTGGAGTGGGTTTTTTTTTACCTCCCACCAGTATAAGAATTGTCTATGTAGCTCCGGAAAAGTGTGGATAGAGGCTACTGGTAAGGGTCTGAACCTTTTTCAAACTTCACCTCCAAAACTTTGGAAAAACAATCTCATAGTCACATTTTCTTCCTCTACTTCATGAATATCAAAGAAGTCATTCATCTTATCAAAATGTTGTTGGGCTGTAATGCTTTGAGTGGCATCAAAAAAAGGAATTTTACTTTGGTAATTAGCAGGCATATCATTCAGATTCTGAGGTAAAACTAGGGGTGCATACCAGGAAACCATGATTCGAGGTGAATTCACAACAACATTTGAACTACTAGGATTCAAGGGAGTTGTTGATGGAGAAGTAGGGGTGATATGTTGGAGGGGAAGGGTAGGTATAAACTGAATTTGGGAATTAACTTCAGAAATTGATGGGAATACTGATGAATTGAGGGTAGCAGATGCTGATTCTGATGATTTTGAAGGCTCAGGGATATTGGTAGCAGTGATAGATGTTTGAGAAGAGTTTAAGATATAATTGTCAATTGATCCGTTTGCCTTTTGAACTTCAAGATCTACAAGGAACTCCAGGTCTAAAACAGTGTCATCAATTGCAGTTTCAGATTTGGTTCTGAACAGAGAAAGCTAAAAACACTCATCAAAATAGAGGTCTTCAACAAACAACCACTCGCTAGGCCAAGAATGGGATTTGAAAATAGGTCTAGGGCTTACTAAACTTTATTGTCTTCTGATTATTCATGGAATAAGGTTAGGATTTTCAAATACAGGGGGAGGATTTGGATCAGGATTGGCCCTCATCTATTTCCTTGAAGCCAGTGCGGTGAAACTTCAAAAAAAAAAAAAATTACTTTGCAACGTTTTATTTCAGCCTAGCAAATTCTAAAACTCATCATCCAAAGTTCAAGAATTTATATGGAAGATATTACCGGGGTGATTAGTCTTTCGTTTCAGATTTTTCCCCAATATGGTCGATGTCTGCTCAACTTAGTGTTCCTAAATTGATGTCATAAATTGTCAACCAGGGCTAGTAAACTGTTGAAGTGAAGTGCACTATATGTGCCTAGGTATCTTCTTCCTACTTCGTTGTGTTTAGTGTTTTTCTAGTGTTTTTGGTTTTGCATTTTTTTGTTAAGAGGAAAAGAACTAAATTGTTGGCAAAGAGAAGTTATTGATCATACTAAAATAGAACAAAATTTACTCTAAAATGTGTATGACACCTAAGAACAGAAAATGATAATTCACAAATTGCAAATCTTGACAAGGAAAGTAACTCATAACATTAACTTAGTCCAATTCATTTCATTAGAAGTATGTTGGAAAAAAATTGAGAAAAGGATAAGTTTGATGGAATTAAGTTCTCTATAGTAAACAACAACTTACAATATTACAGAGAAAATCTCATCCATAGTTAGAAATTTGTTGGAACAATTTGAGAAAAGATTATCTGCAATAGTAAGGAAACCTATGCTAAAATGACTTATGACACTAAAATTAACCCATTCTGCCACTCAAAATGTTACTATTAAGCCTCATTCAAGGGTTAGAGATCTCTTGGAATAGCTTTGGAAAAAAGGTTGTTTGTAAAATTATGAGAAATTGCAGAATAGTCAAGGACTCAAAATGATATAGCTAATTCTTGTCCATATGATAATGATGTGTTAGAAGAGATTAAGAACAAGAGTATTTTTTAAATAATGAAGGCCTTTTAAGTCTAATTTAACAGGACTAGAATACAATTAATAAAGCTTGAAATATAATGAAAAGAACTAAACTAGAATGTAATTAACCTCCGAAGTACTACAGTTCTATCTCATTCACGTGTTAGTGATATATTGGAACAGTTTATGAGAATAGGATTGACTATAATATTCGATGTAAGTAAACATAAAACATGGTGCTCAGAAAAACTACCTAAATTAAGAATGAAACAGAGCTAAAGTCACTTATCTAGAAAATATGCACAAAGCCTTTCGGACAATAGGGGCCCTCTACCATCGGATTGGCACACGAATCTCCTCAATATTGCTTCAGATCATGCATTAAAGTTGTACTTCTTTCATTAAAGGAGAACGCTTTAGAAACAGAGTATCACAGTTTTGGAAAACTTAACAACAAAACATCAACTAGCTAACTGTCTCTCGGTTCACCGAGTTATTTTTATAAGAAAAATACATAACTGTCATTGAGAAGAAATAGGGATAGGTGTATTTTTCAATAAAAATCAAATTAGAACTTATGTTGAGGCCTCGTACTTTGCTGAAGACATCTGCAGAGTCCTTGTCCTGGTAGAAGTCTACTTATTAGTTTTGGTTTCCTCCACGTGCATAACCACTTGCAGATTTTTGCTCAGAATTTGTAGAGGGAAAGGATTGATGTAGGTGAGTTCTGGAATTCAACCATATGTGTTTTTCCTTTAAGTGACACCTGTAACCTGTGTGAACATAAAGATAGCTGCGGAATATGCGACTAGCTACAGAATGGCTGCATTATGTTGCTAAGTCTAGTAAAAAATCACTACAACAACAAAACCACAAAATTATAGTAAGTCAGTCATTTCATGCATTCTTAAAGTGAATTTAATCAATCCTATTGATATTTTAAGCCTATAACTGATAAAGGAAAAATGGAATGAACTGAAATTTTGTGAAAGGAAAGGACATCTTTGGGGCTCAACAGTTGCCACTATCAAAACATGTTTTAAGGTACCAAAACTTGAAGATAGAAAACCTAACAATATGCCTTTGAAAGAGAGGAAACTATATATTTGACCATCTGGAAGTATAATCTGTTACATTTTCTCTAGCTAATGGGAAGAAAACAACTCTGGAACTAACCAGCCCCCTCATTTATGTTTTCTGTTGTTTCGTGGGAAATGTCGTAATGACCTCTGTATTCACAATTACTTACAACTTTAATAGAATGAATTTTTCCTTTTAGCCCTTTTTCCAGAGAAAAATCTTTTAAACTTAATAAAAAAATGTGCCTCATAAAATGGAGAAAAACCCATTTTTCCTTTGAAAAGAACAGAAGAAGTGGTGGGCCCGGAAATCGCAATCGCAAATCAGAAGCAGAAGGAGCGGGAATACTTTGGCAAAGGAAATCGCGATTTGAGATGGAGCGATGAGTGATACAATGGGAGGTGGAGCAATGAGCAATAGGCCGATGTGCTGAGAATGGAGCAATGAGCGATGGGCCGATGTGCTGAGAATGGAGTGATGAGTGATGGAAGCGATGAACAAGAGATGGAGGATGGGCTGATGTGATAAGGGAGTGATGGAGGAAAGGCCAATGCGATGGGAATGAAGGATTTCCAGAGACATCCCCTTTAGAACCAATAGAACGAATGTGGCCCTTTTTACATGGGGAAAAACCCTTTTTCTTTGGAAAGGAGCGGAAATATTTTGGTGGGACCGGGACATTTCAATCGCAATTCGGAAGAGGAGTGGGCATAACTTATGGCAGAGGAAATTGCGATATGTGATGGATGGAAATGGAGCGATGTGGCGATGATCGCATCGGAGAAATCGGGTGAGCGGAGTTAGAGTGTTGGAGGAATATCGTGTTCGCGCGATGCGATGAAAGGCTATCACATTGGCAGAAGGGAGATGGAAGTTTCGGCACAGCGAGAATCGTGATATGCGATGTGTTATTATCACATCGGCGGGGAATGAGAAAGCGGGAGCGAAGTGCTGCGATAATGCGATGCGATGAAGGACTTATCACATCGGCGAAAATGGATGTGTGGAGTTAAGTGCAGGCAGGGATGCGATATTGCGATGGGCAATATGCGATGTGATCGCATTGGTGATGTCGGGAATGCAGAGTAATGAGCTGCAGGACTGCGAGGTTGCGATGTGATGGTGTGATGGTGATTGCATCGGCGATGAGCCATCGCATCGGGGTTTGTAGGAGACGGCAATTTCAAAAGAAAAATGAATTTTTTTGGTGAAGGGAAAAAACATATAAAAAGGCAAAAATTGTAAATTTTAAAGGGCCAGTGCAATAATGGAAAAAGGGGTAGAGTTATACTTTTTGATCCATTTATTCACTTGGGCATATTTTCTGATCTAGAAAATGATTTTGGGAGTGTGATATACCGTTGGAAATTTTTTTCCAAGCTCCTTCTGATGAACATACTTACAACATGTTTTGAACTGAAGATCATGTGAAAAACATCCTTGAAAACCAGGCAGAGAAAAATCCCCTTTCGCTTTATGGAGATAGCAGCTTCTGAAGTTCAACTTATTACATATGGAAACATAAAATTACATAAGAGATGATAATAAAAACAAAGTACCCTATTTTCACCTCAAAACATGTTTTGAGGTGAAAATTACAGTCAGCTTAAAAGAACAACTTCTTTGAATTTTCCAGATACTATTCTTTTGAGTTTATTTGGCATCCTCATGTCCTTGCTGATATTTATTAACACTTTTTCTCATCAATTTGACTATGGTGGAACCCTAAAACCTAATGATACCAAACCCTATGACCTAATGAAATTAACTGTTGAATGAAAATGAATCAGAACTGAAGACCATAGAGAGGAGAACCAACAATTATTTTCATGAGGGAAAACTAATGAAGTGATCCCAACCATCAGTGAATACATGACCTAATGGAGTGATAAAATTTATAGTATGAGACTCCTACTATGCAAATGCAAAAGAGAAGATTTTGATCACTGATGGTAGTATGACAAGACTGACACTAATAGGTGGTAGGAAAAAACCTCCCATCATGATGTGTATGGCTCAAGAGGTGTCCAATACAATCATGAGAGGTGTTATCCATCTAAAGATGTCCCCCATCATCTATTTGTTCTTCCTTGAATCCATAAGGATCCAAGTGTGAGAAGGTAATAACCTCCTCAAACTGTTGAAGAATATTGCACTCCATGATGTGTGGGAGTGCACCTCCACTGAAATCTCTCCATGAGATCTCCTCCTCATTCATGGCCTTCCAAAACCAAAGAGGCCTTGAATCTGCTCCAAGTAGAAGTCTCTCTTTGAGCTGTGGCATGCTCATTGAGAGAGTGTCATCTAGAGAGGAGAAAGAGTTTCTTATCTCCAGATGTCTACTCCTTCTTACTGCTTCCTTCATGGCTTCCTGAATGAAGCTTCCCTTTAAATGATCACATGAGGAATGGTTCCTCTTTTCTCCATCACTGCTCTTGTACATCGTAGTGCTATTCTACTGCTCTAAATCAACTGCATGCAATGATGTAGACCCATCCATAATGTTTGCTGAAATGACAAGAGATGGACATTTAAGCATACCTTGCTGAAATGTGGAAGCTCCCAAAACTGCTGAAGATGAAGGCTACTCCTCCATGGCTACAACAGTGCTGGTACATGCCTCTTCAACTAGCGGTGAGGACTCCTTCCTCCTTTTTCCAAATCTCCTGATCATCTTTTGAGAAAAATTAACAAGAGTAGAAACCCTTGCATGGCTTGAATGGCTGAAACACCAAATATTTGCTTCACCTTCAAGGTGCAGCACTACAATTTCTACATCTTTTCTGTCTACTATAATATGTAGCAGGAAGAAAGCCTCTAGCTTCATCACTCAAGCCTCTACTGCACATGTGAGTGATCCATCAAAAGTGGAAAATAGAAATCTATTGCCCCTCATCATCCCATCGCTGTGGGTTCTTCTTTCTTCTTCCAGCTGAATAAATTGTGGTAAAGTGTAATATTCCTAACTAGCCCAAGCTAGTAGGAATATTCAATGTCATTTTATTTTTATGTTTTATGAATAAAATGTAAAGGAGAAAAAATAAAAACTCCTAAACATGAGAATAAATCAATTCCCAATATGAAGAGAGTCAAATCAGGGCTTGCTCAATAAAATCCACTTGTATGTGAAACAGGTTCAAGCTATTTGACTGGGTCAACAACACCAAATCATAAAGAATTCCAGATACAATGAACCTCCTAGATGATCAGCGCAGTCCTATGAGGAGGTCCTCCATGTGAAAAGGGGAAAATGGATGAAGGTGGTTTAGGGTTTTGCAAACCCTAATATTATATAAGGAAGGGAAAGACTCAAGGAGAGGTTGTTGATGATATTTAGATTTTGAGATTGCTTCAGCAACTCAAACTCTCTTGGTTGTTTAGCTAGAGAGAGAGGGATTTCCTGTTTAGGAATTCCTCTTCCTTCCTTGAGGGTCTCTTGGAGGAGATTATGCTGCATTGATCCACTATCCAACATTTTGGCCAAGCTTCACCTTACATTACATCACTACTCATGTTGAGGGTTGAGCTGACTTGTGAGCTGCAGTAATTGGAATCAGATCTATTCAGATCTGAAGAGTTCTATTGCATCTTTTCAGTGGGGAAGTCATCTAAATCGCTGGAAAGAGTGCAATAACTTTTTTTGGGCTTCATATTCTTATCCTGGAATCAGGCCAAAGTGTGCTCAACTTCTTTAGCACAGTCCCTTGAGGAAACTGCATCCTTTTTGCAGGTAGAGGTGCAGTGTGGGTTTTTCATCAGTTTGGAGGAGAGATCTCCAGTGAAAGGGCTCCATTCCTTCATTGAGGTGAACTGTGGATTGGCCAACCAATCCATGTCCTATTTAAGATCTGATATTTTGTACATCATATTCTTCATAAATTTTTGAATATTACTGCAAACCTATGGTGTAGATCTCAGATCTATTCATTATTATTCATCTTCTGCTGAGATCCCCAAGAGGAATGTACTAAAAAGCTATTTTTTCATATAGATCCCATTATGATATGTGTTTTTCTATTTAGATATTTTTTATATCTAAAATATAATGAAACACTACTTCAACTTCCAAAATATTACGCTGTCTGGTTTATTGGGCATTTCCTTGTAGCATTTTGCTGAGTTTTGAGGCCTTTCTTCATGTATAAATCTGTGTTTTCTCATATAAAGCCATTGAATCATATTATGAACTTTTCATACTAATTTTCCATCATTATTTCAGTTAAAACCTTCATAAAATCACGTTTTAGAAGCTTCAACACTTTCTGCATCATTCAAGCCATGGGAAATCAGGGTTTTTAAGCCTATTTTGGGAAGGAGGAACTGTTTAACTTAGCTAGAATTATTTTTTTGAGCTGAAATTTGGAGCATAGGTCCCTCATGACCTGATATAAAATAACCTCCCACCATTTCTCTTATTTTTATGAATATCTCTAAATATACTCATTTTAGGGCCAAAATCATCACTTTGCCCCACCTTTTTGCCCATAAAATGTTGTATAATGTTGCTGATGCATATTTAACTGAAGGTTAAGTGTTTTTATATCTTTATCAGACATATTTATGTAGCTCCACATTGGTAATAACTCATATTATTCCCAATATGTAGGTGTTCCTGAAAAAGGGATATTACAGTGGTATCGAAGCAAGATCTTTGGCGGCCTGTGGCTTCAAGCCAAAGTGCTGACTCCCTAAAGGAGGAATATTTAAATCTCTATAGACAGAGTCTAAATATGTCCAGGTAGCCTCTGGATCTCATCTTTTTTTTCAAAGGTGACATATCCAGTAAATGCCCCTGTAGTCAATCACTGGAATAGAATTTTGATATTCTTGAAAAGGGAAATTTACAACAGTATCAGAGAAGAGAAGAGAAGAAAAATAGTTCAGAATGATAAAGAATATGAGTTTTACCTCATCATATTCCAGATCCTTGAAGAGTCTCTTCAAAGAGGATAGACAGACAAAGGAGAAAGAAGAAGAGAATGAAACTCCTAGAGGGTTTCAAGGAGAAGAAATTTGTAGTGAGACCTATAGAAGGTTTCAAGAAGGAGAGGAAGGTTCATGCACTTCCTACCCTCACAAAGAAGATGCATTGTACAGAAAAAACAAGAGCATGGCTCCACCACCTGGAAGAATGACAGAAGAGGAGATCTCCCTGCTCCTTTTCCAGACCATGAAGGGTATTGAAGAAGATCTCAAGGAGATTGAAAGGGTGGAGACTTGTACCAAAGCTGGCACAACCTTGGAAGAGTAGCCTTCATGTTTAGTAATGAAGGAAGACTACATAGTTGCAGAATAAGCTCTTGCTTCTACATCTCATCGAGGTATGATTAAAAATCCATCTATTGTCATTTCAACACATTGTATGAAGAGATCTACCTCTTTGCATGCTACTGATTTAGAGCAACAGAGTTGCACTACGCTGTGCCAAAGTAGTGAGGAAGAAGTGAGGGACCATTCCTCATTGGAGCATTCACAGGAAAGCTTCATTCATGAAGCAATAGAGGGTGGAATGATGGATGGTAGACATCTTGAAGTGAGAAACCCTTTCTCCCTTCTAGATAACCCTTTCTCAATGATCACACCCCTACTCAAAGAGAAACTTCTACTTGCAGCAATTCCAAGGCCCCTTTAGTTTTGGGAGGCCATGCATGAGGAGAAGACCTCATGGGAAGGATTCATTAGAGGTGCACTTCAACACATCATGGAGTGCAAAGTTCTTCAACACTTTGAGGGGGATATTCCCTTCTCACAGGAGCAGATAGTAGATGGAGGACATCTTCGGATGGATAACATCTCTCATGACTGTGTTGGACCTTTCTTGAGCCATGCACATCATGATGGGAGGTGTTTTCCTACCACCTATTTGGGTCCTCATAAGGTCAAATTGATCCTTGGGAAGATTGCATTTCAAGATCCCATGAAATTCAGGAATCTGATTTGGGATGATGGTAGCCCTCATGAGAGGAGCACCAGGATGAAGGGTGGAAGGATACATCCACAATTGGTTGAGTGGATGTGGATGGAGAGTAAGAAGCTAGAGAGCTACTTGCAGATCTATGACACTGGGCAGTAGGAGGCTTGGCTGTGTTGGTTGCTCTTGAAAGATTTTAGTCATCACTCTCTTTCTAAGGGTATGTGGCAGAATAATTGCATCATGGGATAGCAAAGAGTATGGGCACATTATGTTGGCATAAAATTATTCATGTCAAACACCATATTGTCACTACATGATTTGGATGATGGAAGTATGAGGAGGCAGCAAAATATTTTGTTGCTTGGGATGTTATTGAGAGAGCAAGGGTAGATTTTCTCTCACAATTGTCATGATGTTGCGGGAGTAGAAGATGGCACTATCATATTGCAAAGGGGTTACTCCTTGGCCTAAGATGTTCAAGAAGGACTTTCTTCATGGGGAGGACTTCTCATATGTAGCAGCATTATGGGAGATGCCTTTGACATTCTGCATGTCAAAATTTGGAGCTATGTGTTGATGGGAGCCTATTTGCATAGGCTAATAGTGTTGTCACTTTGGATCTGGGATTTATTGATGGAGTATTCCCAGGATCACTTCTCATTCGATGCACTTGGTGAGCAAAGAGGAGGTGAAGAAGGTGAAGTGGTATATGGAGACATCTATTACTGTGGTGTTCTTTTCTTGACTTGGGTTTCCAAGCAGGAAGAGAAGGAATTTCATTCAGCCCTTGGTTCATTCCCCTTCATGGGAGTGTGCCAAACTATTATTGAGGATTCATTCATGGATCCATGTATCTTCTTGCTTCCAACATATGGTGAGAGATTTTTCTTGCATCCTCTTACCATCTTTTGGCAGTGCATTGCTCCACAAGAGGGCAAGCTATTCATTGAGCTCCATGATCTACATTGGGCCAAATTATATGATGGAGACAGCCATCTCTTATGTGGCCTTGGGCAAAGATGTTTTTATTACATGTATGTTCATTTGATTCATATGATTAACCATGTAACAGGAAACAATTTTCCATGTATTCTTCTGAAGTAGCAGCTTGTAAATCTACGTTGTGAAGACTTGGGATACTTTTGGTACTCTCTTGCATCGCATAGAACCTTCAGTATTTAATTCATGATGATGATAGTCAAGTTCTCAATTGCTGATATTTATTTTATCTTGATGGGAGACATGATGTTGAGTGAGGCACATGGTTTGGATGTGTCATTTTGGGAAGTAGGTTCCCACATTTTCTGCAGTGCATGTTCTAATGGGAACATGGGAAAAGTTGTGGCCACCATGACCAAACACTTGTTTCTCTTGGAGGTGAGCCATGTGTGTGATGGGATACCTTATGATGATACTCTTCTATCCATCACATATGAAACATTTTGGGCTAACTGGTTTTACAGCATTAGAGGGAGGATCTTTGCAGATCTACTCTTCATGATGCCATTTGAGGGCAATATCCTTGTAGCCCAAGATCAGTTTGCAATCTAAACTTATCTTAAGTGCAGAGGAGGACATCTTGGGGTAGGCTATCTTGACTACCATGTGCATATTTTCAGCCCACCTATTTTGCGGGAGCTCAAGGTGGAGGAACATTTTCTGAAGTTGCCTTATCTGGAGGTAACTAGATTCTTTTGGATGATAGCATGGGTGTGGGAGACACTCATTGGGAGAAATTTTCCCCATGCTTTTCATCACTCCTACCTTAATGAGGCCATTGAGAAACAAGAATATCACCACTTGCACCTTCCATTTTCTCATGATGAACACTTGCTATCTTACACTTGGAGGAAATCATTGGGGGACAGATTCATTGCTTATCATTTTCAGCCATGGTGGGGTCCATTGATGAGGCCATGAGAAGAGGGAAGGAGAATTTTTGTTCTACCCTGCAGTTGCTTGAGGAAAAGCAACATTTTGAAGGGGGAGAACTATAATATTCCTAACTAGCCCAAGCTAGTAGGAATATTCAATGTCATTTTATTTTTATGTTTTATGAATAAAATGTAAAGGAGAACAAATAAAAACTCCTAAACATGAGAATAAATCAATGCCCAATGTGAACAGAGTCAAATCAAGGATTTCTCAATAAAATCCACTTGTATGTGAAACAGGTTCAAGCTATTTGACTGGGTCAAAACGACCAAATCATAAAGCAGTCTAGATACAATGAACCTCCTAGATGATCATCACAGTCCTATGAGGAGGTCATCCATGTGAAAAGGGGAAAATGGATGAAGGTGGTTTAGGGTTTTGTAAACCCTAATCTAATATAAGGAAGGGAAAGACTCAAGGAGAGGTTGTTGATGATATTTAGATTTTGAGATTGCTTAAGCAACTCAAACTCTCTTGGTTGTTTAGATAGAGAGAGAGGGATTTCCTGTTTAGGAATTCCTCTTCCTTCCTTGAGGGTCTCTTGGAGGAGATTGTGCTGCATTGATCCACTATCTAGAATTTTTTCCAAGCTTCACCTTACATTACAACGTTGCTCATGTTGAGGGTTGAGCTGTCTTGTGAGCTTCAGTAAGTGGAATCAGTTCTATTCAGATCTGAAGAGTTCTATTGCATATTTTCAGTGGGGAAGTCATCTAAATCACTGGCAAGAGTGCAATAGCTATTTTTTGGCTTTAGATTCTTATCCTGGCATCAGGCCAAAGTGTGCTCCACTTATTCAACACAGTCTCTTGAGGAAACTGCGTCCTTTTTGCAGGTAGAGTTGCAGTGTGGGTTTTGCATCAGTTTGGAGAGATCTCCGGTGAAAGGGCTCCATTCCTTCACTGAGGTGATCCATGGATTGGCCAACGAATCCATGTCCTATTTCAGATATGATATATTGTGCATCATATTATTTAGAAATTTATGAAGATTACTACAGATCTATGGTGTAGATCTCAAATCTATTCATTGTTATTCATCTTCTGTTAAGATCCCCAAGGCGAATGTACTACAAAGATATTTTTGCATATAGATCCAATTATGATCTGTGATTTTATTTTAAGATATATTGTAGATCTAAAATATAATGAAACACTGCTTCAGCTTCCTGAATATTACGTTGTCTAGTTTATTGGGCATTTCCTTGTAGCATTTTGCTGAGTTTTGAGGCTTTTTTTCATGTATAAATCTGTGTTTTCTCATATAAAGCCATTGAATCATATTATGAAATTTTCATACTGATGTTCCATCATTATTTCAGTTAAACCCTTCATAAAATCACGTTGTAGAAGCTTCAGCACTTTCTACATCATTTAAGCCATGGGAAATCAGGGTTTTTAAGCCTAGTTTAGGAAGAAGGAACTGTTTAACTTAGCTAGAATTATTTGTTTGAGATGAAATTTGGATAATAGGTCCCTCATGACCTAATATAAAATAAAATCACACCATTTCTCTTATTTTTATGCATATCTCTGAATATACTCATTTTAGGGCCAAAATCATCACGTTTCACCACCCTTTTGCCCATAAAACGCTGTATAAGGTTGCTGATGCATATTTAACTGAAGGTTAAGTGTTTTTACATCTGTATAAGACATATTTATGTATCTCCACATTGGTAATAACTCATATTATTCCTAATATGTAGATGTTCCTGAAAAAGGGATATTACATAAAGCTAGAGTCTGCTTAAAGGCTCTAGTTTTAGCTCTGTATTCAGCAAGGTACTCACTCAGAATTTCGAATTCAAAGTGATCTTCATGATTCATTCTTTATTCTCTGTGATAATAGGAAGTGCATGGTCCTTCCTCTTCTCCTTCTTCCATCTTCTTGACCTCCTTGGAGAGGTCCTTCCTGGATCTGAAAACTGAACAGAGCAAACTCATCCTCTTCATCATATTGATATCTTTAATATTATTATGGCTGAAACTCACAGGATGAGCCAAATATCATGCTCTAATACCACTGTAATATCCCAAAATAGGGAATTTCTACACTATCGGGATTATCTTAAGATATTCCAAATGTGGAGATCCAACAATATGTAAACATAACAATGGAGTAGTAGTGATACATTAACACAAATAATGCAAGAAGATATCAATAGCCATCATATTATATCATAGCATCAAATTTGTATACAAATCCTTGAGGAACAATCACTCAAGTGGGCAATGCAACCCTCCATAGAACATATAAATGATAAATGAAGAACATTGCTATAGGAAGAAAGCCATGGCTATGACTGCCTAGTCTATGAAGAATAACTGCTGCAAACTGATGTAAATACATGGTTATATAAATTTATAGCTAAAAATAGATGGGGGAGCAAGATCTCAACCGCTGGAAACAACAATACAACAATCCTTAGAAGGATTGGCTAAAATATGCACAAAATGGAAAATCTGCAGAAATGATGGAGTTGCAGGGTAGCAGCTGCAAATCATAAACTAGAAATGGATGAAGATAGCTGAATATGCTACATATGATAGTTGAATCTCATCCAATGGATCTCTCAGGTGAAAGGTTGATCCAATCCCTGAAGATCTCACCCTCCAAAATATTGGTGCAATCCCGCACTACAAATACACTCAGAAATAATGCAGTCAAGGAGATGGACTATGCTGTAGGAGATAGGAAGTGCTTGGCCTGATGCCAAAGATGTGAAATCAGCTCTAGAATATTCCTCACTAACCTCCCAAAGGAATAGAAGCTCCCTCCTCTGAAATATGAGCCAAGGAAATGGTTTTGTGGAACCCTCCGCTGCAACACCCTACAACACAACGTTTCCTGCTACAGGAATAATGCTATAGCTGAAGGAGGTGGCTTGGCCTTGAGCCTAAAATGTGGAGAATTAAGTAAAATCCCTCAAGGGGCCTCTCAATAAAGGAGAAGAATTCCTAAACAGGAAATCCCCTTGTGCTAAGCAGCACAGCAATCTCAGTTAAACAACTGAAGATAGCAAATAGTCATGCAGACAAAAATCCTTATTCATCAACATATCCATCTATCGCTGCCTTGTCCTCCCTTTATAAAAATGAAAGACTCCTTGCCTTTCCCCCCACACATTAGGGTTTCCTCCACTAAATGACCTCTTCCTCATTCACATTGCGATGCCTCTCAAGGTGATCCACTCCCACTATGGCAGCGCTATTGGCTTGGTCAAACTTGACCTTGTCCTCATGCATTTGCCTCTTTTCACACTTGAGGGTGTAAAATAGAGCTACTCTAATGATCCCTTTCACACTATGAGGGATTTTATTTCTACTCATGGGCCTCCTTACCCATTTATTCACCTCCTAGCTTATATAGGAAAAATTGATGTTCCAATTAGCTCTATGCTAATTTTGGGAACATTACAAACTAAAATAAGCGATATAATTAAAAACAAATAGAAATTTTTTGTATTATTTTCATACACCAACTAGCTAGGTTTTAGGGCCTTGGATTAGGTGAGTGGAGAGTTAACTCTCCAAGGCTGCTCAAATTTTGAAACATTGAAGTTTATTAATGAGTGAAATCCAACACCGTTAAGTGGATTGAGAAAGCTCTCCTCTAGAGATTCAAGTGTGAGGGAAAGTGCAGGCAGAGAAAAGAGATACCTCCTCTCCTATTTGCTGAATCTTAACCTAAGACCATTCCGCTCGGCTGCCGATACAGATTGGTGCCCATATTTTCCTATCCTAGGGACCATACATGTGACTGTGGGGGGGAATACCCATGATACTTGAGGCAGAAGTTGCATCATTCCATCAGTGCTTCTGGAGGGTGCCCTTGCGAAGCTTGGATACTTGCACCAGTAAAGGTTGTTGTTAGGAGGTTAGTGTAACTGTTTCTGTTACCTTCGCTAGTAGGCTTGGGTCGTAATTTCCCCAGACCACTTTTGGGAGGTCCTATTTTTCGCTTTCTTGTATTTTAGTGTCCGGTCCTCATCACCTGGAGCGGAAATACCTGAGAGCTGCTTGTTTGGCTGTATCTTAGGGATTTTGTAAATTGTGCTCTTTGCTCCTAGATTGCTTAGCTTCATATATTTTTTGAGTCTAATAAATCTCTTAAAGTGGCTGACCGATCACCTCATCGATCGAGGAGGCTTCATGGGTTGTCTCCCGTGAGTGCCGAGCCTTCTTCAAGAAGGCATAGGAGTAATTTGGAGGGTGATTTTCACTCGGTGTTTTTAGACATAGCGAAGAGAGATCCTCTGTTAGGGCTATTTGTTTCTGTAGCTAGTTTTGGTGTTGGTGTCATTGCCGAGATGAGTGCTTCACTCATCTTGAGAATTTTATTTCTAGCAGAAGAAGTATAAGTAGAGGAAGTCCCTCAGCCTAATGAGTCTCTTCCATCTCTTCTTCTTGATAGTTATCCATTTATCATTGAGTACATCGGACCTGAGTCTCAGAGACCAGAGAGTCCTTATCCATCAGATTCTCACCTTTTGATGGCCACGACTGGGAACATAGCTTCGGCTGTGAGTGATGCAAGTATTCAGACTCCTTCTTCAGTTAAAGGAGGAGGCACTATTTCTATATCTTCAATTTCTTCTAGTACTGCTATGTTTGGCTCTGGTCACACCCAAGCACATGCTTCTCAATCTGGTCCCTTTTGTTTCGGAATTCCCACTAGTGGGGTTCCTTATTTTTCCTACTCTGCTGTTGCAACTGCATCTGCACCCATATCCTCTATGGCTAGTGTATCAGCTTCTTTTCAAGGGTTCCCCTTTGGAAGTGGGAACATCCCTAATCCAACCCCTTCCTTAGGATATTTTCCTTTCACTTCCCAAACTCAAAGCTTCAATCCATGGTCTGGAGGTCAAAGTTATACTACCATTACAAGTTGGAACCCTATTTTCATAGCATCGGGATTAGGGAATCAGTTTCTCGTTGGTCATCAAGGGAATGTTACTTTCCCTTCATCGAGTGCTTATCAGGCTTTTTCTCATTTTTCAAATGCATGGAACCCCTATCAGGGGGTTTCTTCTTCATTCACTACCTTAGTGGGGGGAAATGGTCCGGTTTATAGTAACTCCATGTTGGGAGGGGGTCCTTCTCCGAATTCTAGGTCACAAGTATTATCCTATGGCCCAACATTTTCTACGAACTCTACCTGGCAACTTGGTGCCTCATCAAATCCAGGTTATTATTTTCAGAATGTAGGGAATCCATCCTATGGGAGATGGAATTCCCAGGCTCCTCCTCGATTACCATTTCTAGCAATGTTAAACTTGCCAGATTTGTTGAAATTGACTAACAATCCTATCTGATATAGTCCGAGGTGGCCTCCGGTCCCCACCAAACTACCCTTAGACATCCCAAAGTTTGAAGGGAAGAATGGAGAGGATCTGGCAGATCACATCACCACTTTCCATTTATGGTGTTCATCAAAATCCATGATTGACGATTCGATTAGGTTGAGGTTATTTCAACACACCTTAGCTATAAATGTAGCCACATGGTATATTGAGTTAACTGGGGGCAGTTTCGCCACTTTTGGAGATCTGGCTACCATGTTTCTAAATCATTTTCTGTTACCTGTCCGTTACGACGCCAGGACTGAACTCCTGGCTAATTTTAAGCAAGACAAGGCAACTCACATTTCTGATCATATTCAGGAATGGCGAAGAAGGAAGAGGCTCAGTAAAGCCTATATTCCTAATGAATTCCTTCTGGAATGGTTTTTGAAATCCTTGCAGCTAAGGAAGTATCCCTATCAGGGGTATTTTCTGAGGAGCAAGCTATTTTTAGGGCTCAGCAGTTAGAACTGATTTATTCTCAGTCTAGAGTCCTTAATAAAGTTTTCCTTGACGCTCCTCACTCCAAATTAGACTTGTCAAAAACTAGACCTGGTCCTCACGGTGATGGACTTATTGGTTCGGTCGATAGAGGTGCAGCTAACTTGCTTATTCAATTGCAGTAGTTGTCCATACAATCTACTTATTCTAGTCAGATTGTGCTTTTGGTGTCAACTCCTTCCCAGTATTTGTTAATAAATGTTGTCCAGACTTCTAACCCCAAAGGAAATCAACAATCTGAAGGGAAGAAGAAAGTACGAAATAATAAAAAGAAGGGCAAAGATGGAAAGGGGAATGCAAATAAATCCAACGAAGATGTTGGTGAGGGTCAAAAGGATAAAAAGAAAGTTAATTTTTCATGCAAGTTATGTACTGGAGACCATATTACTCACCTTTTCCCTAAAATTCAGGATGCACAACACTTGTTAACAAAACAGGGTTCTTCTAGTTCCCAGGCTGTGTTAACAAACCCTTTTCCCCAAGGGCAACAATTAGTTGTTGGTGCGAATCAAAATACTGGAGCTCCCTCTAGGAGCACTTAGGAAGGGGAAAATAAATCAAAAATAGTGTTAGCTTCCTATAATTTCAGTAGATTGGTGAGACCGAAGCTGCAGGGAGAACATTCGAACCACTTTGGGATTCTAGGATCTAACCCTCCTGAATCCAGAGAGGGATCTCTCTATAAGTGCAAATATTGATTTATCTTTAAGGCTTTTGGGTACGATATTAGGCTAGTTATTAAGAACAAGGGTTTTTTGTTTATTGTGGATGGTTGAGCATGATTTTTAGTTGGGTGGAAAGTCCTGAAATGAAAGAGTTTCAAAGGTTTGAAGTTGCAAGAAATCAGAACAACTTTGGCTGATAGGATAGATATAACACTGGTTTTTAGTCCATTGGGCTATGGAGTCACAAAAGGGTTTAATTGTGCAACAATTTCAAGAGTGGTCCAAGGGGCAAGTCATCTATATCACAAGATCTTTGAGATTAAATGATGGAATGGAACAATAAAATTGTTGAAGGGGTGGAAAAAGATAATAATTTCAACTAGGATTTATTAGTCTTTCCAAACAATAAAATCCTTTTAAGTAACTATTTAAAACTAACCAAAGGACAGGGCTAACCATAGACTTCTTTGGACAAGTTTGGATTAAAGCTAACTCAATAGACAAAAAATCTAGTAATCCACATAATTAATTTCAGAAGGGATGAAAACAGATAAGAAAAATGAAGTGCAGCCTAAGATCAGATAAGATACTTTTAAATCTAAGCTGCTTTCAGCATACTCTTAGGGAAACTTTTAGAATTACCTTTGGAGAAAGAAACTAGAAGACAGTGCAAACCATAAACTTTCCTAGTCTAACTCTCCTGAGCATATAATGAAAATATCATTCAAGAACTTCCTTTCAAGCTTCACACATCAAGACAGGGGCAAACCAACATTCCTTGATAATGTTTACACTTAACTTAAGTCATTCTTAAACACACAATTTGGAGGAAAACATTGAGATAAAGCTTATCAGTTAGAGAAGGGTACTGTAAATAGTAAACCCTAACTCTATGCTTGTTGTTATTTATCAGAGAATAAGTGGAAAAAATGGCATACATGAAAGGAAAATAATAACACAAAAAAATCACTTCACCAGTAATATAGACTAGGATCCCAAGGATCAGCTTGTATATTGATGTCAATCCAGTTACATTATTCAAGTCCAATGTTTCAGTTCAACAATCATCTTCTCTTGTTAGCCTAACTTATTTGATTACAAACATAGCTTCAAGAGCCTCTGAACACTATTTACATGTAAAAAATTTCGAGCACAAATATTACATCAAAGTTCTGCAACCAACCCTTTACAATGAGCTCCTCAAGAAGATTTTATAGAAAAATGAGGAGGTGGAAATATTTCTAGGGTTCGAGTATCATTAATTTTACAGTTAATGCAAATCTATGCCTTGAAAACCATGCAAGGCATAAGGCAGGAATTCATTTTATCTATATCTCGGTTTCATAACTTTTTTTGGCTTTCGAGGCTTAGTGGATTAAAAGATTTGACTTTAAGGCTATTTCTTATCCTTTTAATAACTTCTCTGACAGTTTTAAATTAGTTTCTTTGATTTGAAATAACTGTTGAGTTGTATTTATGCTAATATCTTCTGTTATGGCAATAACTCGGCCTCTTTTGAATGCTTTGAGGCTGCAGGTGGATTTTGGTAGCTGAGAGGATTCAATTAGCCTCTGATGTGGCAGTGGAGGCTTCTCGGATTGATAGATATTTATTGTTTTTCTTTAAACGCTGTTAATTTGCTTTAGCTCTGTGTGTTAGGCTTAATTAGGCCTAATTTCTATCTTTGTTCTTCAAACTATGTTTAATTGAATGAATTAGGCTTTTGATAGTCGATTTATTGCCGTAATCCCTCAAACTGTGGAAACCATCTTTAATTCATCATCTCTGTTTTGACTGGGTCTTTAACACTGATACTCTCTGTTTATTTAAGCTTTACTGTGTCTTGTTGATGTGCAGGCGTTACAGGGGCTTTATAACGACGTCAATGCTCATGAGGCACTGAATGAAACATGATATGGAACCTAGGCAAAATGATCTCTGTGATGTATAAAGGCCTGGGGGATCGTCATCCCTGGCCTTCAATCTTCCTTTAAAATAATTCGAAAACTATTAAAAATTGCACAAACCAAGAACAATTAGAAAAATCTTGCGTATTTGGGTCTAGACTACTTCAGAGGTTTAGTTTTAAAGCGCAGCCATTGGATGAAAGCATCCAACGGCGAGGATTGCGTTGCGGGGGTCAAATGGGAGGCGGTTTGAAAATGATGGAGAGATTAAGTCAGATCCATTGATATGCAAAGATAAACGGTTGAGATCAATCGGGAAAATACTATGTAGAAGGGCCATTTTATCGCGCAACTGGAGAAAAAACAAAGGAAATGGGTAAATAACGTTTGGCGGAGGTAATATGGTTAAAAAAATTTTTGGGGTTTTCGAAAGGATTCTGGGCCGTCGGATTAGATCAGCCACAAAGATCAATAGCTAAGAATGAATATGAAACCCCCTGGAGGATGGTGGAGGGCGATGAACTGAGAGTGAGATTAAACTGGGACCGTTGATCTGCAAAGATTAACGGTGGAGAATAAACGCGATGGAATGCAGTGTAAATGGGAAGGGTGGTTTCGACTAAAGAAACCAGCGGTTTCACGCAACAAAATGGACAAAAGGTGGTTTTAGATTTTTGAACGCGATATGCATTACTGGCCGACACGTGGAATTTCAAAACCACCCTCATCACATTATTTTGGATCATTAACCTTCGGGCTAAAAATCACGTGAAATTGCGCGCTGGCCGTTAGATTTGGGGCGTTAGATCAAACGGTCGAGAGGAGAGCGCGATAAGAGAAGATGTAAGGACAGAAAGAGGTGAGGTAGGGGAAGGCGGTTTCAATCTTGACCATCCGATCAGGGAATGGATGGCAGAGATTGGATCTGGAGAAAGGTAGGACCCAAAGGAGTTGGGCCTATCGCATTGAATATGGATCGTTGGATGAAACGGATGAACGGTCCAGATTCAATCTTGGGATCAAATGAATAAAATATGTGGTGATGGTCAGGAAGAGAATGGGTCAATGTGAGCTTTTGATCTGCAGATATCAATGGCAGAGATTCACTTAAAAATTTATATAGCGAGGCTCATGAAAAATAACAAAGGGAAAGGGCTTTGATCCGGACCGTCGAATCTTTTCGTATGGATGGTCCAGATGCAATTGGAAGATTGCGATCGACAGGGATGCGATTTAACGTAGACCGTGGATCTGAGGATCAGATCAATGGCGGAGAATGAATCTGCAGAGGTCACAGGTGGAGGGATGAGCTTATGAACAGAGCAATATGGACCATCGGATCTGGGAAAGGCAGAATAAATCGATGGTAGAGAAACCATCAGAAGGGGCCAATCGGGGGGGGGGGAGCAATAAAATATTTAAACGCGCCCAATGAAACCTTCGATGTGAGACCCCAATGATTGTTTGATTGGTTTAAATAAATGGTCGGGATTCATTTCAACCAATGAACCGGCGGGTTACATTATAATATGAAAAATGGGGTTTTAAATAAAATACAAAGGAAAGTTTGCATCAGGGAGGGGTTTTATATAATGTTTAGGGCCCGATTGCGGGGCTCTGGGTTATATGGTCGGGAAGTGGTTGAGGGGTTTAGCACAAAATGGGCTCATCGGAATCAGAACAAAGGAGGGACCTTTCAAATGCACCCGATGAAAAACTCCGATGCGAGATTTTATTGATCGTCGATCGGTTTTTAGATCAATGGTCCTTTTCCTTTAAAACAATGAAACGACGAGTTTTAATAAAAACATAGAAAATGGGTTTTTAACAAAATACAAAGAGAAAATTGGTTTTTTGCCAAGTCTTTTTGTGTTTTAGTGCCCGATTGGGAGCTCTTAGTTTTACAAAGGAAGCAAGGTATCGGGAGTTTATACAAAGGGAGCCAATCACATCGGAAATTTTAACGCAACAAAAGGAGCGGGTTACACATGAATGCCCCGATGTGATAAGTGCCATGGGCTTTAGCACTTGGTTCCACCACCAAGTCACATGGTGGGGAAGTGGTTTAGGGCTTAGCCGAAGGGGGCTAAATCCTTAGCATAAAAAAGGCTCATTTTTATGATTTTTCAAGGATTTTTAAAGGATTTGAAAGCTTCCGATAAGGCAAAAAAGGAGTTTTAAACCTTATCAAAGGGGTTTTTATGAAGGGAAGAAGGGAAAAAAAGGAAAAATAGAGGAATTTTATGAAGTAAAAAGGGGATTAAAATGAAGGTTATTTTTTAGTGGAAGAAGGGGTAAAATGAGGGAAAAAATGGAGTTTTTGCAGCAGTGTTTTCTTCAAGAAAACAACAGATTTTCAGAATTAAGAGGGAAACAACAATGAAGATTAACTCAAGGATAAGTCACCTTCACAAGACTTCAAGAACTAAAAATTTGGCAATAAAATTGTTTCTTGAAGGCTTTCAAAAATGATTTAGCCACCATTTGATATGACAAATTTTATAGGTGGCTAACAGTGGCTCCACATGGGGATGGTGCCTTCTTGAAGGCATCAAGAAATTTAGACTTATATTCTCTGGGGGGCTGATCAATGCCTCATCCATTGGGCTGCAAATTTCTTCACTTGGATGATATTTTATGTTCTGATAATGTTAGCAGCCATGAAAAACAATGGAAATCTATCAAAGCAAGCTTTCTACCTACCCAATCCTACTAATCTAACATTTTTTCTTCTTTCAGAGTGCATTTGGATTGGAAAACTCTTTTACAAACATTTTATTCTTTTGAAAGAAAAAAACTAATCTAAGTCTACTTCTTATTTCTCCATGAACTCAGATTAAACAGTTGAGTTCATAAGCTTCTCTACCTAGCTACTATCTGTTAGGATAAGACTTTCTAACATATTTTTATTCTCTAATTTCTAAAACAGAAATTGAAAAGCATACAAGTCAGGATTGAACAGTCTAACTTGTTGCTGATCTATGGCATAAAAAACAAGCTGCACATAGATTATTATTTTGCAGGAAATTTAATCAAAATGGTGAAGGTTTAAGATCTAAAATTTTTAAGCACTTTCTTCATATTTCTTCAGCTCTGATTTTAGGCCTATTTGAGTTGTTTTTTCTTTGTTCTCTGGTTCAAATTTTGGGCTTATTAGAACCAGTTTACTTCTATCTTTGACTCGTGATTTAAACAGATTAGAGTCATTCTTCTTTTGGAATCTCATTTTCAGATTTTGAGCTTGTTTGAACCTTTACTTTTCTATCCTAATCTACCTAATTGATAAGCCAAGATTAAGCTGTTTGGAAAATCTAATTTCACTAACCTATCAGCAGCAAATTTAAAACTAATTAGTCAAGATTAGGCTGTATGACTAACTAGGAGTGTTTTTCTTAGGAGTGGCATTTGAGCTTGCACACTTTCACATTTTGTTTCTCTTTTTGGTATGGGGCTGTACCTTTCTTGTTTTTACAATCTGCCCTCTTTTCTCTTTTTGTTGTTTTTATATTTTTGATTTTTCTAACTTTGAATGCAATGATGGATGAAATATTTATAATGAGAAAAAATATAAAAAGGCTTCTGAACATGATAGGATCAAGAGAAATAATGTTTGAGCATCCTGCCATTGACAGGACCCCCAAACATTTTAGCTCCATTCAACTCCTGCAAGAAATAAGCATTGTTACCAGCAGTAGAATGAATGAGATAAGGGCCAAGCCATAAATTATCAAATTTCCCATGCTTGCCCTTATCTGCTCTCCTAGATTCCCACTTTAACACTTTTTCATCAACATTGAAATTATTGGCCTTTGTCCTTCTGTCAAAAAGATTCTTGATGCTCTCTTGATTTTGTAATGCTTTGTTGTAGACCTCCTCTCTGGTTTGCTGAATATGTATAGTTTGATTAATCCTTCTGATCATGTCATTGTCTTCAGACTGCACTTCTTGAATCAACTTCATAACTAGTACACCAAGTCTGGTTGTAAAAATTGCATCTGTACCATACACAAGCTGTTAGGGTGACATTCCAATAGATTTCTTTAATGTCAATCTATCAGCCCATAGTGCATGTACTAGCTTTGTGTGCCAAGACTTCTTGATTTCCTCCAAAAACTTCTTGATTATGTTCACCAAACTCTTGTTTGAGGATTCTTCCAGCCCATTACCTTGAGGATAATCAACAGTAGAATGACCCAATGTAATCTGATATTTGTGACAGAATTCAATCATCTTCTTGGATCCAAATGAAGCTGCATTATCAGTGATGATCTTCCTAGGATAGCCAAATCTAGAGAGGATATGAGTCTCAATGAATTTTATGATGACAGAGTCATTGGCTTGCCTAGAAGGGATGGGTTCTATCCATTTTTTGAAGTAGTCTGTTGTAGTGAGTATCCATCTATGTTGGGTAGATGAGGGTGGATGGATTTCTCCTATGAAGTCAAGTCCCCACTATTGAAAATGAGCTTCAACAGTGATTGGATGCAGAGGTAAGGGCATAAATTTTCTTTTGCCTTCAAAAAGTTGGCGTTTATGGAAGGCAATGATCATTTTATGAACATCTAGAAAGAGTGTGGGCCAATAGTAACCAACTCTAAGGATTTTGTTGTCTGTTGTCTTCCAGTAGAGGTGGCCTCCACATTCTCCTTCATGGAACTCGTGCTTAACCTTCTCTGCATCATTCTCAGACAAACATTTAAGCAATATCCCACTTGCATTTTCCCAATAAATACATTTATCTATAATGCAGTAGTTTACATATTTTAACTTTAAAAACCTTTCCTTTGTTTTTGATAAACCAGGAGGTGTATTCAAGTTAAGAAAAAAATATATAATATCAGCATACCAAGAGGAATTCATAAAATGATCTTCAATAATGGGAGTTAACAATTCCTCTTGTTCATCTAAAGCATTCATCATGTTTATATCAAGAACTTCAAAATTGGATTCAACCATTAATCTAGCTAGACCTTGGCCTTTAATGAGCTTAGTGGGCTTGATTTCTAAATCATATTCAAGTATCATAGCTATCCACTTACCTCTCTTACCATCTGGGTCCTGTGTTATAATGTCTTTCACAACTGAATTTGGGACAAAGGCAATGATGTGGGAGTGCAAAATGTAAACTCTGAAGTCTTTTAAGGCTTTGACTAAGGCAAAGGCTTGTTTTTCCATAATTTTGTACTTCAGAGGAGCATCTCTTAATGCCTTGCTAAAGAATGTAATGGGCTGTTGTTGTCCTTGTTGATTTTTCTGCAATAGGACAGCAACTATTGTATGTTCTGATGCAAATGAAAAAATGTAAAAATCTTTTGAAAAATCAGGACTTATTAGAACTGGTGTTTTAGTTAATGCTTGTTTTACCATTTCAAAGGACTTCTTTGCTTCCAAGGTCCATTTAACTCCTTGTTCCATTTTCAGCATGTTTTTTATGTTTCTAAGGAGCTTAGCTAAGTTGGGTATGAACCTTCTCAAGAAATTAATCTTTCCAATGAAATATTGAAGTTCCTTGATGTTACGAGGATGAGTGATTTGAAATATAGCCTCGATCCTTTTTGGGTCTATATTTATCCCCTCTTCTGAAATGATATGCCTAAGAAGTTTACCTTCTTGGAGACCAAACAATGTCTTCTTTGGATTTAAAGATATCCCAAACTTTCTGCATTTCTTGAATACTTTTCTCAAATGTTCTAAGTGCTCTTCATCAGTCTTTGAAAAAACAGTGACATCATCAAGGTAAATAATGATGAAGTAGCCCAATTCTTCCAAGAATGCAATGTCCATGGCTCTTTGAAAAGTAGCACCAGCATTCATTATACCAAAGGGAATTTTCACATACATTAAAGTGCCCCAAGGTGTAGTAAAGGCTGTCTTTAATTGATCATCAGGATGTACTAAAATATGATTGTATCCTGAGTAGCCATCTAGCAAAGAAATTCTCTTAGAACCAACTATCCTTTGTAAAATATGATCCATCTTGGGTAAAGGGTAGTTGTCCTTCAATGAGGCTTTGTTTAAGTTTCTAAATTCTATACAAAGCCTTATCTCTCTTGTTTTCTTCCTAACTGACACTAGATTAGACACCCACTCTGAATATCTAATAGGGACAATAATACCAGCTTCATACATTTTCTTGATTTCCTTCTCAACCAAAGGTAACTGAACATGGTTTACTCTGCACAGTTTTTGTCTAAATGGCTTTTGGTTTTCCTTGAGAGGTATCTTGTGCTGAATTATTTCAGTGTCATAGGATTTCAGATCCTCATAACTCCACGCAAAAACATCAAAAAATTATTTAAACAGCTCTATGTATTTCAGGTTAATGTGAGCTGGTAAAGTCTTAAACAGTTTGATCATTTTTGGTTTTAGTTCACTACCTATATTACACTCTTCAATTTCAGTTTCCACGGGCTCTTGCTTAGGCTTCTTGGCCACATAGTTGAAATCAAAAAAATCTTCTAAAGGGACCAGTCCCTTTGGCAAACTTTGATTTTTAGACTGCAGAGTCTCTAAGTCTTCTATTTCTAATGCTGCAATCATTTCTGTTGTGTTTTCAAGTTTGTTAGACAACAGATTTATATCAGAAACCTCAGGAGACTTTTCTTCTTCATCAAGTAGATTTTCTTCACTAGGACAGTCTATTTCATAGTCTGAATCTGAACTTGGTAGTTCAAATTCATTTCTGGACTGCATGAAGTCTTCTATTTGTTTGTCTCCATCAAACACTTGCAAATATTTCTCGTTATCAGGGACAGCTGGTCTGAATTTAATTGGAGTTGTACATTGTTTGGTTTTATAAGGTGTTAAGCATGTTCTAGCAGCAAAAGCTAAACTGTGGGCCATGATATTATTTTGTCTTGGGACAAAAATCAGTTGTGATTCCTCAAACGTTTTCAATAAATCCATGACGTCGTTCCTGTAGGCTCTAAGTTGTTAGGTAAACATGACTTGGGGTAGAGTCAATGTTGACTAGGGTAAATAGTAGTGGTTTTGGGGCACATGGTATTGTGCACCCATGGTCATTTCCCGTGGTATTGCATGTAATGGAGCCTATAAAAAGGCTGGGAATACTTCATTGTAATGTAGGCCTGGAGGTGAGTGGTGAAGGCTCACTTGGCCGGATTGGCCAGGGTTTTGGCCAATGTTTAATGAAATTTCATTGGTTGAGTTTTTCCCTAGATTTTGGGGTTTTCCCAGATAAAAATTTGTGTTTATGTTAATGTTTTGTTGCTGGTTCTTTTTCATGATTATTATTCCTCTCGGTAAATTTATTATTTCTCCGGTAAATTCTTAACAAATGGTATCAGAGCCTGATTTAAAGATACTTGCAGGACCGTGGATCGTTTTATTAACCAAGGCCATTCAATCATTGGGGAAAGAGAGTAATTTTATTAGATCTGTCAGATCTGATGTTTGAATATCTAGATCTACATGTGAATATGTTGGATCTTATTAGATCTACTTCAGTCAGCAAAATGATGGACTCTATGATGTGGAAAAGATCGACAGCCAGCCTATGACATTTTGTTGTCTTTGTTATTTTTTTCGCTGCATCTTAGATTTTGAAGGAAGAAGCGAGGTGTGGTGGTGTTGGGGCGCATTCAATAAATGAGAACACCGAGCGGAGGGCCGAGCCTTATGCCCTGTAAAAACCATTTGAACGAAGGATCGAGTCACAAACTGGAAAGTGACCATTCAAATTTCATTGCTGTCGAAAATTATGCGACTGGGAAGGCTTATGGGAGAGTTGGATTTTAGAGTGAGCCTAATGAGATAGACCCTTTCTAATTAAAGGGATATTTCACCATCGGTTAATCTTGATCGCTCTGAAGGCCATTTTTATGAGGATCTGGGGACTTTTGGGTTCGCGAGAAGTCCAGATGGATTGATGGAAATTAACGATCAGAGGTGCCAACTGCAAGAATCGGGATTGGAGGAATTTTCTCTGGTGGATTCTATGCAGCTCATTGCAGTTCCCAAGAGAAATGTGACACCGCATAGAAAAAGGATTCATATCTGCCAAAATAGAAAGTGTTGTTCTTTTATGCAGATTTGTTGTGTGGAGATCAAAGGAGATAGATCTGGGGTGGATCTACAATCCATAGCAATGAGATTTCATATAGAATATATTGGACATGTCTGGCAATCAGAATCATGTTTCAGGTCGTATCTCGGAAGGTGCACGCAATGCCCTATTACAGCAGAGGCCATGGTTGGAAATGGTGTATCGGAGCACCTTGACGAAGCTGGAGTCACTGGTGAAGGCGAGCAGTAGGATCCCCAAGAAATGGACGTATTTCCACGTCAAAAACATGTTGCTGCTCTCGGGGTGTTGGTCTTTAAGCTCATTTCGCATCTTTGTTACTCCTTGTCACTCTGTTCGGGGTTGGATCTTCCTTTATCTTCTCACGATGGAGCGCCTGGTGCTACACAACAACGACAAAAAATATGGATATGGTTATTTAATTACGCTTGTTTTATTTTATGTCGATGAGGAATTGTCCACACGCACCTTGGTTAACGATATTATAATACTGCATATGAACTGGTGGATGCTGCTTGTGCACTATTTTTTGACTATGTGTATTATTTATTTGATGGGTCGGTGTGTCAGTTTTGTTAACTTCTTTGATGATCTAAGTATTCATGAAGGAGGTTGATATACAAAACTCTTTTTGCCTGAAATACAAGTACAAGAATGGAGAAAGAACTCTCACAAGTTCGCATTAAAAAGATAGGTACAATGAACCGTTTTCAAGTGAAACAGTTATGAATCATAGCGGTGTTGTAAATGAAGCACAAAATTAAATGTGCAGAAGCAGTGAGTGGTTAAGAGAGGATATGGATATGTGAACTTGGATTGATTAATTGATGAACCATGTATCTGAAGAGAATTTCTAGAGGACTGGTGGTTATAGAGGCTGGTGACCCATGTAATATAGTAGATGGATTTTTTTTATATGGACATTGATGTACAACTATGATGTCCTCTTTGGAGAGGACATCATGAATGAATGTAAAGAATGGTCATACAAAGAATAGCAACAATGAAACAAAATATATATATATATATATATATATAATGGAGTTAATTTTATTACATGTAAATGAGCATAATATTGTAAGACTTGGTATGGCACGCGTAGCCCTGGATAATCACTGGTAAAGTCTGGGTTAGACCTAGGTGATAGGGGGGATGTCAAGTTTACAATTACCCTGGGTAAAAATTTGATGGGGGAAGAGCTAGAGTGAGCGGGGTTGTCTCACTTAGCAGGTTTGGTTGGATTTAGTCAATAATCCCCAAGTCAAGTTTAAGGGGGGAATTTTTAGGTAAACATGACTCGGGGTAGAGTCAATGTTGACTAGGGTAAATAGTAGTGGTTTTGGGGCACATGGTATTGTGCACCCATGGTCATGGCTCGTGGTATTGAATGTAATGGAGCCTATAAAAGGGCTGGGAATACTTCATTGCAATCTAGGCCTGGAGTTGAGCAGTGAAGGCTCACTTGGCCGGATTGGCCAAGTTTTTGGCCATTGTTTAATGAAATTTCATTGGTTGGGTTTTTCCCCGGAGTTTGTGGTTTTCCCAGATAAACATCTGTGTTTATGTTAATGTTTTGTTGTTGGTTCTTTTTCATGATTATTATTCCTCTCGGTAAATTTATTATTTCTCCAGTAAATTCTTAACATAAGTATGGGGTGTTTGGTGTTTTATTCCCCATTCACTTGCCTAATGATTAATTCTGAATCCCCATGCACTTTAATTCTCTTGGCTCCTAATTTTCTCAACAGGTGTAAGCCTAAAATAAAGGATTCGTATTCGGCTATGTTATTTGAACACTAAAAATTTAATCTGTAGGAATGGCCTTCCATGTGGTTGTTCTCAGTGTTACGTATCCATACGCCTGCACCAGCATTGCTCCTAGTGCAAGACCCATCGAAATTCATACTCTAGAGAGGACCAGTTTCAGGTTCAATAGTTTGGTTACTATCCTCTTCAACTAATGTGCTTTCGGATTGTTCTTGAATATCGGCACTTTGTTGAATTTGTTTTAATTCCTCGGGTTTTTCATTACGTTGAGGACTTCTTTCTTGAATCTCAAGGTTTAAAAGCAATGGATGCATGATTTGTAGCTCTAGGCCCGTGTTTTGTTTGCTATATCTTTTGGGTTTAGCAAACTCTTTCAACATTTCTGTGTTTTCTTCCTCCTCCTCTCTATCTGCCATTAATTCAGTTAAGGTCACTTGTTCACTGAATGTTTCATCATTGAAAAGGATAAATGAGTCAAGGCCAATATTTACAGAATAAAGGGGAGAGTTTTGCAGTCTCTCTTGGCTAGTAACCATGTATTGAATATGAGACTCCCTGTAAAGTCTTCTAGTCTGATTGAAAACAGGGATGGACGCATAGGTCATATCCATTTGCATAGTTCCTTGTAACTTAGCTCTCCAAGATCTTGATAACAGCATACCATATTTTGGGGGAACATCAGCCACCACAATATCCATGACTAAACATTTGCCTGGAATTTGTGCTAAGTTTACACAGAGGTCTTTGATTAAACCTAAACATTTCACTCTGCTTGAGTCAAAATAGTAAATATCTTTGTAAGGTCTAGTGATTTCAAGGCCTAGGCTCTCCATTACAGCTTTGCGCATTAAATTGTGAGAGGCCCCTGAATCATGCATAGCGTTATGTAAAATCTTGTCATGAACATTTAAACTAACATAAAAAGGAGGAACTGGTCCCTCTTGATATCTACCCTCAATCTTAGGACCGAATATGAGCTCTGGTTGGTCATCATTAAGATTGACAGTATCGTTATTCTCTTCTATGTTAAAAGCCTTAAAAATTTGAGATCTATATATATTTTGGGCAGCTAATTCAGTGAGAGGAACAAAGATTTTGATTCTAGCAATTTCCTACTCCAAACTAAAAGGCATCTGATTCTTTGATGTGCTTGTTTCAGCCTTATTAACTACCATTCTATCAGCAAAATCAGTTTGTTGATTTCTTCTATTTACATTGGTTAGAATTGTTTTAACAGGAGCACTAGTTGAGGTACTAGTGCTGCTAAGATCTGCACTCTGTTTTTTATTGTTTTGAGTGCCTTTCTCTTTGTTTTTATTAGAATTCACAGCCACTTTTATATCTTTCTTCTTTGTAACTTTGGGTTTATTTACAGTGTTGTTTTGTGCAGATTTTTCGGAGGTTTTAGTTTTGGGAGTTTCCTGATTTCTTTTACTCCTAAGGTCATATTATTTTTGAGACTCTATGATGACATTTTCCATTTCCTGATAATAAAATTCATCTTCTGCTCTCTTGTCATCATAGGGTGTGTATAGACCTTGTTTTCTATTCTAATGAACTTCAAAGTCATCATTATCTACTCCCAGCATGTTGATGTCATCTTCCTCTATTTGTTCACTTGTTTCTTCAACCTCACTTGCATAGTTTTGATGAAAAGGAGGAGTGATTTGTTGATCATCCTCCCTTGGTCTATTTTGAGGCTGGTTTCTCCTAAAATTCTGATTTTGGTTTTGATTTCTGTTTTGAGGAGCTGTTTGGTTTTGAATAGCTTGTTCTCTCTCAAGTATGCTCATATTTTTCATCATCTCCTCCATCATTCTTTCCATCTTTGAGCTAGACATGGAAGGTGTGGATTCCTCTCTAAAGGACACTTTCTTCTCATTCTTCATTTTTGCTCTTTTCTCCATTATATTTACTTCCACAGCAAGAGCTCCTTTTTTCATATCTTCAAGAGTTAAAGGATCTCTCTCTCTCTCAGCTGATAGGCCATTTTAGGATCAAATCCTTCAGGAAAATTGTTTAAAGCTGAGCCTTGTGGAGGTTTTAGGTCTGGGGGAAGGACATTATAAACACTGTTAAACCGAGTGCAATAAGCTTGTACACTCTCCCCAGTGTTTTTTTGGAGATTCTTGTAATCAGAAAGTATTTGGAGAGGGTTTTTTCTGACTTCCCATTTGTTTAAGAATATCTAATGGAAGGCTTGGAGATCATTAATACTATGAGGGGTTAAGCCTTTGAACCATTTTCTTACTTCTCCCTCTAAACTCTGAGCAAATAATATAAGTTTGACAGTCTCATCGTCAATCTCAGTTCTATCAAAGTAGTCATTCATATTATCCACGTGTTGTGAAGCAATAATAACATTATTGGCATCATACAATGGTATCTTGGACTGATAGTCCTGTGGAAGATTGACTAAGGGAAAAGGAAGGACCAATGGGGCATACCATGTTGTCATGATAGGAGGTGGAGGTGGATTAACAAGAGGGATAGTGGGCTGGAATGGGGTGGTTTAGATATTGGATGAATGAAGAATAGATGTGGATGTACCAGCAATAGATTTTTGAGCTAATCTTGGATGAGAGACACCTAAATTGTAAAGGAAATGTAAATCAGGTGGTGTAGTTTCTCTACTACCAGGATGTTCACTTCTATCTGGGGATGAAAGTGAAGACTCTGAATCTAGCTTATCTAAATCATCAAGTGACCGAGTTCTAAATGAATTTCTTAAGTCAACTTGTGATTTTTGTAGAGCTGCAAGGTTTTCAAGAACATAATTAGCTCTAAAGGGTGATCTGAAAACAGTTGAAAATTTAACCTCGAGAGACTTCCTAAGGATTCTTTCAAGGTTATCAACTATCTCAGGAGGGTTTGGTTTAGATAGGCTCTAGTATGAATCTTTCTAGGAGCCACTATGTTGAATTTTTCAGACCCAACTAAACAAAATTTTTTTAACCAAATATGACAATCTTTAAGAGGCTAACTGATCTTTTTAAACAAGAAAAGTTTAATCCTAAAGTCCTGTAACTGATTTTTAATGATGTTATGATGATAATGGGTCTTTCCAATGGATTCTTAAGGTCTGCTTAGGATTGTGGAGACACCAGGTGGAAATTTTTAGCTCTTTTGGAGGTAAAAGGTTTTATGGTCCACCACTGTGTTTATTTGAATACCCATCTGAAATATTTTTGGGTTTTCTGATTTTTTTCAGTCCTATGGGTTCTAAGAGCATCCTAAATCTATTTCAACACTTAGCTACAATGATGAGACAAATACAGTCTACTCTTATGGCTAAGCTAGCTAATCCTTCAAGGCTTGATAAGCTTTTATGAGAATCCTAAGGTTTCCTTAGTTTGTCACTGATTCAAATAAGTTTTATCATGATTTACCATCTGCTTGGTAGTGCTTGAAGAGGGCTACTTGTACTGCAATGAACAATGTTCTTGAATCAAAGGGTAATCTGAGATATTTGAAGGTATCTAGGATGAAAATACTCAAATTCGAAATGTTAGCTCCCTGTAATTTCAGCAGATTGGTGAGATCAAAGCTGCAGGGAGAACACTTGAACCACTTTGGGATTTTAGGATCTAGCCCTCCTGAATCCAGATAGGGATCTCTCTATAAATGCAAATATTGATTTATCTTTAAGGCTTTTGGGTACGATATTAGGCTATTTATTAAGAACAAGGGTTTTTTGTTTGTTTTGGATGGTTGAGCATGATTTTTAGTTGAGTGTAAAGTCCTGAAATGAAAGAGTTTCAAAGGTATGAAGTTGCAAGAAACCAGAACAACTTTGGCTGATAGGATAGATATAACGCTGGTTTTTAGTCCATTGGGCTATGGAGTCATAAAAGGGTTTAATTGTGCAACAATTTCAAGAGTGGTACAAGGGGAAAATCTTCTATATCATAAGATCTTTGAGATTAAATGATGGAATGGAACAATAAAAGTGTTGAAGGGGTGGAAAAAGACAATAATTTTAAGTAGGATTTATCAGTCTTTCCAAACAAGAAAAGCCTTTTAAGTAACTGTTTAAAACTAACCAAAGGACAGGGCTAACCGTAGAATTATTTGGACAAGTTTGTATTAAAGCTAACTCAATAGACAAACAATCCAGTAATCCACATAATTAATTTCAGAAGGGATGAAAATAGATAAGAAAAATGAAGTCCAGCCTAAGATCAGATAACACACTTTTAAATATAAACTACTTTCAGCATACTCTTAGGGAAACTTTCAGAATTACCTTTGGAGAAAGAAAATAGAAGACAGGGCAAACCATAAACTTGTAGAAAATTGAATAATAGCTGAATTATTCACCGATATTATCCTGATTACACACTATTTAAGCTTCATGCATAATACATAACCTCTTCTACAATTGATCATCAATATGCGGAAAAAGAAGCAGTCGTATGCGCACATTAAAACATAATCAACACCTACTCTGTTAATATCATAATAGGTAAACATACAGCTAATAGAACTATCTGTATATTATAATGATAGAGAACATGTAAAAATCATAGTACAATACTCCTCACAAGTACTCAGTACTATCTCCAATAGTTACACACAAACTAGCTCAGATCTGAACAAGTCACAGGTTCAAATCTCCTCCACAAGTCTGCCTGCCTCTACTGCGCAATCCAAGATGAGAATGAATAGGATCCAAGTTCGAATTCCCTTGGCTTGTACTGCGCAATCCTCATTGGCAATCTCAATAAATGTGTGTGCAAATCTCATGCACAGCTATAGTCACAACTGATAGTAGACTCACCCTTTCACCCACCTCTAACACTGGTCTCCACTGAACTGTCCATGCATTGCAGTTAACTGATGTGTTCTTTAGTTGATTTATGAGTTAATAGTTAGTGAATTAATTAATAATTAATTCACACCACTCATCACTAGTGTATTTATCAGTTAGACTAAATACAACTAGTTCAACTAAGTTAAACCGAACACAACTCCACCAAACTCTGCCACATGAGTTCTAACTGAAGTCAACCATGCAATAGTTCAACCAAACCCTAGGAAAAGTGTATTTCCTTCTGTCAGCTACATGTGCCACATCCGTAGCTCGACCTGAAGTGCTCCAAGAGGATAAGATAATTTTTATAGTCCAAAAATTATTAAGAGCTAATAATATTCGACATATCTATTTTTAGACTGGCAATCTAAAAATAGACTCTGCCCAATGTCTAAAAATAGAGGTCCATATATTTTTACCAAATTGAACAATAATCCATAAATAACATCCCACAACTTATAGAATATGCTCCATATGTCTAAAAATAGACATAGTCTAAAAATAGACTTTGCGACAAAAAATCACTTGTGTGGCCTCCACCTAGTTTTGGTGATCACTTTCCAACTAGGATCAGGAAATATGTTTCAGGATGCCTCCTTCACCGTTTCTTGTTGAAATATTCAAAAATCCCTCTCAACAAGAAAGGACTGTCTTTGCATGCGACATGCAACTCCATGCATTTGCCCTGCAACCTTCACAAGCGCCATGCAACTCCATGCATCTGCTCTGCAACCTTCACAAGCGCCATGCAACTCCATGCATCTGCTCTGCAACTCCTCTGAAACTGAATAGGCTCCAAACAACTCAATCAATCTGATGCATCTATCATCAAAGTCTTCGAATTCTGCTAGTACAAACTGCACATGTCATCAGGAACCACTGTGCTGTTGAACTCTTACACCCATGCACTCTGCACTTGCTGTCAACTCTGATCCGCACTCCAGTATCCGACACTGTCACTTTGATCTGCCTGCATCAATCCATCTGATCATGCTACTGCTGCTCTGTGGGCACCTCGTAGCCAGGTTCAATTCATGAGATCCACACTATCTCCATGAATCCTGCCCAGAAATCTCCTCTTGGGATTATTCATGCATGTCGCCCCACCTCACACCTGGTGGTATAGCTGCATGCACTCCGTCTGCCCATATGGCACGAAATTTCTCTGCATGAGTGGTTTCTTCCACTCCATGATCCTCATCTTGTGGCTGCTCCTCATCCCGAGGTTCACTATTACCTGCATGAAAAACTTGCTCCCTCTCAAGCATCAATTGCATGTCTTTCTTGCACTTCCCAACAGTAGGAAGCTTCGTAGACATCCCATCTACTTCAAGTCTGTAGAGATTCTTTGCTTGAATCCCAACCTTCTTGACTTGTCCGGTTGCCTTGTGCCGAAGGAAAAATTTTCCTTCACTGAAGACAAATTCATACCCTTTATCCTCTAACATTGCAACTGAGATCAAATTCTTCTTTAAACTTCGAACATGCACTACATCTTGTAAAAGAATGAGTTTAACTGACTCCCTCTGAAAGGTTATGGTACCAATTCCGGTCGCATTGTATCGTCCATTGTCGCCCAACTCAACATGCAACTGGAGATCTTTCTCCACCAAGTCGCTGAAAAGATTCACATCTCCCGTCATGTGAAAGGAAGCGCCACTATCAAAATACCACCCAGATCCCAATGCACTAGACACCATGCATGCGATCAATGAGAAGTCCAGCTCAAATTGTGAGTCAAGAGCCTCACCAGCTGCAGCTCCAGCAACCTGCTTGTTCTTCTTCTTCTGTGGACAATTCGTGGCGTAATGTCCATGATCGTGACAGTGAAAACACTTCACTTTGGACATGTCACGCTCTTTACCATCTGCACCGGATTGAGAAGCATTCTTCTTGCCCTTCCCCTTCCTTGCTTTGGCAGCCAAAGTGCACTCTTCTTCATCAGATGCCTTTGATGAAGATCCATCCCTGGTACTCCGCCTTATCTCCTCTTGCACAAGATCCGACCAGAGTCGCTCCCATCCTGGAAATTTCTCCAGACCATTGTGAGTCCAGATAGGAGTGCAACTTTTGAAAGCCCAAAGACAAATGCAGACCATCATCATCACACTACTTCTACACTCTTCATCATCCCTGCCGTGGACAAATTTACAAATTATCAGGGAACCAGTGTCATTCTTCTCCATCTTTATTTTCCACGAGTTATCCTTGGTAAATAACTTCCTCAGTGGCTCTTGCTTTGGAATAAATCTGTCAAAACTCCACATCAAGTATGGAGAATCTTTTCCATGCAGGCTAGATACTATGTGATCCTTCACGCCCTCCAACAGAATCCTTCGACACCTTGCTGTCTTCTTTTGCCAAGCCTCAACCAAGGCTGCATCGCTAGGCTTTGGAACTTCAGCATCTATGAACTCCTTCAGCCCATTGTCATCGAGCACCGCCTCCATCCTATCTTTCCATGCAATATAATTCGAGCTGCCTTCAAGAGCATACTCCAATCGCAATCCTTGATAAGACATTTTGACTTCGACACCAAGAAAACACTGCTGCAAATTCGAATTCCACCAGCTCAAAACTCAACCGCTTCTGATCTAATGTGAGAACAAAGTATTTCTATCACAGAGATCAACTGTAGGGGAATTTACTGGATATATCACCTTTCAAATAAAGGATGGATCTAGAGGCTACCTGGCCCGCTTACAGACTCTGTCTACCGAAATAAATTGTAATCACTGTAATAGATCCGATGATCAATTTTGGCTCCGATACCATGTAGAAAATTGAATAATACCTGAATTATTCATCGAGATTATCCTGATTACACACTATTTAAGCTTTATGCATAATACATAACCTCTTCTACAATTGATCATCAATATGCGGAAAAAGAAGCAGTCGCATGTGCACATTAAAACATAATCAAGCACACATATAACACAGTATGTAATGGGGAAAGCATACAGCTAAAAACCCCCAAATATCTATATATTATAATGATAGAGAACATGTAACAATCATAGTACAATACTCCTCACAAGTACTTAGTACTATCTCCAATAGTTACACACAAACTAGCTCAGATCTGAACAAGTCACAGGTTCAAATCTCCTCCACTGTTTGTCTGCCTCTACTGCGCAATCCAAGATGAGAATGAATGAGATCCAATTTCGAATCCCCTTGGCTTGTACTACACAATCCTCATTGGCAATCTCAATCAATGTGTGTGAAAATCTCATGCACAAGTATAGTCACAATTGATAGCCACACTCACCCTTTCACCCACCTCTAACACTGGTCTCCACTGAACTGTCCATGCATTGCAGTTAACTGATGTATTCTTTAGTTGATTTATGAGTTAATAATTAGTGAATTAATTAATAATTAATTCACACCACTCATCACTAGTATATTTTTCAGTTAGACTAAATACAACTAGTTCAACTAAGTTAAACCGAACACAACTCCACCAACTGTCTCATCAACTCCACCAAACTCTGCCACATGAGTTCTAACTGAAGTCAACCATGCAATAGCTCAACCAAACCCTAGGAAAAGCGTATTTCCTTCTGTCAACTGCATGTGCCACATCCGTAGCTAGAACTGAAGTGCTCCAAGAGGATAAGATAATGTTTATAGTCCAAATATTATTAAGAGCTAATAATATTCCACATATCTATTTTTAGACTAGAAATCTAAAAATAGACTCCGCCCAATGTCTAAAAATAGAGGTCCATCTATTTTTACCAACTTGACCAATCATCCATAAATAGCATCCCGCAACTTATAGAATATTCTCCATATGTCTAAAAATAGACATAGTCTAAAAATAGACTTTGCGACAAAAAATCACTTGTGTGGCCTCCACCTAGTTTTGGTGATCACTTTCCAACTAGGATCAAGAAAGATGTTTCAGGATGCCTCCTTCACTGTTTCTTGTTGCAATCTTCAACAAAAATTTCCTAGTCTAAATCTACTGAGAATATAATGAAAATATCATTCAATAACTTCCTTTTAGGCTTCACACATCAAGACAGGGGCAAACCAACATTCCTTGATAATGTTTACACTTAAGTCATTCTTAAACACACAATTTGGAGGAAAACATTGAGATAAAGCTTATCAGTCAAAGAAGGGTATTGTAAACAGTAAATCCTAACTCTATGCTTGTTGTTCTTTATCAGAGAATAAGTGGACAAAATGGCATACATGAAAGGAAAACAATAACACAGAAAGAAGCACTTCACCAGTGATATAGACCAGGATCCCAAGGATCAACTTGTATATTGATTTCAATCCAAATACATTCTTCAAGTCCAATGTTTCAGTTCAACAATCATCTTCTCTTCTTAGCCTAAATTATTTGATTACAAACAGAGCTTCAAGAGCCTATGAACACTATTTACATGTAGAAATTTTTGAGCACAAATATTACATCAAAGTTCTGCAACCAACCCTTTACAATGAGCTCCTCAAGAAGATTTTATAGAAAAATGAGGAGGTGGAAATATTTCTAGGGTTCAAGTATCATTAATTTTACAGTTAATGCAATTCTCTGCCTTGAAAACCATGCAAGGCATAAGGCAGGAATTCATTTGATCTATATCTTTGTTTCATAACTTTGTTTGGCTTTCTAGGCTTAGTGGATTAGATTTGACTTTAAGGGTATTTCTTATCCTTGTAATAACTTCTCTGATAGTTTTAAATTAGTTTCTTTGATTCGAAATAACTGTTGAGCTATATTTATGCTAATATCTTCTGTTCTGGCAATAAATCGGCCTCTTTTGAATGCTTTGAGGCTGAAGGTGGCTTTTGGTAGATGAGAGGATTCAATTAGCCTCTGATGTGGCAGTGGAGGCTTCTCGGATTGATAGATATTTATTGTTTTTCTTTAAACACTTTTAATTTTCTTTAGCTCTATGTGTTAGGCTTAATTAGGCCTAATTTATGTCTCTGTTCTTCAAACTGTGTTTAATTGAATGAATTAGGATTTTGATAGTCGATTTATTGTCGTAATCCCTCAAACTATGTAAACCATCTTTAATTCTTCATCTTTGTTGTGGCTGGGTCTTTAACATTGATACTCTTTGTTTATTTAAGCTTTACTGTGTCTTGTTGATGTGTAGGTATTAAAATGGATTTATAACGGCGTCAATTCTCATGAGGCACTGAATGAAACATGATATGGAACCCAGGCAGAATGATCTCTGTGATGTATAAAGGCTTGGGGGATCGTCATCCCTGACCTTCTATCTTCCTTTAAAATAATTGGAAAACCATTAAAACCTGCACAAACCAAGAAAAATTAGAAAAATCCTGCATATTTGGGTCTAGACTACTTCATAGGTTTAGGTTTAGAGTGCAGCCGTTGGATGAAAGCATCCAATGACGAGGATTTCTTTGTGGGGGTCAGATGGGAGGCAGTTTGAAAAATGGTGGAGATATTAAGTCAGATCCGTTGATCCGCAGAGATCAACGGTTGAGATCAATCAGGAAAATACTATGTAGAAGGACCATTTTATTGCGCAACGAGAGAAAAAATAAAGGAAATGGGTAAATAACCTTTGGCGGAGGAAATATGGTTAAAACGAATTTTGGGGTTTCCGAAAGGATTCTGGGTCGTCATATTAGATCGACCACAGAGATCAATGGCTGAGAATGAATATGAAACCCCCTGGAGGATGGTGGAGGGCGATGAACTAAGAGTGAGATTAAACTAGGACCTTTTATCTGCAGATATCAACGACATAGAATAAACGCAATGGAATGCAGTGTAAATGGGAAGGGTGGTTTCGGCTAAAGAAACCAGTGGTTTCGCGCGACAAAATGGAGGAAAGGTGGTTTTAGCTTTTCTAATGCGATATGTGTTACTGGCCGACACATGGCCTTTCAAAACCACCCTCATCGTGTAATTTTGGATCATTAACCTTCGGGCTAAAAATCACGCAAAACTGCGCGCTAGCCGTTAGATCTGGGGCGTCAGATCGAAAGGTCGAGAGGAGAGCGCGATAAGAGAAGATGTAAGGATGGAAAGAGGTGGGGTAGGGGAAGGCGATTTCAATCTTGACCATCCGATCAGGGATTGGACAACGGAGATTGGATCTGGAGAAAAGTAGGACCCAAAGGAGTTGGGCCTATCGTGTTGAATCTGGACCATTGGATGAAATGGATGAATGGTCCAGATTGAATCTTGGGATCAAATGAATAAAATATGTGGTGATAGTCGGGTGGAGAATGGTTCAATGTGAGCCTTTGATCTGCAGAGATCAACGGCAGAGATCCACTTAAAAATTTATACAATGGGGCTCATAAAAAATAACAAAGGGAAAGGGCTTTGATCTGGACCGTCGGATCTTTTCGTATGGACGATCCAGATGCAATCCGAAGATTGCAATCGGTGGGGGAAAAGGAAGAAAAACGCCGATGAAATTGAACATATACCATTGATCTGAGGATCAGATCAACGACAGAGAATGAATCTACAGATGTCATAGGCAGAGGGATGGGCTTATGAATAGAGCAATATGGGCCGTCGGATCTTGGAAAGGCAGAATAGATCGACAGTAGAGAAACCACCGGAAGGGGCCAATTGGAGGGGGTGTAATAAAATATTTAAACACACCCAATGAAACCTCCGATGCAAGATCTTGATGATCATTTTATTGGTTTAAATCAACGGTTGGGATTCGTTTCAACCAATGAACCGGCGAGTTACGTTATAATATTAAAAATGGGGTTTTAAATAAAATACAAAGGAAAGTTCGCATCGGGGAGGGGTTTTATATAATTCTTAGTGCCTGATTGCGGGGCTCTGGGTTATATGGTGGGGAAGTGGTTGAGGGGTTTAGCACAAAAGGGGCTCATCGAAATCGGAACAAAGGAGGGGCCTTTCAAATGCGCCCGATGAAAAACTCTGATGCGATATTTTATTGATCGTCGATCGGTTTTTAGATCAACGATCCTTTTCCTTTAAAACAATGAAACGACGGGTTTTAATAAAAACATAGGAAAATGGGTTTTTAAAAAAATACAAAGAGAAAATTGGTTTTTTGCCAAGTATTTTTGTGTTTTAGCGCCCGATTGTGGGCTCTTGTTTTTACAAAGGAAGCAAGGGATCAGGGGTTTATACAAAGGGAGCCAATCGCATCGGAAATTTTAACGCAACAAAAGGAGCGCTTTACACATGAATGCCCCGATGCGATAAGCGCCATGGGCCTTAGCACCTGGTTCCAGTGCCAAGTCGCATGGTGGGGAAGTGGTTAACTTAGCCGAAGGGGGCTAAAGCCTTAGCACAAAAAAAGCTCATTTTTATGATTTTTCAAGGATTTTTAAAGGATTTGAAAGCTTCCGATAAGGAAAAAAATGAGTTTTAAACCTTATCAAAGGGGTTTTTATGAAGGGAAGAAGGGAAAAAAGGAAAAATAGAGGAATTTTATGAAGTAAAAAGGGGATAAAAATGAAGGTTATTTTTTGCATTTTTTGCAACAGTCTTTTCTTCAGGAAAACAACAGATTTTCAGAATTAAGAGGGAAACAACAGTGAAGATTAACTCAAGGATAAGTCACCTTCACAAGACTTCAAGAACTAAAAAATTGGTATTAAAATTGTTTCTTGAAGGCTTTCAAAAATGATTTAGCCACCATTTGATATGAAAATTTTTATAGGTGGCTAACACATATATGATGAGTGCTCACGCAGATATCGCTACGAGATCTTGTGATTATGGCGAAGCTGAATCTTCGAAAGCTAAGGGTGCTCCTGATAGTGCTGTACCGCTTCATATTACGAGGCCCACTGTTGAGCCTATACCTCGAATGCCAAAGGCATCTACAAAACATACAACGATTAATCCAAATGGAAAGGCCGCCCAAAAATACTCTGTTGTGGAAGATCTGGCGCAAAATCCTTGTGCCATGTCGGCTCTCAAGATGCTCCAGTCTTGTCCAGCTCAACGAAGTGCTCTCCTCACTGCTATTGGGGCTGTTGATCCAAAGAATTCTCTTATGATTACATTTGATATGTCTAATTTCAAAAAGAGACTCCCTCATCATATGGATTTCCATATTAAATCGTTGTATCGAAAATTCAATATATTTCGAATGGTCATCGATGAGGGTGCTTCCATGTGTGTGATGTTTCTTGCATGCTAGAAGGGAATAGGATATCCTGCAGCTGTTCCTTCAGCCACTCTTCTGATTGCATTTGATGGTCATTCTCACAAGCCACATGGTATTGTCCCAGCTTTTCCCATCTGTGTTGGGGGCAAAACTATTAACATCGAGGTTGAGATAGTTGATGGAAGCTTGGACTATAACCTTCTGTTGGGGTGGAACTAGATTTATGAGATGGATGCCATCGCATCCTCATTATTTCGGATTATTTGTTTCCCTCGTGAAGGGAGGATTGTTATAGTTGACCAACTGGATTGTTCTCCTATAGACCCAAATGCATCTACTGACTCAACTATTCATTTAGTGGATAATATCAAACCGCCTGTTGAGAATCTAGGGGTTGGAATGTATTATTCTTTGATGGGTACTTTTGATTTTCCACCTCCTTCGATTCATATAAATGCAATTTCATCATCCAAGGCTCCTATTCGAAGAGAGTTCTTTAGAACTCATTATTTTTCGGACCCTTGGACCTTACCTTCCCCTACCTCCACATTAGCAGAAGGTCAAGTGGGTGGAATGGCATTTCCTATGTCTGCAACTAAGATTGCTTACAAATATATTGCTGACTCTGCAGAATCCACTCCAATTTATCTTTCATCCGAGGAATTGGATGGAGATGTGGCCCCGGCTTGGACTCTTAGTTCTTCTTTCATCCAGGGTTGCCTTGATACCACTCTTAACTCTGAAGAGGCTATCCTGGAAGCCATGACTGGTATAGACAGACCGTGGGATGATTTGCATCATCAGTCTTACTTTTTACCAGATTTGAGCGAAGTTGAATCAAGTTTTCCTAGTCCTTAGTCTTCTGGTCCTGTTCACCCGGTTTTGAACCCTTTAGCACCAACACAGGTATTTTCTGAAGGGAACATGGTTGTGATTTCTCTGACTATCCCCGTGAAAATTTCCAGAAATCCCAAAATTATCGAGATTTTTTTCATCGGAGCTGAATGTTCCCCTGAAGAGGTTCAAATTTACACCGATCTCTTTCGAGAGTTTAGGGACATGTTCGCTTGGTCTTATGAGGAAATTCCTGGTATAGATCTATCTATTGTCCAACATGAGATCAAGTTATATGAAAATTCTAGGCCTGTAAGGCAAAAGCTTCATCCGATTAACCCTAGGAAGGCAGAAACTATCAAAGTTGAGGTAGAGAAGCTGCTCAAGGTGGGATTAATTTTCCTTGTTCCTTTGACAAAATGGGTTTCGAATCCAGTCTCGGTGGACAAGAAAAAAGGAGAAATTCGAGTTTGCATTGATTTCAGAGACCTAAATAAGCACGTCCTAAAGATAATTACCCCACACCTTTCATAGATCAGATTATCGATGAGTGTGTGAGCAATGAGATTTTCTCCTTCATGGACAGTTTTTCTGGATATAATAAAAAATTGCAGTCTCACCGATTGCACCCCATGCTGCACCGGGTGGAAGGACTAAGTCTGGATCACCACGAAAATCCATCCTAGCATAGGGATAATCCTCCACGGTGATAATTTGTTCCTCCCACCATTGGAAGAACTCGTCATCCCAAGTGGTTTGGGGAACTTCACTTCCCCCCAACCTCTTCATCAGATCAACCCATCGGGCTATTCTTAGATCTCTAGGGTTGTTGATGGATGAGATCACTTTGGGTCGAATTCTTGGAATCCTCTCAAAGAAGAATGTAAGTAAGATGGTCCCATACCCGAAATGCTTTGTTTTTGCTTTCCGGATATAGATTAATTGTTTCTTCATGTTATTCAGTAGTGCAGTACACCAGTCAAAGAGGTGAATCAAGCATTCGACCGTAATACTCATCTGTGTCCTCGAAGCCTGGTGTAAGGAAGCAGATCCTGCTACCCTACCAATGGTGAAGAGGAGAATTTTCATATGCAATTATAATAAATATTTTATTGCAATCTGAGTCCCTACTTTCTGAGACCCCTCTACGTAATAGACATGGACATAATCATCCACTGTAAGCCCTCCCATAGGCTTTCCATGTAAATCTATTGGATCTCCTTGTCGAGAGAGTCCAGTAATGAAGTAAATGTCTTCCACTTCTATGCCTATGGGCATTTGATCAATCATGAAGCAGTATTCCTCTGGTTCCCAGTGATCCAACAACATTTGGAGCAACCGGACATTACTTTTCATATTTGGCATTTTGAAAAACTTGAGCAAACCGCAATTTCGAAGGATATTGAGTGAATTTTGATTTTCCATCACTTCATTTTCGATGGCACTATGCTCACATTCCCTCCAAGAGATTGACATCTTGAAATAATCCATTAAATTCTTCATTAAGTTCATTTTTTACATTCATGGACTACGTATACGTGACTTCCTTTCAGTACAGTCGCGTATCATACGTGGGTTCGTTCACACGAACCCGCATATGCGTAGAAAGGTCAATAAAAAACAATCTTTCCTACGGTGAAAAATCAAAATTTTTATCCTATATATGAATGAAATTGATGGCAATGATGGATTTAGATCTTACCTGGCTGATCCGGCAAAATTTGACGGCTGATTGCTCCTGTTTTGAGGAAAGGGGTGTTTTTCTCCAGAGCTCCTTTCTACACTTCAACAAAGTAACAATGAACCAAATATGAGGTAAAATGAGTATTTATGCCCCGAAATTGAAATTTTTTTTTCAAAATTTCGTTATGCTTATTTTTCAAATCTGTCTTAAGCTGCATAACTGTGTTGCTTGTAAGTGTTGGGGAAGGTATATTTTTAAGTACATTTTACTGAAATTGATATTTTTCCCGGTTTTTCGAATCCATGACCGCTGACCTGTCATGGTAGGTATATGATCTTAAATAGCATATAGGTTAGGGAATCCACGTTCCATTGCATTCTGTATGCTAGCCTCCATTCTAATCACTTTCCATAGGGTCGATCCCATCATGTCATGAGTACTTAATCCATTTCACTCACCGATTTATAAATCATGACTTGGTGGTAGAGCCTTCCTTTACATGGCTTTCCTAGTTAGTTCCTCGCTAGCACTTGTCGCCCATGCTGCACTTTATGTAGGCTCAGGAGTCCTCTTTAGTCCTGTCATGACTTATGCATTGAAGCTTCACTCTTCTTCTTCTTCACTATGATATTTTCTGGCTATTACCCTAGAGGCTCCCTGGTGTTGTTGAGTTGTATCACTGCATTGCATATTGGCTACTTGTTTATCTTGGCCTTTAGCCAGCTTCATTTGGACTCGATGTTTAAGCCATATTTTGACCATGACTCTCTGTACAAGTTAATCGTGCAAGCACTTAGCTATTGTGACTTGACACCCTTTTACACATGGATGGAACACTCCTTTGAGTATCACTTACCAGTTTACACCACCTTGCATTGAGCATAGAATTGCTCCTATCCTAGGAACTAGTGCATCTATTTCCTGATACTCGTTCTGTCCATTGTACTATAGCATTATTTTATTCTTTTTCAAGCTTACTATATGAAAAAGACAAAAAAATCAAATATATCAAAAAAGAGTGGGAACAGGATATTACTTCATATTTTGATGGTGGTTACAATGTCAGTTTGTCGCCCTTGAACAAAGCACACAGAGCTATGTCTTTCCTTCGTTTGGGATGGTTTTAGTTTTGACATAGGAGAAGCCATAACCTTGTTTCATAAGTTAGTTCTCCCTTGGTTGTTATCTCTTCCAATCAAATGGAGAGTTTGTTCTTGTCTCCTGCATAACAAACCTATACAGAGTTATCATTTGCTGCCATAGTCAAACATGAGTCATGTTTTTGTTCAAGGGAATTTTAACCTGAGCTGGCCATTCTGCAGTGTCCCTTGACTTATTTTTTAGTCGACCTTCCCAATCTTGTCAGTATCTTGTTCTATCACATTAGATGTTCAGTCCTATGCTTGTGCTGGTTTGAGAAGGTCTCCATTGACTTCTTACTGGCAGTTTTTCTCTTATCGACTACGACATATTTCTCTGAGAGAAAACCTAGAGCCGCACCCTAGCCCTATTTACATCATTGATAGGTGACCTTGTGCTCAGCATTTGATCATAATTATGGGTCTTTGACTGAGTGGTTTCTCTTGTGTTCGACGTCAGCATACATTATCACACTTGGTATTCGTGCATTACCTTGATTTCCATTTGACCCTATTGGTGGATATCTTGCCTCTTTGTCAGCTCTCATTATTGGTTGATTCAGAGGGTTTCTACCATGCGCTAGCTTCATCTTGTGCATGTCGGAAATGTACTTCAGGTTGGTTCCTTCACTCTACTTCGTCCAATTCCTTCCAAATCTTGGCCTTCGGGTTACACTCACACTGGACTGATGTGGGATGCCTTAATTCCTTCCTTCCAGCAAATCTTTTCCCATCGACTCTGACTCATTGCTCTGGGAATAAGATATAGAGTCTTTTTGTCAGTACCTTAGGGTTTGTAATCATTAGTGGAAAACTCTTCGCTGTCGATAGTGAGGATACATCATTGCCTCCTGATTGATGGATTCTTACAAGTGTTCAACTTCAACTCATTCATTCGCACTTGTTAGATTCTACTATGGCACCTTGACACCCATTATCATTATCGGTGGGTTGTCTCGTGTTTGTTAACGGTATCCATTAATGACTGGTAATCAAACGATTTCTCACATGGTAGACTTCAGCTCATTTATTCCCATTGTGTAGAATTGTGCCATGGTGATCGGTGAAGACCTCGGATTTGCATCAGCATGATTCAGTTCACTTTGACAGTTCATCCAGTTTTCTGCCAGTGATGCCATCCACCCTTATATGTTGCAGTTTCAGTACAACAGCATCTTATATGTTGGCTCCCGAGTTGCATGATTGTACCATGTGTTCCACCCCTTATGATTTGGTACCTGGAAATTCAGTTCTTACTTGTGTGATTAGATATCTATTGTAGCATCATTGATTAGTCTTCTATATGTGATACTTGGACTTTATTTTGAATTGTACTTCCGAGTAGTGATCAGATGATTCACTATGTACTTTACAGCTCCATTATACTTGTATACATGTTGGATCCGCTCCATACTTCATATGCGGACATGCTTTTCTTTCACTGAGCATGGGTATAACTGCCTCAGACATGAGCTATTTCTCTGATCTCTTTCATTGGTTTTTTGGTAGGCTGAAATCTAGTGAAGTTCTCTCTCGTCTTTACAAGGTTCTTTCTATGCACATAATATATTTCGGCCATAATGTACCCCTTCTGACCTCATATATTAGGGGGCATATGTTATAGAATCATTTTCCACCTTCATATGCTTGATGATTGATACTTTGGCCTTGGGCACCCTTTTCCCTCAGACTTGAATATCTTCACAAAAAACAATATCTTAAAATCCATACGCGACTTTGCCCAGAATTTTACGCATATATATGCGAGTCCATGCATAAAAATCCGTGTATACCTTTTTAATCATTAAAAAATATATAATATTCCCTATTTTCGAGGCAGGGTTGATGGTTCTTCCCATAATTCAACCACCCCAGCCCATGGCCTAACTGTTTCCAATTGTTGAAACTAATTTGGGGGAGTATAAACCTAAGAGAGAGAGAAAAATATAGATATTATACTCTGTTGGAGCCCTATTTCAATTCTAATATTCTCGTGCCTCCTGCACTTCCCAGGTATATTCAGGAAACCCTTGTTTCCTTGAGATGCTCATCATCCTATATGATATCCAGTGTGCACACATCTTGGAAGAATTCTTGTGAGGCGAGGGATGGACGAATCCAGAGGATGGTATGCTCGAAGGTCGTGGAAGGATTCAGGTGATCTCTCCACATTTCTATTACTGTACGTGCCATTTGTAATAAAAAGAACCATCTTGTTCCTGATATTCACGTGTTTATATCTCTTTATATATGTGTAATGATCATTAATTGAATGTTTAATATTGTTCTTATGATATTATGCATGAGTTACACAGACATTTAGGAACTATATATGTTGTACAACTAGAGTTTCGTGTTCATTCTTTCTTTATTTTCAGGTTCCAAAGCATGAAGGGTTGTTGGGGGTTTTCACCCAGCAGGATCTACATCAAACGTTGGACTTTCGGGTAAGTTCCACAACTTGTTATATCTAGTTTTCAGTATAAAACATAGGTTAGGTTAGTCATTCTTGAATGGTATGCCCCTTATCTGTGAAGGCTGCCAACCCAAAAACCTTTAGGGTATTATATCTCGAAACATTAACCCAAAACAGGAAAATTAATTAGATAAATTATTATTTATCTTATTATTTTCTAGGAATAATTATTTAAACTTAATTTAAATAATATTCATTGTTAAATTTGACTAAATCATCCATTAATAATTAAATAAATCATTATTTATTTGATTATTACTCAACCACATCCTTAAAATGATAAATAAATAATTTATTTATTTATTATTTACAAATAAAGGGATTTGGCCCAAGTTAAATTCTTTTTCCCTCCAACAAATATAATAAAATATTCCATAAAAGTTGGATCCTGATTTGATTAATAATATTTTAACTATGCACCAATATCTAGACTAACTCAATATTTTGTTATAAATATAAGGGTTTTTCCATTCATTCATCACCTTTTGTTGCCTAAAGATCATTCTGGATCATTGGTCTGACTTTGATCCACCATCATTGTCATATTTTTCTATATTTTGCTTGTGAACTCCCTTTGAGTTCCATTTTGTCTGGGTTTTCTACACCATCAAGAGAGAGGAATTTTAGATCTAAAGTGCTGAGGGCTTACAAGAACCCATCCCATTGAGGAGAACTGGTAACATCCTTCTATGTTTTCCTCCCAGGTGCCCTTAATATAAAATTCATTCAACATATTCTTGTCTTGTCTATTGGATGCATGGAGTAAATCTCATTTTTACTTACTGCTTAATGTCTTTTGATGCATAGATCTATATTTTTTCATCATTTTTCTTGATCACCTAATTCCAGATCTGAAGATATTGGCAACCATCTTTTCTATTAGGGCTATTTGTTATGCACAACTAAAGTGGTCTTTTTTCGTACACTTGCAATTAAGATTCATACTAACAACAACTGATCTTGCTCAAGACAATATTGAAGTTCATTGAAGTCAACCTCCTTTTGAAAGGTCTCTTCCTTCCAAAACTTCCATATTTTGGCCCATGCATACAAGAGTGTTGGTACCATCTTGTCATATTCAGAAATCTTCCTTGTTTGTAGAGATATCATTTGCTGCCCCAAGACTATGGAGTGGACATTTGACATCATTCTAATGTCATCATAGATCTTTGAACCCTTTTATAGCACAGATAACTGAGTGGGACATGGTTTTGTCCAACTCATAGAGTTGATCATCTCTCCTTAGAACCCATCAATGGTTCTCAGCGCTGTGCTAGCTTCTCCCAAGGCTCCTTCCTTAGCCAAATGTGTCACTAGTGCATTAATTTGAGAGAACACTTTATTATTCTTCCAATCACGGGGTATCCCTAGTGGAATGCCTCCATGTAAAGAGACATCAAGATTTGAAGTAGACTGTTTGAATGAGTGGACTGATGTGTCCCTCCCTTTGCTGCATAGTTCAGTCTCCTTCTCATGAATAGAAACCCCTTGAAATAAACAAGGGTGCATGCTCCTCATGATTGGATGCTGATCCATCCTTCCTCCGCCTTCTTGGAGCAAGGTGTTATTTCCCATTACTACTGTCACATAATGCTCCTTGGGAACCAATTGCAAAGATGCAACAAATCCTTCCCTTGAAGCAACAACTTCATATCCACCCCCATGTGGTGATGGTTCTTCTTCTGAAGTGAAAACATTGTTACTGCACTCTTGTTCTTTCTCCTCTTCAATATTTGATAATACCTCATTATCAATGAGAGACCTTAGATCTTGTTCTTCCCTTGAAAGAGGAATATTAATGACTTCCTTTTGAGAAGAAATTTCTTCATGCAATGGGGATCTTGCCTTTTGCAAAGTATCACACAAGTTTTTATCCCCTTCAATATAAATCTAAAGTGGATTTGGCATAACAAATCTTTCCAAATCATGCAAGGGTTTTGCATGCTCATGTTTTGCTAGCTCAATCAAAGATGCTTTAGTTTGTTTTACATCAAATCTCTTCACTAATCTCCTAGTGAATCTTGCATAAGTAGATATATTTGCATTATTTAATGAAAAGTATTCAAATAACCACCAAGCATAAGATTTACCTCTAAGATGCAGCACTGCTACTTTAAGAGATTCCTTTTGTGAAACTTGATGCAGATCCAAATATGAGTCTAGCTAATCTATCCATTCCTTGACTGTGCATGTGGAGGATCCATCAAAATTTGGCAGAAAGAATCTACCTCTTCTCCTTCTATTATACTTACTAGATCTCCTTTCCTCCTTGAGCTGGAAAAACTCTTGGTTGAAGCTCAAGTGCTCCTTGATTTTCGAAGATTTAGATTCATACTCCTGAAGATAATCACTCAAAGTATCCTCCTTTGGTGCATATTCTTCCTCCATTTCTCTTGCAGTAAATCTGGGCATAGAATAACATTGTAGATCTGATTATGTAGTTGAGTGCTTGTAAATATAAGATGAAGAACTAGGGCTTTCTTCATGTAAAGATATTATTGAAGGACCTTCATGTCTTTCCCTCTTCATTTCTTTGATTTCTCCTTTAAGCTCATGCATAGTTTGGAATAGAGTTTTTGAGAACTCTTTCCCTTTCATTCTTCCAGATAAAAGGGTTTTACCCTTGTCTTCTTTGTCTTCAGTGTAATCAATCTTCTTCTTCTGTCTTTTCTTTTCTTGAAAATACATATTGGCTTCTCAATAAGCACAAATTGTACCAAGATGATGCTCTGATACCCCTGTAATATTCCAAATGGGAATCATGCAGCAATACTAAATAGTCATGCATTAAAATAACACAGTTCAACTAAAACATAGCAGGAGGCCAATTAAAATTTTCTTTAACAGTATTTACAACAGAAATATAGATGTATAATGAGGCCTATAAGATGCATAGCTGGAAATACAAGACATAAACAGAAGAAATCCCCTCAAAAGAGGTGCTTCAACCACATATATGGACCGAAGCTGCCTTAACAGCATTATTTTATTAGGCTGAAAACTGCTTTTGATTACATGTTAGATCTAGAGCAGATCTGTGCATAAAATATCATATCCATGCACTAGAAAGGCTCCTATTTTAGATCCCCTGGGGGTTGTGAGAATTACACCAAGTATAAGCAGTAGATCTGAGATCTAAGAATACAGATCTGTAGAAATATTCAGAAATTTTGAAGTATTCAGAAATATGCAGATCAGATCTGAAATATACAATCTGTAGATCTTCTCCAATGAATCTCAAAGTGAAGGGAAGATCCCCAACACTTAGAAACCAACTCTCCAAATGGTGCACCCAAACTCCCTACAACAACACCTACAGGAATAACATAGATCTGGAATAGAAACTGCGCTATAGGGTATAGATAACAGTTTTCCACATGCCAAGATAAAGAAATGATGCTCAATCACTCCAATACACTTACTCCAATAGAGCAGAATATTCCTCCACTAAAAAAGGGCACTGAAATGTCTTAGATCTGAATTAATATAATCTGCACTTGTTGCAGCTTGCAAATACAACCAAACCCTCAACAGGATCTGAGTTGTAGTTGAAAGGAGAAGCTTGGCCTCAAGCCAGATAGTGGACTATGCAATACAAGACTCTCCCAAGAGCTACTCAATAAGAAGAGGTGGAATTCCTAAATAGGAGATCCCAATGCTAACAACATTTTCAATCTAGGCTAAACAACCAAAGAAAGCTATATGGAATAAACAAACAATATATCAAAACATCATATCTTCAACAACCCCTCCATGCTGCCATCCCCTTCCTTATAGAGATTAGAGCTTGTAAACCCTAAACCACCTTTAGTGAAATCTTCTCTTTCACACAATCCATCTCCTTCTAGAACTGTTTTGTGCCACATTGATGGCCTCTCCTCCAAGACAACGCTGTAGATTTGGTCAAGGTTGACCCAGTCAAAGTATCTAGCCCCTTTCACACCTAAGGGTGCTTTTCTTACATAGCCAAGATTTAGCCTTTTTCACATTTGGCCTTGATTTATTATTTATTTGGAGTTTGATGAACTTCTTTTACACATTTAATCTTTAAGGAAAGAAAGAAAAACAAAATTGGATATTCCAATTAGCTTAGGACTAATTAGGAATATTACAGGTGGATAGTAGGAGCAACCTTCAATTTGTTATGGGCCCAAACAATAGATTCAATGAGTTCTTGCCAGTACCAACAACCACTGAATAAGAAAATTAAACTGAAGGCCCAAACAAAATAATCACCTAAAAATAAAAGACCATATGCAGATAATGAAGAACCATAAGATTGGATCACTTGCGAGGCTTGTGCCCATAGAAATTCATGGAGCCACTCGTTAATCGTAATGGAACTTCAATATGCATTATTTCCATAATCATCATGATAATGTTGACATATTTATTAAGTAGGTTACCATCAAGGACAACACATTAACCATAATTCCAACCAAACTTAGAATCTTGTTTCTTTATTACCATAAAAAAAAAGTTGATGGGATTCATACTCAGTTTCATAAGGAGCATACTCATGAACGAAATACCTCCATAAAAGGTCACTTTGAGAAGTCTCTAGCCAGTGTCTAACCTATGCAGGCTCGATTCCCCTTACCCAATACTATGTCATCTGGTGATATTCAAAAATAATCTTCCTCACAGTTGCTCAATTTTATGCAAGTTGCTGCTCAAAAGGCAAAATATCAACACAATTCTTTAGTAGCTTACCATGAATAGAATCAATGAAAAATCCTTGAAATTATTTCTGAGCAAGGTTAGTTGTATTAGTAAAAATAAGAATTAGAATTCTAGGTTGAAGCTATTAGCGGTAAATTTCAGAAGTTATGGAAAATCATCACTAATGTTATTCCTGATTTTTGGAACAGTGTCCCCTAGCTGCATTTTGATATGTTCCAACACTACGTTTTTGATATATTTTTTTAGTAATTAGTATAGCGCAGGGGATTTGGGGTAGGTCAAAGCCCCCAATGTATTGTAATGGGTTAAAGGGTAGACCTAGAGTTTGAAAACCACCATTTTGCGAACCACAGGATAGCGTAGACTATGATGATATAATTAGATAGATAATTTGAGTCTAGAGAAAAGTAAGATTGATGCTACATACGAACTATTGAGATCTGTTTTGGGTAGTTTTGGGTAAGGAATACTACTGGCTGTGTGCGCGGAGATCCTCAGTTCTACTTTGTGCAGACCCCGCTGGTTGTGTGCGTGGGCTGTGACTTGGGTTTGTAACTGGGTGTGCTTACTACTGAAGTACCTATGCGTTATTGAATGAGTTGTGATCATGTCTGTGATAAATGAATTAGTTGCGATTGTGTTATTTTGTGATGATAATTGCTGATGCGCACGTGGATGCGAAGGTGTTGCTAATATTTTCTTAATAATAGTAGCTTGTTTATGTTTACATGTTGTTATATTGTTAAGGGCTCGGTAATAAGCTTGTTTATGTGCGAACCTGATAGAACTCAAAAAGATCTGCCTTAATTACCTACTCTCTCCAAGGGTGCAAAAACCTGGTTCCAACACCCACCCATACTACTTTGGGTGAGACCTTGGCCTGCAAAAGTAGGTCATTGCTAAAAGGGCCAGTAGTATAGGGGTTTGTTGGAAACCCTTAAGTCTGAACCTCAGTCAGGACCCATTCAAGCCAACAAATTGTTCTGTTGATGGGACTAGGAGCATTTTGAGAGAGATTGGGTAATGCCACGAGGCTATTAGAGACCTCAGAAATTGGAGCTCGAAGATTGTTTTGAAAAATAGATACAGGGATTTTCTGTAAAAGAGAATCGCAGCACAAAACTAACAACTGAGAAGTGGAAGAAAAAAATATATTCTCACAAAAGTATATGAAATTTTCTTTGTAAATTTTTCTCACAAGCTCTAGGAGTGGCGAGAGAGGCTAGTATAATTCCAGACGTGTTGGAAAGATGATCAGGTTATGCAGTGGACTCTGAAATTGATTCAACGGTTGGAGAAGGCTGACAACACAATCACCTGAACTGTATATCATTGGGTGGATAGTGTGCTAGGAGGATTTGTAACAGAATTCACAATCGATCAGTTTGTATCCTACTCTAAGGCAGAGCAGAGGTTCTTCAAAGGATTCCAAGGTAATTTCTTGCAAACATTTCCGCTACTAATTAAGATATTATTATGCGAAAAAGGAATTTTTTGCACCACACTGAATGAATGACCTCTAATCAGAGTGAGAGCACAAGACGAAGTGGTAAATACTACCGAGTCAGCTGAGAAGGGGATAGATCCATCTACATCCCATTAAGAAAGCCGGTTGTGCATGCAGGAACTAGTCCTCTGACTACACCATCGTCGAGTCAGCATAACAACAAGAACTCCCCTACACCTCTGCCCCTACTAGAAGAAGATATAGCCACACATATGAAGTTTCCCACCTTTAAGGGTGTAGGAGATGAAGACATGGACTGATTTTGGTAGTAGAACCAGTATGGACTGCATAGAATGTTGCTAGTGATGCTGTAAAAAGGGCGCAGCTATCTCTCGCCTTTGAAGGAAGGGCCCTGAATTGGTTCATGGGATACGTAGGCCAACATGTGGATCCATCAATACAAGAAATTAATAATGTGTTAAAACAACAGTTCTGGAATCCTAAGTCCTATGCTCAACTGGTGGTTGACTTGAAATAATTTAAACAAGGACCCACTAAGTCGGTATGGGAGGCTGATCAATAGCTAAAGAAGGTTATCAGAGATGGGGAATTTAAGTATGAGGATAAAAAACACAGGGAATGGTTCATTTCCATTCTATTACCTCGCCTGCGTGGGCCTATGGGTTAGCAAACAATTGAGACACAAGAGAAATTATTGGATATTTCTATGAAGCTAGAAGCTACACCAAGAGATGATGCCCGCAGATCCAGCGACAACTGGAGGCAATGCACCTTGAAATATAGAATTTGTGGAAAGAGTGAGGAAAAGAAGCTAGCCTAGACGTATGGTGAATAAGATGCAAGGTGTCAGGCCACACCAAGGATCAATGCCCTCTGCTGGTAGAATACATACAAGCTGGGGGGCCCAACCCATTGCGCCCTAAAGAGGCTGTGGGACCAAGCGATCCCATGTTATGGTACGCTGACTATCGCATATCTAGACTACATGATACCAACCACTTCCCCTGTCTTGGTGCCTATGTTCCAGAGTTGAAGCAACAATGGTGTCGATTCTGCTCATCTGTGGGACATGACGAACACAACTTCCTAACATATGACTTAATGATAAACCAAGGAAACCTGTATAGGGTACAAGCTAACCTTTCTTCACCACTATCTCCCTCGGGACGAGGAGGCTCCCCTTCCATAGGCCAGGAGGTAGGTGGGGGGGGGGGGGAGGAAGAGGTGGAAGCGCAGGTTGAGGAAGAGGGCAATTTATTTGTTATAATTGTGGAGAAGTAGGGCACTTCTCAAGGGACTATCCGAACCCTGCACGAAAATCTTGCAGATATTGTAGACAATTGGATCATGTGATCGAAGATTGTCCAGTCCTGATAGCAAGGATGCATGAAAAACAGCAGACACCAATGCAGAATGTGCAAAAGGTTAAGGTAGAACCACGTGATGAGGGACCTAGTATTAATATCATTATGCACAGTGGCATGGCTACTGGAGGAGTTAAGGAAAGAGATACGGTTGAACCCCTTATCCAAAAAGATGCTATCAAAAAGGAGAGCTTGGACCTACAGAAGGAGAAAGAAACCTTCATAGAAGCTCGCAAAGACTTTACCAAGGATGAGGTATCTACTTCCAAGGCTCCAACAAACCTAAAAGTAGATGACCAAGTTAAACCATTCCTACAAGCATGTATGAAGTTGCTACGCAACCAGAAGGTAGTAGAAAATCTTCACGCATTTATAGACAGATGTGAAAAAAAAATTGACCCTCCAACAGAAGTTAAATATGTTCACAAACTTTACAAGCATAAGAAATGCACTGTTCAGGGAATGCGGCTAACTATGCAGATTGGCAATTATGAAATGGATCAGGTCATCTTGGATCTAGGATCTGATGCGAATGTCCTGCCCAAACAGACGTGGTAGAGGATGCGAGAACCTAAGCTATAATGGTCTACTATACAGTTGCGCATGGCTAACCAAGAGAATATCATACTGTTGGGAAGACTATCAAAGATTATGGTATGCGCAGGGGTTAAGTTATGCGTGGATTTTCAATTAATTCAAATTGTAGAGGATGTGGACCCTTATCCTACACTCTGTTGGGGTCCTATGATTTAGAATATTGGCATACTAAATGACAAGGCAACATCAGAACCACTTTAGAATCCTAGGATCTAGCCCTCCTAGATTCAGAGAGGGATCTCTCTATGTGTGTGTTTCCAAAGGATATATCTTTAAGGCTTATGATGTGATATTAGGCTAGTTGTGAAGCACAAGGGGTTTGTTTTTTTTGTTGGTTGGGAATCATTAAATGAGAAGGTCATGTGAAGTGAAGGAGGAAATAAGTGGAAGGATGTTTCAGCATGGGAAGATAGGTCAAAAAACAGTGCTAAACCATTGGGCTATGGAGTCATAAAAGGGTTTACTTGCACAACAACTATTCAAGGGTTTTCAAAGGGCAAGTCATCTATATTGGAAGATCTTTTAAGTTGAGTTGGTGGTATGAAACATTAAGGAGTGAGGTGAAAGAAGCAACATGTAAGAAAACTAAGGGCAACTTAAGATCAGATAAGGAATTTTAACCTATCCTGCTTTTAACATACTCTTAAGAATAGAAAAAATATAAGAAAAAAATGGGCAGTCTAAGATCAGGTAAGGGCTTTTAAGCTAGCTTGCTTTTAACATGCTCTAAAGGGAAAATAGTTAAGATAAACATAAAAATTCACCTAAGATCAGGTAAGGACTTTTAACCTAGCCTGCTTTTGGCATACTCTTAAGGGAAATCTTCAAAACAGCTGTTTAAGACTAAACAAGCGACAGGGCTAACCATAAACTTCCTTGATTAGGGCTCTACTAAGCATGTAGTGAAAATATCATTTGGAAACAACATCTCAAGTTTTACTCAGCAAGACATGGGCTCACCAACATTCCTTGACTGTTTATACTCTATTGAAATCATTCCGAAACATACATTTAGAAGAAAAAATAAAGATAAAGATTTATCAGTGAGAGTTAGGGTACTTTGCAGTAAATCCTACTCTATATTTGATGTTCTTTATTAGAGAATATGAACACAGTGGAAACATAAGGAGAATAACAATTACAGTGAGAATAATATCACCAATGATTTAGATCAGGATCCAGTGAATCTGCTTGTCTATTGATGTGAAAAACCAGTTACAAACTTCAATTCTGATAGCCTTTACAGTCCAATGCTTTTCTTCCCAGCCTAATATGTAACAAACTACTCAGAAAATCTTACTCAATAACAGTTCAGACAATTAACAATTTTCCAACCTCTTACAATCTGTGAATACTTATAGGTGAAAGAGGAAGAGTGTTGCAGAAATGGTAATAAGTATGAATTAAGATAGAGTGGGAGAGGTGTTCGAATTCCCATTTTGCTTAATAATCATAGCAATAACTGATTGTACAGCTTTAGTAGTTTTTCCTATTTTTATGCATATTTGGTAGGTTGGTAATAACTCTGAAATGTGTTCTTTGAAGCAAACCATGGCATGAAGTACCCTGTTTTACCTCTAAAACAAGTGAACATCATACTTCAGGTTTTGCAGCCCCATGATTGTGTAATAATTGTTCTGACAGTTTAAAGAGTTTTTGCCATCAGGATGGCTGTCATGGTGTCTTTAAGAGGAAAAGTAGACAGCAGGTGTCCTTTTGGTCCTTTGGAGGAATAAATACTTCGATGATCTAATGTTATGAAGTCATTTCTTGTTGATTTGTCTTTGAATATATCTCTTTAAACACTGATATTTAGCTTTAAATTTTGTTTTTTTCTTTATCCTTAACTTGTTGGTTAAGCCTTTGATCTTCGGATTTACACTTTAACCTTTAACTTTCACTGATCTTCTTAGTTTTCCTTTGTGTATAGGTGGCTGTGCCGGAGGGTTTGATTGAAATCCGATATTATGATTTATCGACTAAAACGTGGAAATCACCTTCCTTTGTCCCTTTTCTGCATTTAGTTAGGCCATAGAGGATCATCACCCTCAGCCCTACAACTAGATTTCTGCTGTGGGACGGCTTTACAACTTAACTGCCATTAAAGTTGCAACACAAAAAAACTGGTTATAAAATCCTATGTTTTTTGGATTTAAATACAACAGAGGGCTTTGGCGGAGGTTGTGGAGTAGTGACGAGGCAAGGCGATTTCAGTGGGGAAAGGTTTCGTAGGAAAAAACAGGCAAAAATCCACAAAAATTGAATTTGGCGCGAAATAGTGGATAGGCGGTGTTAGAAAACTGACAGCGGTTTTCACGTGGGGTGAAGGCGATAAATGGTAATGAGCAGGGGGAAAACGATATGTGTTAAAGGCTGACACGTATGCTCCTAAAAACCACCCATTTCATGTTCAAAACGGGAAATCAACTTTATTTTTTAAATGAACGTGAAAATGGTTTAAGACCATTCGATCTGGGGGGGGCAGATCTACGGCTGTAAGTGAGCGTGAAAAATAAAAAAGATGTGCGGAGGAGACATATGGTGGGGTCATGGTGATGTGGGCTATTTTGTCACATAACAGGAACGCTTGCGGCTGGGTAAACCATATGCGCCATGGGTTTATAGTGTTAAAATGTAATAATCCGCGTATGGGCGAATATATAAAGGGAAAGAAAGGTGGAAGTGGGAGGGAGTGAAGGTGCTTCTGGGCCATTGGATCTGGGGAGAAGATAGATAAATGGTGGAGATCACCCAGAAACACAAAGAAAGGCCCCAGTGTGGTCGGGTGGGACCAACGGGGTTAAAAAGGAAATATGGAAGAAAAATGTGTATGGCAGGGGCACTTGGGGTACAGATAGATTTGTGGACTGGTGCCTCTACAGTGAATCTTAGCCGTTGGATGAAGATTTCACATATCCTAAGGCATCACTACAGGGGTGCTCAAATGTTTGACTTTTGCGTGGAAAGTTCCCGTGGGTGGAGAAAAAGGGAAAACAACACAGGCCGTCGGATCTGTAAGATGGACTACGTAGAACACATCGCAGGATCGACAATCGGCGGAGAAACGTTCTGGGAGGCATGAGTTTGAAATTTGCAATATGTCGATGATGTGATGGTGCGATGACTGATGAGTGTGATGAATGTGATGAAGCGATGGAAAAAGGCTAGTGTGATGGAATATGGACAGTTGGATCGAAAAAGATCAACGGTGGAGCTTTAATCAGAGTATCAACATATCGGCGAGGGTGATTCATTAGAGGGGAAACGCGATGCGCCGATAGCCGTCGGATCTTTGGGGAATGGACAGCGGAGTTTGAATTGAGATTTCGGCCATCGGCGAGCCATAGGGTCGTGGGAAGAGGGAAATGGAATCGCCAATGGAGCGAGGAGCGATGCAATGGAGTGGTGAGCAACAGAGCGAGGGCCATCGGATCTGGATCAGAACGATGGTGGAGATACACTCGAGGGATCGCATCGGTGGAGAAAAAGGGGAAAGGGACGTGGGACTGGTGGAAATCTGATTTGCTATGGGGCGATCTGTCGATGGCCGTTGGATCTGCGAGATCGACGGCGGAGATCTATTCAGGATTGGCATACTAAATGAAAAGTCAACATCAAAACCACTTTGGAATCCTAGGATCTAGCCCTCCTAGATTCAGAGAGGGATCTCTCTATGTGTGTGTTTTCAAAGATATATCTTTAATGCTTATGATATGATATTAGGCTAGTTGTGAAGCACAAGGGGTTTGTTTTGTTTTTTGGTTGGGAATCATTAAATGAGAAGGTCATGTGAAGTGAAGGAGGAAATAAGTGGAAGGATTTTTCAGCATGGGAAGATAGGTCAAAAAACAGTGCTAAACCATTAGGCTATGGAGTCATAAAAGGGTTTACTTGCATAAAAACTATTCAAGGGTTTTCAAAGGGCAAGTCATCTATATCAGAAGATCTTTTAAGTTGAGTTGGTGGTATGAAACATTAAGGAGTGAGGTGAAAGAAGAAATATGTAAGAAAACTAAGGGCAACCTAAGATCAGGTAAGGACTTTTAACCTATCCTGATTTTAACATACTCTTAAGAACAAAAAACATATAAGAAAACAAAGGGAAGTCTAAGATCAGGTAAGGGATTTTAACCTATCCTTCTTTTAACATGCTCTCAAGGGAAAACAATTAAGATAAACATAAAAAGTCACCTAAGATCAGGTAAGGACTTTTAACCTAGCCTGCTTTTGGCACACTCTTAAGGGAAATCTTCAAAACATTTGTTTAAGACTAAACAAGGGACAGGGCTAACCATAAACTTCCTTGATTAGGGCTCTACTTAGCATGCAGTGAAAAAATCATTTGGAAACAACATCTCAAGTTTTACTCAGCAAGACATGGGTTCACCAACATTCCTTGATTATTTATACTCTATTGAAATCATTCCCAAACATACATTTAGAAGAAAACATAAAGATAAAGATTTATCAGTGAGAGTTAGGGTACTTTGCAGTAAATCCTACTCTATATTTGTTGTTCTTTATCAGAGAATATGAACACAGTGGAAACATAAGGAGAATAACAATTACAGTGAGAATAACATCACCAAAGATTTAGATCAGGATCCAGTGAGTCTGCTTGTCTATTGATGTGCAAAAATAGTTACAAACTTCGAGTCCGATAGCCTCTACATTCCAATGCTTTTCTTCCCAACCTACTATATTACAAACTACACAAAAAATCTTACTCAATAATAGTTCAAACAATTAACAATTTTCCAACCTTTTACAATGAATTTTCTGTGAATAATTATAGGTGAAAGAGGAAGAGTGCTACAGAAATGGTAATAAAAATGAATTAAAACAGAGTGGGAGAGGTGTTTGAATGCCCATTCTGCTTAATAATCATAGCAATAACTGATTGTACCACTTTAGTATTTTTTCCTGTTTTTATGCATATATGGTAGGCTGGTAATAACTATGAAATGTGTTCTTTGAAGCAAACCGTGGCATGAAGTAATCTATTTGACCTCTGAAACAAGTGACTGTCATACTTCGAGTTTTGTAGCCCCATGACTGTGTAATAAATTTTTTGATAGTTTAAAGAGTTTCTGCCATCAAGATGGCTGTCATGGTGTCTTTGAGAGGAAAAGTAGACTGCAGGTGTCCTTTTGGTCCTTTGGAGGAATAAATACTTCGATGATCTGGCATTCTGAAGTCATTTCTTGCTGATTTGTCTTTGACTCTATCTCTTTAAACACGATATTTAGCTTTAAATTGTGTTTTTGTCTTTATCCTTAACTTGTTGGTTAAGCCTTTGATCTTCGGATTTATGCTTTAACCTTTAACTTTTACTGATCTTCTTAGTTTTCCTTTGTGTACAGATGGCTGCGCCGGAGGTTTGATTGAAAGCTGATATTATGATTTATCGACTAAAACATGGAAATCACCTTCCTTTGTCCATTTTTCTGCATTTATTTAGGCCACAGAGGATCGTCACCCTAGGCCCTGCAACTGGATTTCTGCTGTGGGACGACTTTACAACTTAACCACCATTAAACCTGCAACACAAACAAACTAGTTATAAAATCCTGTGTTTTTGGGTTTAACTGCAATAGAGGGATTTGGCAGAGGTTGTGGAGCAATGATGAGGCAAGGCGATTTTAGTGGGGAAGGTTTCATAAGAAAAAACAGGCAAAAATCCACAAAAATTGAATTTGGCATGAAATAGTGGATAGGCGGTGTTAGAAAACTGGCAGCGGTTTTCGCGTGGGGTGAAGGTGGTAAGTGGTAATGAGCGGGGGGGAAGTGATACGTGTTAATGGCTGACACATATGCTCCTGAAAACCACCCATTCTGCGTTCAAAATAGGAAATCAACTTTATTTGTGAAATGAATGTGAAAATGGTTTAAGACCGTCCGATCTGGGGGTGGGCAGATCTACGACTATAAGCGAGCGTGAAAAATAAACAAGATGTGCAGAGGAGACATATGGTGGAGTCATGGTGACGTGGGATATTTTATTTCATAGCGGGAAGGCTTGAGGCTAGGTAAACCATATGCGCCATGGGTTTATAGTGTTAAAGTGTAAACGTCCATGTATGGGAGAAATATGTCAAGGGAAAGAAAGGTGGAAGTGGGAGGGAGTAAAGGCACTTCTGGGCCATTGGATCTGAGGAGAAGATAGATCAATGGTGGAGATTACCCAGAAACACAAATAGAGGCCCCAGTGTGGTCGGGTGGGACCAGTGGGGTTAAAAATGAAATACGGAAGAAAAATGCCTATGGCGGGCACACTTGGGGTACGGACAAATTTGCCGACTGATGCCTCCGCAGCAAATATTAGCCGTTGGATGAAGATTTCACATATCCTAAGGCATCACTATCGGGGCACTCAAATGTTTAAATTTTGCATAGAAAGTGCTCGCAGTTGGAGAAAAAGGGAAAACAACGTGGGCCGTCAGATCTGTAAGATGGACGACGGAGAACGCATTGCAGGATCGGCAATCAGCGAAGAAAATTTTTGGGAGGCATGAGTTTGAAATTTGTGATATGCCGATGATGCGATGGTGTGATGACCAATGAGTGTGATGAATGCGATGAAGCGATGGAAAAAGGCCAGTGTGATGGAATATGGACCGTTGGATCAGAAAAGATCAACGGTGGAGCTTTAATTGAAGGATCGACATATCAGCGGGGGGGATTCATCGGAGGGGAAACGCGATGCGCCAATAACTGTCGGATCTTTGGGGAACGGACGATGGAGATTGAATTGAGATGTCGGCCATCAGGGGGGTAGAGGGTCATGGGAAGAGGGAAATGGAATTGTCGATGGTGCGAGGAGAAATTTGATGGAGTAGTGAGTGACGGAGTGAGGGCCATCGGATCTGGATCAGATCGACGGTGGAGAAATGCTCTGGGGATCGCATTGGCGGAGAAAAAGGGGAAAAGGACGCGGGACCGGTGGAAAGCCGATTTGTGATGGGGCGATCTTTCGATGGTCGTTGGATCTGTGATATCGACAGCGAAGATCTATTCGGGAGTGAAACCATCGTGCAAGAGGAAAAATGAATATACAAAGGAAAAAAGCGACAGAACGACCTCCGATAGCACGAAAGGGGCTAAAGACCTGTAGCCGACGGTCGTGGGTCCACGGTTATATGGAAGAAGGGGCTGAGAACTAATCTCGCAGGGGCTTAAATCTATTTATATGAAAATGATCGGATTTAAAGGCCGAAATGGGTTTTTTAAGGTTTTTTAAAGGTTTTGATAGAGTAAACAGAGGGGTTTTTAAACCAATAAAAAGGGATTTTTATGGTTTAACAAGGGATTTTTTAAGGAATTGGAGGGAAAATGAAGGGAAAGGGGGATTTTTAGGAGGGAAATAATGGAGAAGGGGTTCAAAGCAGTTTTCTTCAAGGCAACAGAAGGGCTTTGTGAAGATATCAGTGGAATGGGTTTCTTGAGGATAAAAAACACAGAGAGGCTTCAAGAAGTCACATATTTGCTTCAAATTTGTTTCTTGAAGACTAAAGATATTTTTTAGCCATCATAGTGTATGAAACTTTATAGATGGCTAACACGCTCCTAGGAATATATTGGGCTATCTACATGGGAGGAATTATCAATTTGAAGAAAAGGAGCATGGTTTTTGAGAATGAGGGTATGAGAGTAATAGTCCCTCTAGACCTAATAGAAGGAGAACGGTATACAAAACCAGTGTGTGAAGAAGACAATGTGGATCATATCTATAAACCAACCGCCTGGGATGAGGATTGGATTAATCCCACGGTTGATGGCGTGCTTTTCTTGAAAAAAGACAGTGAATGCCTCTTAGACTCTAATGGGGAAATTGAAAATTGGCAAAACCGGTTGCATGTCGTATCTACGTTACTATGTCTTAGGATCATGAAGAGATTCCAGTGTATCTCCTCAGAGGTAAGAGAGTTGCCTTACTTTGATGGTTCTGTTAGTATTATGGATTTTCTTAGAGCATTCGAAGCATAATTTCCAAGGGAGCGAAGAATGTGGGCGCTTAACCTAGCCATGCGTGTGACCCCTATGAGGTGGTGGGAAACTCATAAGGGGACGTTTCAGGATTGGGAGGAATGTCATGAGATGATGATCCTATGGTTTGAACTTCTAGTTCAGCAACACATGGAGACTTTCCTTGGCCAATGGGACTCGCGCAAGCACTTGGCCGCATGAATGGAAGTGTGGCGTGAAAGGACCGAGATCGAATGGGTCCACATGTTCATTCATGCCTTTGGACCAATCCCCACCACATCGTATTTGGATGAAGAGCTACATCAGCGTACCCGCCACTGGGAGACCATGAGGGACGATTTTGTGGGGAAATTCAGATTGATAGGCAGAACTGAGGAATTAGATGAAGCCCTGCAAGACATAGAGGCCCTAGTATTTGATGAATCATGCCCTCGTGTGGAGTATCGGGAACCATCTTGGGATACGCAGATGCAGGATATTGTTAACATTCACAATCTATCAATGGAGGAATGTGACAAAGACCCACGAAATATCACTATCCTAGAATTGGAGGGTGAACGAGCAGTTACTAGACCCCCACTATAGATTGTCAATGTGACCAAACCTCTTAAGCTAAGGGAAGTCAACATTGGAAAATAAGAACAACCTAAGCTAACGAGAATTGGGGATTATTGGGATGATGATATTGTGGGTGAGGTCATGGAATACCAAGACCTATTTCCTACAAAATTCTCAGAACTTAAAGGTATTACGGGGGTCCTGGGGGTCATGTGAATCACTTTAAAACCGGATGCACACCTTGTCATGCAACGACCTTACCAATTGAACCCCAAGTACAAGCAGAAAGTCAGGGAAGAAATTGACAAAATGCTAGCAGCAGATATCATCAAACCAGTAGAATAGTCAGATTGGGTAAGCCCTATGGTGATCCAAAGGAAAAATACTAAAGGAGAAATAAAAATCTGCGTCGACTTGCGCAATCCGAATGATGCCTGCATACATGATCCCTTCCCTACACCATTCTGTGATGAAATCCTCGATAGTGTGGAAGGGAAGAAATCATACTAGTTCACTGACAGGTTTTTGGGCTACCATCAGATCAGGATCACACCTAAAGATTGTAGCAAAACAATGTTCGCCACCGAATGGGGATCCTTCTAGTACACCGTCATGTCGTTTGGGCTAAAATATTCCCCTGCCATATTTTCACGGGTAGTGGTCATAGTATTAAAATAGTTCATTCACCAGTTCTTGGAGGTATATTTTAATGATTTGATAGTATTTGTGTTGTGAAACCAGCTCCAAAAATAGAAGAAAAGAGATATCAACACCTTAGAAATAAGCCACTTCGAGGGGGCAACCTCCAATACATTACATGAATGAACAATTCTTGGATGATACAAATTAAAAAACCTCCTTTATATATATATGAGTCCATGGGGCCATAATTTAATCCTAGTGGGGCCACAATGTTATCCTAGCCGACCTAGCAATAATAATTTAAGGGCACAATAATAACAATATGGGGGTTACAGGGGTACAATAATAACAATAAGGGGGTTACACTAAGAACAACAAGGGACTATACTAGTAATATAGGGACCTAACATTCCCATCTCCTTCAAAAAAGTGTTGTCCTTAACGCTTGAGTAGCTCTGGGTGCTTCTGTATAAAATTCTCATCCTCCCATGTAGAATCTTCAGTGGGTAAGTTCTTCCACTTGATGAGATACTCTGAAATTGATCGATTTCTTAGCTTTCGAGTTCTTATTTTTGTGACCGCTTCAGGTTCCAATATGATTTTTCCTTCCTCATCAAGTTCTAGAAATATTGTTTAGATTAGAAGGTCTACCACCTATAACCAGCTATTGCATGAAACATGGAAAACTGGATGCACTCAAGAAGAAGCAGGAAGCTCCAATTTGTATGCCATAGTACTTATATTTTCCAACACCTTGTAAGGACCATAATTAACTTTGGCGAAAATTTAATATCAGCCAACTACTGCTAGCATTTTTTGTATGGTTGTAGTAAAAATACCAGTCTCCTACATCAAAAGGCACTTATCTCATTGCTGATGTTGATGCCTATAGTTTATTCGTTTGTGCTGCCATTGTATTATCCTTTAAGAGTTGGAGAAATTATTTTTGATGCTTGATGTGATCTTCCACTACTTGAACCTTTGAATTTTCTCTTAAAGATGATGTGATGGATGGTGGATGATATCCATAAAGTGCCATAAATGGGGTCATTTTTGCTGCAATATGGAAGGAAGTGTTATACCACCATTCAGGGAGAGGTAACCAATTGACCCATTGTGTTTGTTTATCAGATAAAAAACAACGAAGATATCCTTCCAAACATTTATTTAATATGAAGATTTTCCCAAGATCACCTCTTTGAGATGAAATTTGGGAGCTTGAAAAAGACCTAACTTCCACAAATCATATCTCTGAAAATGTTGTGAACCAAGCTCTAAAATTTTGTGATGATGTTCCTCAGGATTTAGGCTTCGTGCTCTAAATCTTTCACCTTCTTAACCTTCGTAGAAAAAAATTTATAGCGAAAATTCTGTGATGAGACTTTTAAGTGAAATTTAGGAGCCTGCAAAAAGCCCTAACTTCCACAGATCATATCTCTAAAAATATTGCGAACCAAGCTCTAAAATTTTGTGAAGATGTTCCTCAAGTTTTCAGCTTCGCACTCTAAAAACTTCAGCTTTTGAACCTTCGTAGAAAAAAATTTATATTGAAAATTCCACGATGACCTGTTTGGAGGAGCGAAACCCTAGAATCCAAAGCTCTGATACCAAATGTTGTGAAACTAGATCAAAAAATAGAAGAAAATCAATATCAACACCTTAGAAATAAGCCACTTCGAGGGGGAAACCTCCAAAACATTACATGAATGAATAATTATTGGATGATAAAAATCACAAAACCTCCTTTCTATGTATAGGAGTCCATGGGGCCACAATGTAATCCGAGTCGACCTAACAATAATAATTTAAGGGCACAATAATAACAATATGGGGGTTATGTTAGTCATCAGTATTTTTCACCTGTTAATGATGACTAGTTTTTAAAGCCAAGTTTTCTAGCAGCTGATTCCAAATTTGTCAAATTTGTCGGCTAGAAAACACCCCTAAACATTTTGTCCTCCTACCTTTTCAAATCAGCCTATGATGAGAAAAATCCTAGTTGTCAAGCCCTATCTAGTCTCAGTCATATATGCTTGTCCATCAGCTGTCATAAGATAAAGTCATCTATTGTCATTCACCCTCATCCCTAGGTCATTCATTAACTAATTGTTTATAAGAATGTCAGCCACCCTACCTCTGGTCATATGTCATCTTAATATCTGGTCATACCGAAGAGAATACTCCAAATCTGTCAAAGAGCTCCCCTAAGTTAGGTAGTGGCGCTTTAGGAAATCTTCCCTTGGAAAACTATCCTAAGCCAAAAGAACCTCTGTCTAATACCAACCAGTCATAGATGGCCTTCCTATTCTACAAATAAAGCTTGATACATCCTTAGGTCGCGCCACTAACAAGTCTTGGTGTCTCAGCAGTGCATGTTTCAAAATCCAAACTCATATTGTATTGATCTATAGTGTTTCAGTGTCTTTTTCAAAGCAGAAATGTACCAGTGTTCTAGAAGACATTATTAAATTAAACATGAGAATACAGTTGATTCTCATGTTGTTTTGAGCCTGGGATGAAAGTACTAGTCAGAGAGGTAATTCAATGAAATTCTTCAAACACAGTCGAAAAGGTTAGTGACTTATGACTAGCAAGTAATACTCTATAGATACAATTCAGGTTGCTCCTAGTTTCTAAAGATGCATAAGGTTATTTTAACAACAGGATATATATCTTAGAGAATGCCTCTCATAGCATATTGCTCAATTTTCACCTTATTACTTACTGTGATATACCAAGCAGAGATAGGCATTACAAGGGAAGGTGACACAGTTTGAGAAAGGGATGAAATGTCACTTGTTGTAAAACCTCCTCCAAACATGAGCAGATGGTTGGGTGACTGTGTAAAACCTCCTCCAACCATGAGCAGATGGTTGGGTGACTATGTAAAACCTCCTCCAAGCATGAGCAGATGGTTAAGTCATTTGTTATAAACCTCCTTCATTTAAAAGCAGATGGTTCGGAAATATGATTAAGGCCTCCTTCATTTAACAAGCAGAGGGTCATGAACAGAGGTGTAGCCTTATTCAAAAAAGCACAAGGCTAACAATGTTGTAAATGGCCTAAAAAACTTGTTTACACCTTTTCTCCAATGGAGGAAACCACTGATACAGTAGTGGTGTTTCAAGGGGTGCTTACATGGTTTCACTATTTGAAGGATAGAAATGAAATGCAGTGGGAAACAATTGGATGATTATGAGTGGAAAAATGTTGTTAAGAAGATGGCCAAGCAGTGATATTATGGTATTCAAAGAAGCTTTGTTTTTATTCTATCAAATTTTTCCTTCAAAGGGTAATCTGAGGCTAGAATGCCCAAACTCAGAACAACCTTATCAAAATGACAAAGAAGATAGTCTAAGCCTTTGCTTCTGAAAGAGACTTTTGAAAATAAATACACAAAGATAGTATGTGTGAAAAAAGGGTATGAAAAATGTTTCAAATTCAGAGACAACACTCAAAGAAACAAGGCATATAACTATCATAGACGAAGACCTCTTTATATACATATGAAAAAACCCTGATATTGTATGTAATTGCATTAAGAGTTTCCAAAGGCCTTTCTCCTTGATCAAAAGATATAAATCAAGCCATTGGTAAGTTCAAACTAAGGTTTTACCCACAGTCAAAAATAAATATCATTGTAAGGATGCATCTACAATCCATGATATGGCTTTGAGCAGTTTTTCCTTTAAAAGACAAAGATGGAGAACAATGAAAGAGATTTTAGCTTTTGAGATGGTTTCTTTACTTTGGGAAAGGTCATACCTATGAAGATCTTCAAAAGTAGCATCCACAACATTTTTTAGGAGTCCTGATCAATTATGGGCCTTTATGATGTTTTAAAAATAATAAAATGACAAAGAAAATGATTTGTATCTTTATAAGGCAAAAAACCTTTTTCAAAGGGCATTCAAACCCTCCCAAAGTAATTACAAAGGTTTTTTTGGCTTGTTCGACTCTAAAAGGCAGAGGAGACCGTTGCAAAGTCTCATTTTCAAATTTCAAAACACAAATAAACGCTCCCTCAGCTTTTTCACTAGAGAAGCAAGAGATTTCGTGCTTTTTCATATTTTTCAGCGCTTGAGGCCTGCGCGACGCACCTGTAGTTTTTTGTGGCGTGCCTGTGAGCACAAATACAATGGAGTTCAATGGTTTCATGGCACACCTGTAGCAGCGCGCGGCGCGCCTATGCACGCATTCACCAACTGCCGGAAGCCGACCCGACTGTCATCTACTGCGCAGTGCCCTCTGCTCTAAATGCGCTGCTCCTCCATTTGCCTTCCAAAAAGCTCTAAAATCTCCTCCAATGATCAACCAAGGCCCATGAACAATCTTCGAGGTATTTTCCATTACCTCATGGTAAAATTCAAAGTTTTAACAGGGTGTTTTGCTATGTTTTTCCCTAAGAAGAAATAGTGGTTTTGAAAGCACTTCACCATTTAAAAAAACAGAGATAGACAGTGGTAAAAGATAGAGTTTATTGTCAAAACCGAAGAAGGCCTTCTTATGTTTGAAGGTCCCAAAATTAGTCTAGAAGGTTTTTTTCTTCCTGTGTTGAGCAGAGATCTCAAAATTGCAGGAAGGTGTCCTAACAGTGTTAAAACAAGAACAAACCCTGTCTACAAAATCAAAGGGGAAAATAGTGATTATAAGGTGAAGGCTTGTCATTTTAAAGGTCCTCTCTATATTTTTAATTAGCAAAATTTGTGCAGCCACCAGAGTCCCAAAAGCAGAGTGTGTTGAAAGGTTTTTAAGTCTGCTGGAAGGTGTCTTGTTTGCTTTGTGAAGAGCAGTGAATAGAAAAAGAACAGTGTTTGGAGGGAAAGGTGTTTTTGTCAAAACACAAGAGTTCTTTCTTCACCAAGAGATCACAAACACATCTTTTCAAGACCTTTGCCCAAGCATAGTGATCAAGGTGTTTTTTTGTTTTTCATTTGACAAGCACTTGTTGATTGGCATCAAAGAGGATAAAACCGTGACTTATAAGGAAGGCAAGGTTTTTTGTTGGGGGACTATTGCATAAAAACATTTGAAGTAGCTTGTCTTGGTCAAACATCCAAGAGTATTCAAAGAAAAATGCCTCCCAGGCAAGATAGCAGAAGTGGCCGTCACAGGAGGTTTGAACCTGTTTCAACTGAAGAGGTAAATGCTCATCCATTAGTCTTGTTTAACTTTCATGAAGTTGGATGTCTAGAGTTTTTTCAAAGGGTACAAGAGGTGAAAAGCTATCTCCCCTTAACACATATATGTGCTTTGAGATTGTAAGGGAAACACTTTCAGTTGGCAGGCTTTGATTTCAAGTTTTCTCCTAGATCCATTTCCAGAGCCACCAAAATCCCTTATGTTGGAGAGAAGTGGTTTAAAAAGAACCAACAAGACTCAGAACAATACAAACCCTTTTTGAAGTGGGAGCATCGGGATACATGTCCATCCATATTTCCTTTTTCATATCTGTTGACTAGTTATGCTCCCCTCATGAAGATAATCATGAAATATTTCACATGCGAGGGAAGGTTCTTCCGGGTCTATGCTTACCATGTCCAATTTCTCATGCACTTCACAAGAGCCCAATTGTTAAATATCTCCTTCTTCCTCCATAGAAGTATTGAAAATATGGCCTCCACTGTTCAAAAAATACATCCTTCTCAGCAGTCAACTTGCCTTTTCCATCATTCTCTCATCAATATTGTCATTCTTCATCAACTTGAGAACAAGGGAATCTCTTGGGACACTTTCATTGCACATCCAGATATTGCCACTGTTACTTCATACCATGCATCTCCTTCACCTTCCACTCAGCATCTTTCACCTTATTCAAGTAAGCCCATTCCCAAGAAGCTAAAATTCCCCATGATTGAACAAGAAGAAGAGCATGATGAAGAAGAAGAGCATGTTGAAGAAGAGCAGCATGATGAAGAAGAGCAGTAGCAAGGTGAAGAAGAACACAGTGAGGAAAGGAAGCAAAGTGAAGAAAAACATAGTGAGGAAAGGTAGCAAAGTGAAGAAAAACACAGTGATGATATGCAACACAGTGATGAAGAAAAGCACCATGAAAAAGAGAAAAACAGTGAGGAGGGGAATGATGAGGAAATTGAATAGTCTGATGAGGATATTGGTACCCCTCACAGCAGCAAAAATGATGAAGATGAAGCCCAAAACATTGAAGAGACAGACCCTCAAAGTCCTAAAGAAAGCAAGGACAAGAGTAAAGAGGGCAGCCCTCAAAAGGACATGCAAGATGACAGTCAAAGCATTCATGAAGAAACTCAAAATAGTGGCAAGGATGATGAGGGAAGTAGCAAGGGCAAAGAGCAAATAGAGCATGTGCTAGCTGCCTCTCCTAGGCAAGGGGCCACGCTTTCTTCTCCAAAAGTGACAAAGCCCTGGACATCAAAGAAAATAGTGCCTCAAACTATAACTCCAAATGTTACTAGGGACCTCCGAAGCAAGGGAAAGTTTCCCAAGCAACCCATTGTCGAATTACCCAAGAGGAGGAAGACCAAGAAGGCCACCCAAAGCAAGGGAAACGAGAAAGAAGAAATCAGCCATGAGAAGGAGAGGGACTTTGACATAATTTAGATCTAAAGTGATGATAGCGACAATGAGGCCCAAATCCTAGAGTCTCTCTTGATCAATATAGAAGAAAAAATTCATAATTTGAGGGCAGATCTAGAGAGTTCTAGAAACTTCATTCACTTTTTGCAAACACGAAACAAACAGATGAGTGTCCACATGGTGGTACATGAGACACGGGCCATCAAATATAAAAAAGAGGCCTCCAAGGTGCAAATTAAGTTGGAAGAACTCATGGGCGAGTTCAATGATAGCGAAGATGAAGATCAGCCAAGAAGAAAGAGGCCAAGCACCATGGGACTCAAAAGAGCCTTAGAAAAACAAAAGGAGGAAGAAGCTGCCCTTTTCCAATCTTTTCCTCTCACTACTTTGTTCACCCAAGAGATAGAAAACAATCGAGAAGCATGGCTTGAGAGGGTGAATGATCACTTGGAGAAGAAGTTGGAAAAGGCCAATACAGATTTGGACCTTCAAAGGAGGATGACCGGGCACTATAAGAAGCTTAATCAGTTCGCCAGACAGAAATTGAAGGCCACACAGGAAAAGCTCAAGGAAGCTCAAAAGAGGTGCCTGGCACCAAAAATGAAGACACCTCAAAGCTAAAAATTTTGGCCTCAGCTTCTCAGCATGTTTTTGAAAACCCTTGAGGGTCATGCTCACCAAAATTGGGTGAAATTCAACAAGTTTTGGTTTTTTGTCATTTTTGGGCTTTTGACTAAAAATCATGGGCATCGCCATTTCTATTTGGGACATCCTGAAAGGATGAAAATGGTATCATTGGATGCCACAATTTTAGGGGCATCTACTCAGAGATTTCAGATCAATTGAAGATGATTTGGTCCCTGAAAATGGTGAAAAAAACTCACTTTTTCCATACTCTGCCCTGTTTATCAGCAAAGTCTATTTTTTGGGTTTTTACACACAGGTCAGTCTTTTACAGACTTCTAGTGATCAGTTTGGAGAAAACTAAGCATTTTCAAAAAACAAACATTGATATCTTTGAAACGATCCATCACGGGCCTCGTTTCAACATCAGGAAGGCCTCCAAAAGTTGCCAGAAAGACAAAGGATTTTCTGCTGATATATTTCTTAAGTATTTTTGTGAAAAATACACTTTTCTAAAGTGGTTTTTCCTAATGTGCGTTTAGCTATTTTTGGCCATGGTTATTTAGGAAAAGTCAATATATTTTCCTTTTTTAGCATTTTTGAGATATTTTATTAGATATTTTGTGCCTTGGGCTTTGCAAAGCCTCAAGGACAAAATCAGATATTTTTGATGGGCTAATGAGATTGCAAGTTGCACTAGGAGGTTTTCCCTCATCTTGGCCTATATATTCCAAGAGAATTTAGTGTAAATAAGGCTGAACTTGATGATATAGAGCAATATATGGTTATACAAGCTTGGAAGAAACACTTGTCTCATGCATTGGATAGTTTCTTGAATGTTTTTGGATGATGAAAGAGGACTGATGTTGGATTCCTTGACTTGGTAAAATGGTATAGTGTCCCTCTCTATTATGCTTATTAGTTTTCATTCATATTCCATGTTCTTGCTTGCTATAAGACAGTAGAGAATAGATTTGAGACATGCCCTTGGAGGCACCTCATATTTCCTGTTTCATTATAGCTTCTATGTTTTCCTCCTTCTTAGTCATATCAAATAATTCTTCATTGCTCTTTGATCACTGAATAAATTGTTTGCTTGTTTCATTCATGGTTGTTATGCATGCTAAGTATGATTCATGGTATGCCCTACTTACTCATGTCTAGTCAAAGCTTCCACCTCTGAAACCTTTCTTTGAATGTTTGATTGTCCTAGTTTGAACGAAGGAGGTCTTCTACTGATCTTGCCCTTTGCCTAAAACTCTGCAATATTAGTTCAAAGTTCCCGATAACCCAAAATACTATGTCTAGAAGTTCCCTCTTAGTATCTTGAGTTATTTTTTTGTCTTAAGTGTCTTTCCCCCAAGTCTGATAGCTATTTCCTAAAGTTAGAGAGTCATATATCTCTATGCATTGCTTGAATTTTTATTTCTATGCATTTATCAGTTTGTAGTTACATTTATCATGATTAATGGTTTTCCCTACCATATAAATGTCAGCTATTGAACTCATTTATGTTTGAAAGCCTTTGTCCTTCACCAACTTAGTGTCCATCCCACTTCATTTTACCAAAGATCCATTTTACCTTGATCAAATCAGCCCTTCAACATACCTTGTATCACCATTTGAAGCTTTCTTGACCTTTTCGACCCCATAGCCCAGTTGATCTGAAAATATTTTTATCTATCTTAGTCTTTGATCAGTTCATCCCTCAAAAACTTAAAAGCCAAAACCAAAAGCCTAATTCATAACTAGCCTAAAATTAGAAACACAAGAAGCACAACACATAGACATCCCTTACACAAATAGAGAGCCCTCTCTGAGTCTAGGAAGGCTAGGTCCTTGGACTCGAAAGTTGGTTTGATGTTACCCAATCACTTGGCTTGCCAATCAGCCAAATCATGAGACACTAAAATAATGGTGATCACAGTGGGACTCTGAGTGATAAACAAACTTAGATTCCCTAAAAATTTCCAGCAGCCTAAGGAATACTATCTGATTGACTTATCCCACCACTCACTAACATAATGACGATCACAGTGGAACTCTCAGTGATAAACAAAACTAGACTTCCCTAAACCTTTAGAAACCTTTGAGAATACTATCTTGTGGACTTATCCCACCGCTCACTAACATAATGGCGATCACGGTGGGACTCTGAGTGATAAACAAACTTAGATTCCCAAAACCTTCAGAGACCTTTGAGAATACTATCTGGTTGAATTATCCCACCGCTCACTAACATAATGGCGATCACGGTGGGACTTTTCTGAGTTCATTTTAATCTAAATACCTTTCAAGACTCACGAAAAGCCCCTTTTTGAACTAAAATGCACTATACTATTGAGCCACCTCATCGCCACCCTAACATAATGGCGATCACGGTGGGACTCTGAGTTAGTGACAATCTAAGTACACATTAGGACTCCAAAAATCCCTTATCTTCAAGAATACCTGCCAATTTAGCCACCTCATTGCCACACTAACATAATGGCGATCACAGTGGGACTCTGAGTGATAAACAAACTTAGATTCCCTAAACATTTCAGCAGCCTTAGGAATACTATCTGATTGACTTATCCCACCGCTCACTAACATAATGGCGATCACGGTGGGACCTTCTGAGTTAGTGACAATCTAAGTACTCCTTAGTAACTCTCGAAGTCTCAATCAAACTTAGAAAACTTAAGTGTTGTTTGAAGAGTAGAAGCTAGCTCTTTCACCATCTTAGCAAAATGATGATTCAATTATAGGAAACTCTTCCAAACCTCATAGGCTACACATAAAAACTCAGAAAACCCCAAAAACCTCCCCAAATTATCTTTTTCCTAGTTATTGGTGGAGGACCATAGCTACATCTCTATAAAAAGAACAAAGTTCCACCTGGCGACTCCACTAGCCTCTAGTAGGCCTAAAATTCCATAAAAAACCAAAAATTTCATAAAACCATACCTTTATGTTGACTCATCCTTTCCAAAACTTAAGACTCATGGTGTAAACTCTGTGATCAGTGACAAAATAAGTATAACTTAGTGATTCAAAAAAATTCACCTGAGCATAGAAGATAAACAGAAATAAACTTGCAAATGGAACCGTTAGCTTGTCCAGACAGCCTAGCAAACTGTTGAAACCAAGCAATAAATCTTCCTTGCAAGTCTTCACCTCAAAGTTTGCTAGAAAATTTTTTCCCAAAAGCATCTTTGATAGTATTGGTGGCGGACCATAGATCTCAAAGAAATCCACTTGGCAACTCCACTAGCCTTCATTTTTGTTTTGACCATCCTTCACATTAGCAAAACCCCTAGAGAGGCCATCCATCCGAAACAATCAAAAATACCATCCTCTATAAACTCTAAATTCGAAATCTGGCTTCACAAAGAATCTATACCAGATCTCATCCAGACCCAAATTCCCCTATCATAGTAGACGACCCAGAGAAGATTTTGTGGCAAGCTTCCGAAACTATAAACTTAGCTACCGATAGGTCCATTCGTAAAGTAAGATCAGTACCTGAACATCTCACATCCTTGCAGGATTCCCCATTTGACTTAAAATCATCAAAAACCCTTTTTAGAAGAAAGTCACAAAGTAAAGTAAACTTTGACAATCTTGAGCCCCTAGATTTTCCACAGAGTCCTAGTAGAGAAACCTCACCTACTACACCTCCTAACTTTCAACTTCTCCATCACTTTGGCTCCTACCACCCCAGATCTGCTCAAAATCAAGTCACTAGCCCAAGTACATCTGCCACACCCATCCAAACCACTACTGTTCAAATCACCTCAGCTCATCCTACAAGCCCTCATATTGTAAATCATCCATTAGCTCCTGCCATGGCAGCTTGGTATGCACCCTTGGTGTTGCCACACCCTTTGGCTCCTTTACAAAATGACTATCAATCCAAAATCCCGCACTTTTTCGGATTTGAGGCTACTACCGCTCAACAACATGTGGATAGAATTAGCGATGCCTTTGAATACATGGAAATAGAGGACGAGACCATAAGAATGAGGATGTTCGCCCAAAGCCTGGGCAGAGAACCCAAAAAATGGTTTAAGAGCTTAACTCCAAACAGCATACACGATCTCCCAGAATTCTACAAAACCTTCATAAATAAGTGGGAAATCAGAAAGAACCCCATTCAAATCCTGTCGGAATATAACAATCTAAAAAGGGAAAATGGGTAAAGTGTCCAGGAATACTGCACTAGGTTCAACAGTGTTTATAATGCCCTCTCGCCTCACTTCAAACCTCCACTTGGCTCAGCCTTAGCAAATTTCCCCGAAGGCTTTGACCCAGAAATGACTTATCAACTAAGAGACAAGGACCCCCCAACCTTAGAAATGCAAAAAGTGGCCATAAATGTAGAAGCCAACTTAGCTGAAAAGAGAGCTAGAATGAAATCAGCGAAGAAAGTCACATACTGTGACGAAATTGCCCCTTCAGTATCTTCCTCAGATCCTAGAATAGATGGCCTGGTTAAAACCATGGTGAAAATGTGGGAAAAAATGAGTGAAAAGACACCTCTTAGGGACAACCAGCTAAGCCCTCCAAACAGAAACTGAAACCAAAACTTTAGGAGAGAACATCCTCAAAACAAACCAAGGGAAACTGACCAACAAATTAGGTAATCCTTTAATGAAAACTATGTTGATGAGGAGGAAAGGGATACAAAACCCATTGATGAAAGTCATTTGAACCTAATAGCTTTTTATAACGAGGATGAGGTTTACCTCACAGAAGAAGAACAAGATTTCTTCTCTCCAAATCAAAAGGAAACCAATTATGAGGACCCCGAAGATCCTGCTGCAAGATTTCAAAATGCCATAATAGAAGCTCATAGGCAGTATGATCATAGGAGTAGAAAAAACCAAGACAACTCCAAGAAAGGTAGCTCAGACACTGCTGTTACTAAAACCCCTAATAACATCTTTAAAAAAGCAATGGATAGCAACAAAATCGTGTTCAAGAAAACTAACCAAAACAAAGATAAATCTATTTAGACAAGTTTTGGCTTAGATTATCCTAGTACCTCCACCAAGATTCCCGAGATGGCTGTGTCGAACAAAATCCCAAACCAAAGTCAGCAAATTAAGAACATAGAGAAAATCATGGCTGAAAAAACTGAAACAAATCTATCCAAACTACAAGCGCCATTTAGTTTTGAAGGGGAAATTGCCAAAATAAAAATAACCATACTCCTTACTGAACTAATAACTATAGATAGGTATAGATCTCAAATCTTCAAAGTTTTTAACATAGGAAATGAGGCAGACACTTTAAATCTGACGGATGACAAACCCGAGCTTTTATTTGGTCCCGAAATAGAAGGTGAATACCAAGAAGGAATTGTTTCCCCTTTCTATGTAAGTTTGAACATCCAAGATAAGATATTACATAACGCTGTTTTAGATTCTGGTGCCTCCCATAACCTCATGCCTAAAGCAGTCATGGAGAATCTGGGTCTAGAGGTAACTAAACCTTACAAAGACCTGTACTCATTTGATTCAAGTCGGGTCAGATGCTTAGGCCTAATAAAGAACCTGGGTTTTTCTTTAACACAATTACCAGCGGAAAACCTATTCATGGACGTAGTAGTGGCCGATATTCCTCCTAAGTATGGAATGATATTATCAAGATCATGATCTGCCAAAATACAAGGTAACCTTCAAATGGATATTTCATTCGCTACCATCCCGGTTTTCAACCAAACTAGGAGGTTGTACTGAGAAACTCACATGAAATACATGGTTAGCAACCGGGATAGGCCAAACAACACTCCCATTTATTCCATTCACTCCAATTTGGATTATTTTATCTTATACAATGAAATTGATATAAATGAGCAGATAAAAGAAAATGAAGAGGATTTCAAACCATCAAAACAACACTTCCCATCCCCAAATGAAGAAACTAATGACCAAAGCTCCGAGAAACCTGAAAAATAGCTTAGTATCATGTATGAAAAAGAGACTCTTTGGAGTGTAAGCTTTGACGGTTCTTGTGGAAAAACTGGTTCGAGGGCCGGTATCTGGATACACAATACTAATGAAGGTAATTCTTTCAGATTAGAATTCCAATTTACTAATAACATTGTGGAATATGAAGCCCTTCTCCTTATCTTGCACATACTTAAGGACTTAGGCGCTAAGAAAATATCAGCCCAGGGAGATTCAAAACTTGTAATTAGACAAATCAAAGGTGAATATTCAGAAAAAAACCCAAGACTAAGAGAATACAGGAATGCAGCTTTAGACATCCTCAAAACCTTCGAAAAATATGAACTCACTTATATTCCTAGGGTTCAAAATAACCTAGCCAATGAGCTCGCCTTTGCCGCAAGCAATGGCCAAATACCATGTCTAAATGAGAAATACAGTATTCAGGTCAAACATCGCCCTACAGTACCAGAAAATATTGACCATTGGCAAATATTCAAAGATGATGATCAAATTGATGATTTTTTACAATCTAGGAATGAATTTGAAGTAACCAAAACAGACTTAGAAAATGAAGAAAAGAATCTTGACAAAAATCAAGATCAAGAGCCAAATTTACCTTCTTGGACAGATGTAAACTTGGTAAATCATTCATATGAAACTGAGATAGGAGAGGACATAGAACAAAGAGAAATTGAAGTCTTACACTGTGAAAATGACACCATACCCAGAGGGCTCGCACCTTTAGAGGAATTGTTTGATTTTAATGATGTGGCTGAAAAGCCAAAAATGGAATCTACCAAGGTCGACATAGAAGAATATAACATAGGAAGCACGGAAGAACCAAGAAAGATAAAAATATCCAAAACCCTCCCTCCTCACATAAAATAGAAGTACATCAAGTTATTTAAAGAATTTAAAGATGTGTTCGCATGGGGATACCAAGATTTGAAATCATACGACACAAGCATCATTCAACATAACATTCCCCTCAAAGAAAACCAAAAGCCTTTCAAACAAAAGTTAAGAAGAATAAACCCAGTCTTACTACCTTTGGTTGAAAAGGAAATCAAAAATATGTATGATGCTGGGATAATAGTGTCCCTCAGGTACTCTGAGTGGGTTTCAAATCTAGTATCAGTTAGGAAAAAAACTGGTGAGATCAAACTTTGTATCGATTTTCAAAACCTGAATAGAGCCTGTTTAAAAGAAAACTATCTATTGCCCAAAATGGACCACATACTTCAAAAGGTAGTAGGTGCTAAAAGGATCTCATTACTTGATGGTTTTTCTGGTTACAACCAAGTGCTATTTACCCCACTGATCAACACAAAATGACTTTCACCACACCTTGGGGCACTTTCATGTACGTTAAAATGCCTTTTGGATTGATGAATGTTGGCGCCACATTCCAAAGAGCCATGGACATAGCCTTCTCAGAAGACATAGGTTATTTCATAGTCATATATCTCAATGATATCACAGTATATTCCAAATCAGATGAAGAGCACCTGGCTCACTTAAGAAAGGTTTTTAACAAATGTAGAAAATATGGTTTATCCCTAAACCCCAAGAAAACACTTTTCAGTCTCGAAGAAGGAAAACTCCTAGGTCACATCATTTTGGAAGAGGGAATAAAAATAGACCCCCAGAGAATTGAAGGCATATTACAAATAAGTCACCCCATAAACATAAAGGAGTTACAATCCTTTATCGGAAAAATAAATTTCTTAAGAAGATTCATCCCAAATCTTGTCTAACTTCTGAGAGATATCACAAACACGTTGAAAAAAGAGGTCGGGGTTAAATGGACTACGGAAGCCAAAAAATCTTTTGAATTAGTTAAAAAAACCCTAACTGAAACACCGGTACTGATAAGTCCTGATTTCACCAAAGATTTTTACATTTTTTCATTTTCCTCAGAACACACGATAGCTGCTATGTCGTTACAAAAGAACGCAATAGGGCAAGAACAACCCATTTCCTTTTTTAGCAAATCCCTAAGAGATGCTCCCTTGAAATATAACATCATGGAAAAACAGGAATTTGCATTGGTAAAAGCACTGAAAGATTTTCGAGTTTACATGTTTCATTCTCATATCATTTCTTTTGTTCCTAATGTCGTCGTCAAAGACATATTAAACCAAGATCCTGATGGTAAAAGGGGAAAATGGATCGTTATCATCTTAGAATATGACTTAGAAATCCGACCCACCAAACTGGTTAAAGGACAAGGACTTGCAAGACTAATGGCTGAAACTAACCTCCAAGCATTAGATATAAATTTTGTTGACACCTTAGAAGAACAGGAAGAATGCACAACCCCTCATGTTGAACAAGTATTTTTAAATTCACCTCGGTATGCAGATATTCTTTATGCATTATTTTATCTAAATGCTCCTCTGAATTTGTCAAAAAAAAAAAGCAAGATTCCTTAAATAAAAATCTCTAAATTTTTGCATTATAGATGGAGTTCTGTATTGGAAAAATCCCACTGGTATGCTGCTTAAATTTTTTCTTGAGTATGATGCAGAGAAAATTATGCATGAAACGCACAAAGGAGAATGTGGAGTTCATCTCTACTGGAAAACCACAACGAAAAAAATCCTTAGAGCCGGTTATTATTGGCCTGCCTTATTTCCTGACACTCAAAAACTAGTTATGACATGCCATAAGTGCCAAATTTTTTATGGCAAGAAAAATATTTTACCTTTGCCCTTACATCCCATCATAGTTGAAGGACCCTTCCAACAATTGGGTCTAGATTTTATTGGGGAAATTCAACCTTTTTCATCTGCTCAACATAAATGGATCCTTATAGCCACTGATTACTTTACCAAATGGATAGAAGCCATACCCTCCAGGAACACCACCGATTCAGTCATCATTAAGCTCCTAGAAACCAACATCCTATCTAGATTCAGCTGTCCTAGAAATATCATTACGAATAACGCTGCTGCCTTTTCCTCCAAAAGAATGGTTGACTTCTGTTACAAATATCACATTTCATTAGGACATTCCACAACTTATTACCCTCAAGGTAATGTTTTATCTGAGTCCTCTAACAAAAGCCTAGTCAACATCATTAAGAAACTTCTGGAACAAAATCAAAAAGCATGGCATGGAAAACTAGTACATGCACTATGGGCTGATAGACTGACCACCAAAAAATCAATCGGTATGTCTCCCTACCAACTAGTGTATGGCATGGATGCCATTTTCCCAACATCCTTAGGGGTCCCAATAATGAAGCTATTGCAAGAAGTTCAAATAGAAGAAAATGACATGCAAAGGAGGGTAAATCAGACTATCCATTTACAACAAACAAGAGAAGAAGTTTACCAAAAGGCTCAATTAGCGCAAGACAAAATAAAACTGATTTTTGACAGAAGGACCAAGGAAAATGATTTTCAGATTGGGGATAAAGTTTTAAAGTGGGATTTCCAGTTAGTGGAAGCAATGCCTTTTTCCTGCAAGAACTCGATGCAACTGAAACCTTTGGAGGTCCTGTGAATGGCAGGACATTAAAGCATTATTTTTGTCAAAAGCTCCACTTTTAAAACATTTTCAATCATTGTATATACCATTTTTTGAAAAATAAATCAAAAAACAGAAAATTCAAAAACAATAGAAAAATAGAAAAAGAGGGCGGTTTGAAAAATAGAAAGAAAGCCCCATGTTCAAAAAAATAGTTATTTTGAAAGCGTGCAAGTCTAAATGCTGCTACTAGTGCTCAAAATGTCTTGTTCAGCTATCTAGCCTAATCATAATTGAACATGTTTTAAATTTATTTGTTGATAAGTTAGTGAGAGGAGAGATAGTCAATATTGTGTAAGCTTGACTTGTCAAAGAAAATAGATTAGGCAAAGATATTGGTTCCACATGCTCAAAACAGAACCAAAGAGGAAAGCAGGGATGAAAAAAAAACTGTGTATCCTACCCCTGATTTTCTAGATTTCATTTTATGAAAAATAATATTTGTGTGCAGCTTGTCTTTCATGCCCCAAGTACATGACAAATTAGACTGTCTAATCCTGATTTATTCATTTTTCAATTTCATGTTTTAGATTAGAGAATAAAATCATGTCAAACAACTTAACCTTGACATTCGATCTAGTATAGTTAGAGAAACAAAGGAGTTCATTAGCTTAATCTGAACTCCCGGTGGATATAAGTGTAGAATTAGATAGTGTCATTTTTCAAAAAAATTATGTCAAAGGGTTGCCAATCCAAATGCACCTGAAAGAAGAAAAAATGTTGAGAAATATAGTGGGGTAGGTAGAGATGACTTTGATGCTAATCATGCTATCAATTTTCAGAAATATCATCAAGGAAGAAATAAATTTGCGCCAATGGATAAAGGCACTGGTATTCAAAGGACCAAGATCTGAAATTCTGGACACCTCCTAAAAAGGAGCTACCCTCCCTAAATGGAGCCGCTGTTAGTCATCAGTATTTTTCACCTGTTAATGATGACTAGTTTTTAAAGCCAAGTTTTCTAGCAGCTGATTCCAAATTTGTCAAATTTGTCAGCTAGAAAACACCCCTAAACATTTTGTCCTCCTACCTTTTCAAATCAGCCTATGATGAGAAAAATCCTAGTTGTCAAGCCCTATCTAGTCTCAGTCATATAAGCTTGTCCATCATCTGTCATAAGCTAAAGTCACCTACTATCATTCAACCTCATCCCCAGGTCATTCATTAACCAACTGTTGATAAGAATGTTAGCCACCCTACTTCTGGTCATATGTCATCTTAATATCTGGTCATACCGAAGAGAATAATCCAAATCTGTCAAAGATATTCCCTAAGTTAGGTAGTGGCGCTTTATGAAATATTCCCTTGGAAAACTATCCTAAGCCAAAAGAACCTCTGTCTAATACCAACCAGTCATAGATGGCCTTCCTATTCTACAAATAAAGCTTGATACACCCTTAGTTTGCACCACTAACAAGTCTTGGTGTCTCTGCAGTGCATGTTTCAAAAGACAAACTGATGTCGTGTTGATATATAGTGTTTCAATGTCTTTTTCAAAAGCAGAAATGTACCAGTGTTTTAGAAGACATTATTAAACTAAACATGAGAAGACAACTACTTCTCATGTTGTTTTGAGCCTGGGATGAAACTACTAGTCAGAGAGGTAATTCAATGAAATTCTGCAAACACAGTAAAAAAAGGTTAGTGACTTATGACTAGCAAGTAATACTCTACAGATACAAGTCAGGTTGCTCCTGGTTTCTAAATATGCATAAGGGTATTTTAACAATAGGATATATATCTCAGAGAATTCCTCTCATAGAATATTGCTAAATTTTCACCTTATTACTTATTGTGATATACCAAGTAGAGATAGGCATTACAAGGGAAGGTGACACAGTTTGAGAAAGGGATGAAATGACACTTGTTGTAAAACCTCCTCCAAACATGAGCAGATGGTTGGGTGACTATGTAAAACCTCCTCCAAACATGAGCATATGGTTGGGTGACTGTGTAAAACCTCCTCCAAGCATGAGCAAATGGTTAGGTCATTTGTTATAAACCTCCTTCATTTAAAATTAGATGGTTTGGAAATATGATTAAGGCCTCCTTCATTTAACAAGCAAAGGGTCATGAACAGAGGTGTGGCCTTATTAAAAAAATCACAAGGCTAACAATGCTGCAAATGGCCTAAAAAACTTATTTACGCCTTTTCTCCAATGGAGGAAACCACTAATACAATAGTGGTGTTTCAATGGGTGCTTACATGGCTTCAATGTTTGAAAGACAGAAATGAAATGCAGTGGGAAACAATTGGATGATTATGAGTGGAAAAATGTTGTTAAGCATATGGCCAAGAAGTGATATTATGGTATTCAAATAAGCTTTGTTTTTCTTCTATCAAAGGTCTCCTTCAAAGGGTAATCTGAGGCTAGAATGCCCAAACTCAGAACAACCTTATCAAAATGAAAAAGAAGATAGTTTAAGCCTTTTCTTCTGAAAGAGAATTTTTCAAATAAATACACAGAGAAAGTATGTGTGAAGAAAGGGTATGACAAATGTTTCAAATTCAGAGACAACACTCAAAGAAACAAGGCATATCAATGTCACAGACGAAGACATCTTTATATACATATGAAAAAACCCTGTTGTTGTATGTAATTGCATTAAGAGTTTCCAAAGGCCTTTCTCCTTGATCAACAGATATAATCAAGCCATTGGTAAGTTCAAACTAAGGTTTTACCCACAGTCAAAAAGAAATATCATTGTAAGGATGCATCTACAATCCATGATATGGCTTTGAGCAGTTTTTCCTTTAAAAGACAGAGATGGAGAAACAGTGAAAGAGATTTTAGCTTTTGAGATGGTTTCTTTACTTTGGGAAACATCATATCTATGAATATCTTCAAAATTATCATCCACAACATTTTTTAGGAGTCCTGATCAATTATGGGCCCTTATGATGTTTTAAAAAATAATAAAATGACAAAGACAATGATTTGTGTCTTTATAAGGAAAAAAACCTTTTTCAAAGGGCATTCAAACCCTCACAAAGTAATTACAAAGGTTTTTTTTGGCTTGTTTGACTCTAAAAGGTGGAGGAGACCGTTGCAAAGTCTCATTTGAAAATTTCAAAACAGAAACAAACACTCCCTCAGCTTTTTCACTAGAGAAGCAAGAGATTTCGAGCTTTTTCATATTTTTCAGCACTTGAGGCCTGTGCGACGTGCCTGTATTTTTGCGCGGCACACCTGTGAGCACAAATACAAAGGAGTTATATGGTTGCGCGGTGAACCTGTGCGCGCGTTCACCAACTTCCCGAAGTCGACCTGACTTTCATCTATTGCGCGGCACCCTCTACTTCAAGCGTGCCGCTCCTCCATTTGCCTTCCAAAAAGCTCTAAAAGCTCTGCCAACGATCAACCAAGGCTCGTGAACAATCTTCAAGGTATTTTCCATTAACTCATGGTAAACTTCGAAGTTTGAAGGGGGTGTTTTGCTATGTTTTTCCATAAGAAGAAATAGTGGTTTTGAAAGAACTTCACCATTTAAAAACACAGAGATAGACAGTGGTAAAAGATAGAGTTTATTGTCAAAACCAAAGAAGGCCTTCTTGTGTTTGAAGGTCCCAAAATCAGTCTAGAAGGTATTTTTCTTCCTGTGTTGAGCAGAGATCTCAAAATTGTTGGAAGGTGTCCTAACAATGTTAAAACAAGAACAAAACTTGTCTACAAAATCAAAGGGGAAAACAATGATTGTAAGGTGAAGGCTTGTCATTTTAAAGGTCCTCTTTGTATTTTGAATTAGCAAACTTTGTGCAGCCACCAGAGTCCCAAAAACAGAGTGTGTTGAAAGGTTTTTAAGTCTATTGGAAGGTGTCTTGTTTTCTTTGTGAAGAGCAGTGAATATCAAAAGAACAGTGTTTGGAGGGAAAGGTGTTTTTGTCAAAAAACAAGAGTTATTTCTTCACCAAGAGACCACAAAAACATATTTTCAAGACCTTTTCCCAAGCACAGTGATCAAGGTGTTTTTTGTTTTTCATTTGACAAGAATTTGTTGATTGACATCAAAGAGGATAAAACAGTGACTTATAAGGAAGGCAAGGTTTGTTGTTGGGGGACTATTGCATAAAAACATTTGAAGCAGCTTGTCTTGGTCAAACATCAAAGAGTATTCAAAGCAAAATGACTCCCAAGCAAGACAACATAAGTGGCCCTCACAGGAGGTTCGAACCTGTTTAAACTGAAGAGGTAAATGCTCATCCATCAGTCTTGTTTAACTTTCATGAAGTTGGATGTCTAGAGTTTTGTCAAAGGGTGCAGGAGGTGAAAATTTATCTCCCCTTGACACATCTATGTGCTTTGAGATTGCAAGGGAAACACTTTCAGCTGGCAGGCTTGGATTTTAAGTTTTCTCCTAGATCCATTTCCAGAGCCACCAAAATCCCTTATGTCGGAGAGAAGTGGTTTAAACAGAGCCACCTAGACTCAGAACAGTACAAACCCTTTTTGAAGCCGGAGCATCGAGATACATGTCCATCCATATTTCCTTTTTCATATCTGTTGACTAGTTATGCTCCCCTCATGAAGATAATCATGAAATATTTCACATGCGAGGGAGGGTTCTCCCGGGTCTATGCTTACCATGTCCGGTTTCTCATGCACTTCACAAGAGCCCAATTGTTAAATCTCCCCTTCTTCCTCCATAGAAGTATTGAAAATATGGCCTCCACTATTCAAAAAAGACCTCTTTCTCAGTAGTCAGCTTGACTTTTCCATCATTCCCTAATCAAGATTGTCATTCTTCATCAACTTGAGAAGAAGGGAATTTCTTGGGACACTTTCATTTCACATCCAAATTTTTCCACTGTTCCTTCATCCCATGCATCTCCTTCACCTTCCACTCAGTATCTTTTTCCTTCTTCAAGTAAGCCCATTCCCAAGAAGCTAAAATTCCCCATGATTGAACAAGAAGAAGAGCAGCATTATGAAGAAGAGAAACAGCAAGGTGAAGAAGAACACAGTGAGGAAAGGCAGCAAAGTGAAGAAAAACATAGTGATGATATGCAGCACAGTGATGAAGAAAAGTGCCATGAAAAATACCAAAACAGTGAGGAGGGGAATGATGAGGAAATTGAACAGTTTGATGAGGATATTGGTAGCCCTCACTGCAGCAAAAATGATGAAGATGAAGCCCAAAACATTGAAGAGACAGAGCCTCAAAGTCCTAAAGAAAGAAAGGACAAGAGTAAAGAGGGCAGCCCTAAAAAAGACATGCAAGATGACAGTCAAAGAATTCATGAAGAAACTCAAAATAGTGGCAAGGATGATGAGGGAAGTAGCAAGGACAAAAAACAAATAGAGCATGTGCTAGCTGCCTCTCCTAGGAAAGGGGCCATGCTTTCTTCTCCAAAAGTGACAAAGCCCCAGAAATCAAATAAAAGAGTGCCTCAAACTATAACTCCAAATGTTACTAGGGCCCTCTGAAGCAAGGGGAATTTTCCCAAGCAACCCATTGTCGAATTACCCAAGAGGAGGAAGACCAAGAAGGCCACCAAAAGAAAGGGAAAGGATAAAGAAGAAAGCAGCCATGAGAAGGAGAGGGACTTTGACATAATTCAGATCCAAAGTGATGATAGTGACAATGAGGCCTGAATCCTAGAGTCTCTCTTGATCAATAGAGAAGAACAAATTCATAATTTGAGGCCAGATCTAGAGAATTCTATAAACTTCATTCACTTTTTGCAAACAAAAAACAAACATATCACTGTCCACATGGCGGTATATGAGACAAAGGCCATAAAATATAAAAAAGAGGCCTCCAAGGTGAAAATTAAGTTGGAATAACTCATGGGTGAGTTCAATGACAATGAAGCTGAAGATCAGCCAAGAAGAAAGAGGCCAAGGACCATGGGACTCAGAAGAGCCTTAGAAAAACAAAAGGAGGAAGAAGCTGCCCTTTTCCAATATTTTCCTCTCTCTACTTTGTTCACCCAAGAGATAGAAAACAATAGAGAAGCATGGCTTGAGAGGGTGAATGACCACTTGGAGAAGAAGTTGGAAAAGGCCAATACATATTTGGACCTTCAAAGGAGGATGACCGGGCACTATAAGAAGCTTAATCAGTTCGCTCGACAAAAATTGAAGGTCACACAGGAAAAGCTCAAGGAAGATCAAAAGAGGCGCCCGGCACCATAAATGAAGAAAGACACCTCAAAGCTCCAAATTTTGGCCTCAGCTTCTCAGCATGTTTCTGAATACCCTTGAGGGTCATGCTCACCAAAATTGGGTGAAATTCGACAAGTTTTGGTTTTTTGTCATTTTTGGGTTTTGACTAAAAATCATGGGCATCGCCATTTCTGTTTGGGACATCCTCAAAGGATGAAAATGGTATCATTGGGTTCCATAATTTTAGGGGCATCTACTCAGCGATTTTCAGATCAATTGAAGATGATTTGGTCCCCTAAAATGGTGAAAAGCACTCACTTTTTCCACACTCTGCCCCGTTTATCAGCAAAGTCTATTTTTTGAGTTTTTACACATATGTCAATTTTTGATACACTTCTATTGATCAGTTTGGAAAAAAATAAGCATTTTCAGAAAAAAGACATTCAGATCTTTCAAACGAGCCATCACCGGCCTCGTTTTGACATCGGGAAGGCCTCCAAAAGTTGCTGGCAAGACAAAGGATTTTCTATTGATATATTTCTTAAGTATTTTTGTGGAAAATACACTTTTCTGAAGTGGTTTTTCCTAATGTGCGTTTAGCTATTTTTTGCCATGGTTAGTTAGGAAAATTCAATATATTTTCATTTTTTAGCATTTTTGAGATATTTTATTAGATATTTTGTGCCTTGGGCTTTGCAAAGCCTCAAGAACAAAATCAGATATTTTTGATGGTCCAATGAGATTGCAAGTTGCACTAAGAGGTTTTCCCTCATCTTGGCCTATATATTCCAAGAGACTTCATTGTAAATAAGGCTGAACTTGATGATATAGAGCAATATATAGTTATACAAGCTTGGAATAAACACTTGTCTCATGCATTGGATAGTTTCTTGAATGTTTTTGGATGATGAAAGAGGACTGTTGTCGGATTCCTTGACTTGGTAAAATGGTATAGTGTCCCTCTCTGTTATGCTTCTTAGTTTTCATTCATATTCCATGTTCTTGCTTGCTATAAGACAGTAGATAATAGATTTGATACATGCCCTTGCAGGCACCTCAGATTTCCTGTTTCATTATAGCTTCTATGTTTTCCTCCTTCTTAGTCATATCAAATAATTCTTCATTGCTCTTTGATCACTGAAGAAATTGTTTGCTTGTTTCATTCATGGTTGTTATGCATGCTAAGTATGATTCACGGTATGCCCTACTTACTCATGGCTAATCAAAGCTTCCACCTCTGAAACCTTTCTTTGAATGTTTGATTGTCCTAGTTTGAACCAAGGAGGTCTTGTACTGATCTTGCCCTTTGCCTAAAACTCTGCAATCTTAGTTCAAAGTGCCCGATAACCCAAAATACTATGTCTAGGAGTTCCCTCTTAGTATCTTGAGTTATTTGTTTGTCTTAAGTGTCTTTCCCCCATGTCTGATAGAAATTTCCTAAAGTTAGAGAGTCATATATCTCTATGCATTGCTTGAATGTTTATTTCTATGCATTTATCAGTTTGTAGTTACATTTATCATGATTAATGGTTTTCCCTACCATATAAATGTCAGCTATTGAACTCATTTATGTTTGAAAGCCTTTGTCCTTCACTAACTTAGTGTCCGTCCCACTTAATTTTACCAAAGATCCATTTTACCTTGATCAAATAGGCCCTTCAACATACCTTGTATCACCATTTGAAGCTTTCTTGACCTTTTCGACCCCATAGCCTAGTTGACCTGACAATATTTTTATCTATCTTAGTCTTTGATCAGTTCATTCCTCAAAAACCTAAAAACCAAAACCAAAAACCTAATTCATAACTAGCCTAAAATCAAAAACACAAGAAGCACAACATACAAACATCCCTTACACAAATAGACAGAGCCCTCTCTGAGTCTAGGAAGGCTAGGTCCTTGGACTCCAAAGTTGATTTGATGTTACCCTGTCACTTGGCCCTCCAATCAGCCAAATCACGGGACACTAACAGGTTACATGGGTACAATAATAAAAATAAGGGGGTTACAATAACAATAATAAGGGACTATACTAGTAACATAAGGACCTAACAATTTGGATTGGTAAAGAAGCACGTCTCAAACCTACGCATGATGTTGGACACCTGTAGAAAGCACTTGATTTCCCTAAATATTAAGAAGTGCATATTCTGTGTACCTTTTGGGATCTTGTTAGGCCACATAGTCTATTAGAAGTGACTGATGGTTGACCCCACCAAGGTGGAAGTTATCATCAATTTAGTCTTCCTTACAAATGAGAAACAAATACACTCCATCCTCGAGCACACAGGCTACTATAGGAATTTTGTTCAAGTGTACGCACTAATCACGGCACCCATGGAGAAGTTACTAAAGAAGGATGTTTCGTGTTATTGGGATGTGGAGTGTCAGAAGATTTTTGAGCTACTCAAGGAAAATATGGTCTCTACACCTATCTTGATATTTCCTAGCTGGGAAAAGGTTCTCCATGTCCATATGGATGCTTGAGGGATCGCCCTGGGAGTTGTCCTTATGCAGCTCGGGGAGGGGGACATTGACCATCTGGTTGCGTTTGCTATTATAAAACTCTCTAGCACAAAGCATAACTACTCCACTGCTGAAAATGAGGGGCTAGCAATGGCATATTCCCTACAAAAATACCGGCATTATTTGTTGGGAGGGCACTTCAAGATGTTCACAGATCACTTAGATTTGAAGTACCTAGTCAATAAGCCTATGTTGGGGGGGGGGGGAGAATTGCCGATGGTTACTGCTATTCCAAGAATATGACTTTGAGAGAATTGTGAAGCCGGGGAAACTAAATGATGGACTAGACCACTTGTCCCAAATCGAGAGTTGTGAAGAACCGACCAACCTAGAGGAAGGATTTCCCGATGTGCAACTATTTTCTATTAAGGTCGTTTAAGCGCACTACCAATATTATTCAATTCTTAACTACGAGGATGGCACCTGCAGAATATTCGGTACAATAGAAAGAAGAGCCGGTAACCCACACAGTAGACATTACCATCATAGCAGGCCACTTGTATAAGCTGGGAGCTAATGAGGTACTACGAAGATATGTTCTGGAGCATGAAAGACAAGCCATTTTAGCAGAAGCCCATGGAGGTGTAGCAGGAGGTCACTATGCAAGAAAAGAGACGACGCAGCAGATCTTAAGAGATGGGCTATGGTGGCCGACACTGCATAGTGACTCTTACGACTATTGCAAAGCCTGTGACATTTCTATAGGGTAAAATGCTTGGGTTGTTGGTTATCGTATATCCCTCTCAGGAATTTCCAGTGCCCGAGGCAGATAGTAAGATTAGCTATATAGTTCACAAAGATGGCATATACATGTTCATATTAACTTAAAACCACTTGATAGAATAAGATAGAAGATTACCTCTTTAATGATCTTTGAGTCCCCTGGAGAGCACTAGGCAGCGAAGCAGAGGTTCTCCTTCACCAGCTCCAAATCTTGGCCCTGCAATAAATTAAAGCACCCGTGTAATTTCTAACATAACATACGTTTCCTATCAATTAAGCCAATATATAATAAACATTTAAACTATGCACATCTAATCCATTCATCTCATGCTATATAAGTGATTAAATAATAATGACAATATCAACGCATAGAATGGAAGAAATAGATACAGTTCTATTGATTTATAAAAAGGAGGATTACAACCGTCGGTTGTACCAAGCTTTCCTCAGCCTTCCAATCTCTCTATCTCTCAAAGTGGTGATGTCTTGATCAATAAGTTCTCAATGAACCTCTTTGACCTTTGACCTTCACACTACAACAATGATCTCTACTTCACAAGTATTCAAAAACTTTGACAATCCTTCGACCTTGAACCAAGAGCCTTCAACTCCATTTTATAGAAGATGGAGAGAGCAATCATTGCCCTTCTCTTTCCACCAGTTTTGAATACAAAAAGCCAAGATGTTTCCTCAACCTCCATGCTTTTTCCTTCTTTGAGAGTTCAGATTTTTATGGCAAGGCCCCAATAAGAGATTAGTGCTTTGCATTTTCCTTTTTGTACTGACTCTCTTGTGAGAAAAAGCTGGAGATTCAAATCATTCTCCACGGGTTTTTCCCGTTTCAAACTTTAAACATGGGTAACGCTGCCCTCTAGTGTAAACATAGTGTTGCCTTAGCCACTAACGTGGCCTATTCACTGATTAGCTGCGTTATAATGCTCTTGTATTTTTATAGTGAGGCGTTACCTTGGAATAAATAGGTTTAATTTAGGTCTTTGTATTCCTTCCATATTTATCTTCTCCTCTGAGCTGGTGAGGAGGTATTTTGACCTGTAACAGATGCCCCCTAAAGTGTGAGGTTAGAGATGAAGACGACGGCCGAAATACTCTACAATGTGTGTAGTAGAGATAAAGAGATTGAAAGACTGAGAAAAACTTGAAACAACAACATATGTCAGAAAATATAGTATCTGCCTTGAGTCGGGCATTCCCATGCTCAGTAGCTTAAACAACATGATTTCTCTAGAATAGAGATATGAAGAATCTTTCCACCGATAAGCACAATGTGGGAGTGTCTGTCATAACAGGATCAGGCTGAATAAGCTGTCTCCATAAACAATATCGCAACTTGGGGAAGGGAACACAACTTTAATGTTGTAACCTTTGCCCCAAGATCTTGACCGCCGATTCAGTTAAATTGCATATTCCTCAACATGTGAATGAAGGATATGTCGTCGAACATGTGAGAAATCATCTGATTACTAGTCGATAATTAAAAATGTTAATAGATGCGAAGGTGGCCACCGATAATGATGATGGTCCCTAAGATGCACAATACAATCTAGCGAGTGTGAATAAAATGAGTTGAAGTTGAATACTCGTAGAATCATTTGACCGGGAGCCAATGATGGAGACTCCTGATCAAACACAAGACTACCTGCCACTGATGTCTGCAAGTATCCAGGTACTGATGGGTTTCTGGATCAACTTCCTAGATAAGATGTTGAAGTCGATAGGAAGAGATCTGTTGAAAGGTAGGCACTGAGGTGTCCTACATTAGTCAACACGAAACGGAAACCAAATTATTTTGTTTATGATTGAGATAATGAAGAGTAAATGGGGATGTCGAACGACAAATAATTTCTGGCATAATGAGCAGTTTGGTTGATAGCAGGAGCAGTAGATAGCGAGATCTACTTGAACAATAGAAGTCACTGTAATAGGGTACTAGGCAGCTGAGGCTTAACAAACACCAAAGAGTGTGTTAGGATTTTACCGGTGTAGGGACACTGGGATATGAAGGCTAATACTCATAGATGGTAAGGTTCGGCTAACTGCGAAAGAGTTTTCTGGGAAGTGCCATGTTCAATATTTTTGCTGCCAAATTGACCTTTCTGAAATGTAACAGAGGTAGTATCCATTTTGTCCAAATTTTTCCCCATCTGATTAAGTTTAACGAGTCCAATCGAGTAAACTCAGTGAATTTTTCATATTTAGAGAGTCTGAAAAATATCATAAAAGACAACTCCGTGCCCCGTCTGATTAGGTTTAATGAGTCCAGACGAGTAAACTTGGTGAATTTTTCATGTTTAGAGAGTCTGAAAAATATTGTAAAAGATGACTCCATTGGGGTACCTTTGTCATGTCTTAATAACTGGGCATGACAAAGGGAGAATAGTAAGCCTGAAACAATTCATTTTCCGTGAGTTAGTCCATCAAAGCCGGAAAAGTGAGAAATCTATGTTCGATGGACGTCTACCTCATTTTGTTATGAGTACTAGGAGACGGAGTAAAATCAGTACTCTTTGTGAAATTTTAATGAGTCCAACAAAGAAAAACTCAGTGCCCTTCATGAAATTTTAACGAGTCACGTGGAGAAAACTCGATTACCTCCGTGAAATTTTAACGAGTCACGCGGAGAAAACTCGGTTACTTTTTTGGTTTAAAGAGCCTTGATAAAGAGGAAAAGAATGGCTCCTTACTCACTGTCCTGGTAGTTTAACGAGCCCAACAAAGTCAACTCAGGTTTTTTTCAGTTTTATGAGTGAGAAAAAAAGGTCCCTAAAAAGAAAGCTCAGTGCTTCTTCATATCAGTTTTAACGAGTCTAAAGAAGAGAACTCTAGGTTTTTCGGATTAAAGAGCAAGAAAAAGACCATAAAAAGAACGCTCGATATCAACTTCGTATAAGTTTAACAAGTCTGAAGAAGGGAACTCGAGGTTTTTTGGATTAACGAGCAAGAAAAATACCGTAAAAAGAATTCTTGAGTAAACACTAGTATGTCTGCATATGAATCTTGATCACTCATCAGAACATCAGTACCAAATCTCAATATTTGCGACACATGCGCAGCAAGAATTCACGACTTTTTCCGATTATCTTAAGAGAGTCATGCCCCAGAATTGGGTATAAGAAGGTCGGAAGACCTTCATTTTCACTGTTTTGAGTGCTGTGAAGGAGCTCTGGGGTGAAAAGGGATGAAATCTTCAGCTGACGATTACGGTCAATCCGGGCAACAATTTTCCTTCCCGCAAGATCCAGGTAAGATCTAGAACCTCCTGCTATCATTTAACTGTCTTTTTGTTACCTTTTGCTGGTTCAAAGTGAGAAGATTATGAGGCCCTAAAAAATGCTTGCGCCTAACGCGGGCCAATAATGTTATAGTCGTGTTAAACACTTAACCTATGAAGGGATGTTGTGTTAGCGCGCTCTATTTTACACTAGGGCCGGCATTAGGTGCACCATGTTTTTTAGAAACTCATTTTTCACTGTTTTGAAGTGGTCCAGGCAAGTTTTGATTGGTTGAAAATGTTGCATTTGCAAGTATTCAGCTCTTAATCATGAGTATCTGGCAAGAGAGAACATGAACGGGAAGAATGAGATATGGTGACAAATGCTACAAGTTTGATGGCTCTCCGCAGATGCGGATTGCTAAAATATGCCCGCTTAAAACTGATGAGGGGTCAAGAGGACCTCCTAAGGCGGCTAATCCAGCAATGGGACGAATGGCACCATGTCTTTTGGATTGGGGGCAATGAGCTCTCAATCGAAAAGGATGATGTGTACTTTTTGACCGGCCTATCATGTTGTGGGCCGAGGCCCAACTTGACGGGGTCCAAAGCTAACCCACGTTCCACTGTTGATCTAATTCGTGTGCATTGCATACATGACATTCAGGCTGTGAGCAACCGGGTACCGATCGCATGGGTGAATTTGAGACCATTGAGGTCTATATTATGGATGATAGTTCGCTTGGCAGGTGCCAAGAGTCAGCATGTGGCTACCAAGGCCCAGATGTTCCTAGCCTTGGACTGTATGCAGCCTCAGGTTTTTGACTGGTGTGATGGAGTTGTCCGTCGGGTCCGAGCAGAGCTTACCACATGTAAGACCCGTACCCAGAGAGATTTTGGGTACGGTACATTGATTGTCTCTTTCTTACTGGAGTGGGTACCATTGATGAGGCCCAAGAACGTTACAATGCCTTTGGGCCCACGCAAGCCGAGGAAGGCTCAATGGGCAGCCTTGCTTCTGCGGACTGGAGAGGGTCCCGTCCGCCACTGTTTTGATGATGGATTTTTTGATTAGCTAAACTCCCAGATTAGTACGATTGAGGATTATCCCTATGCAGGGATGAACTTCACAGGTGATCCGGAGTTAGTACTACCCTCTGGTACCTAGTGGGGACTCGATGGTAAGAAGGAAATGATTAGTTTATTTCAAAGAAGTACTTTGTTTTTTGTCTTTTGAATTTTTATGCAATTTTTTTGTTGAAATAGGGTGAAAATTATGTTTTGACATGAAGCGTTTGTTTGCTTGACACAGATGTGGCACTTGTCTGGCCAGTTGGGGCCCCTCACTATGCACGGTGAGGACTGCAGCTACCCGGGGCTGGCGCACCAGCAGAGGATGCGGAAGCCGCCGAGGATGATGATACCCAAGTTTTACATGAACTCTCCAAAAACCTGGAGGGTTTGAGTATGGGCATACCACCCCTTCCTATGCGGGAGGTTCTAGTTCGTTTGCAGTAGCATACCGTAGGTGTGCTAGAGAGATACCTGGTGCCTCTGAGGAGGATAGCTAGAGCGGTTTTATGTTATAACCCATTATCATCAGGCCTAGCTGGCAGAGCGGATGTATTAGTGTCAGAGCGTGGTGTTAGTATGAATATTTTTTCATAAAAGTTCACTTTAGCTACGCATAAAAAATATCCCTAACATCGATTATGGATGCAAAATACCTTTAATATTGCTGCACACATTCATATCTAAGCATAAAAGATATTAAGCAGATAAAAAATAGCATAACTCCATAGATCCAATGAACAAGACAAGAAGAATGTATATGAAAGAATTTTATATTATATTAAAGAATGGGGCACCTGAGAGGAAAACAAGAAAGGTGTTTTCCAGTTCTCCTCAGTGGGATGGGTTCTTGGAAGTCCTCAGTGTTTCAGATCTAACATTTCTCTCTCTTATGGGTGTGGAAAAGAAAACATAGAACTCAATGGGAGTTCACAAAGCAAAATGAAAAATGGTGACCAAGAGAAGATCCAAAGTGATCTAATGCAATGAAGGTGTCTAATGAATGGGGAAAACCCTCCTATTTATAACAAAATATTGGGGCGGTCTAGAACTCGGTGCATGAATAAAATATTATTAATCGAATTCTAGAAGCACCTTTTAGGAATATTTTATTATATTTGTTGGAGGGAAAAGGGTTCTTGACTTGGGTCAATTTCTTTATTTATAAATAATAAATAAATAAATGGTTTATTTATCATTTTAGGGAAGTGATGGGAATATAATTAAATAAATAATGGTTTATTTAATTATTTATGGATGATTTAGTCAAATTTAACTAAGAATATTATTTAAATAGTGATTTAAATAACTTATTCTTAGGGAATAATTAAATAAATAAGGATTTATTTAATTAAGTTCCTTATTTTGGGTTAAATATGACCAGGAAATATAAACAAATGAGTTATTTTATATGGTGAAAGAAATTTTACTTAGGGTAAAATTGGTCTTACATGGTGTACTTGGGTTCATCTAATAATAATAGGTTAGATGACAAAAAATGGTGTAACAGATTTCCCCCCAACGTACGAGTGTTAGGAGAAAATCGTATGACTGAAGTACGTTGTAAGAACTCAATCACTAGATATCAAAAGGGAAGTGAGAGAGAGAAATGTAAGGTTGTCTGATGTGTGAAAGGACTAGACCCTGAGGAGATGAGACTTATAGGTGCAACAAGTCTCTAGTTTATGAAGTGGTACCTGTGCTAAAGGCGGCGGGGGAGGCATACCTATGCCCGCCGAGACAAAGTACAAAGAATACGGTGCCCAGAAAACCACAGAACGCAATAAGTACAAAGAATAAGGTGCCTAGAAAACCACAAAATGAAATAATGAAGCAGGTGTTGGCCGAAACATGAGCCAGATAAATAACATGATGAATCCCACATACATGTGATGCCTGGAATAATCATCGGGACTTATACAATAATATGGTAGTACATGAGATATAAATACACCCAAATGCCCCCTACACGCGGGGAAGGGCTCACAAAATCTGACTGATACGTGAAAATCGAAGAGGCGCTGCAAGCGGTTGAGGCTGATATCATCAAATGAGAGGAGCTGCATCAAGGGCGGAAATGAAGAAGTCATCCGGGCATGTGGGGGGCTACCTGCAGGGCCACCCCCTCATGAGGGTTGAGACATCTCACACACGCCCGAGAAGTATCAATAGCTGCTACTGCATCACTGGACCATCAAGTGTATAGATCACGATCATGCTGAAAAGAGCTTGAACTAAGGTACATTGCCCCCCTAGACCTAGTATCTGGAGTAAATGAGCTAATGTTGACAGAAGTAGGTCCGTCGTAGGTGAGGCAATAAGGGAACCCCAACTAAGGCATGAGGGAAAATAGTAGAGCGACGAATAGATGGACACTAATGATGATGATGGAATGAAGGAGACGGAGGGGCGGTTGGACGACTTCCCTTGTTAGAGCATAAAGGGCATGAATGGCTTGGAAGTGACTGACATGATATCATGTGGCATAAGGGACAATGGGACTGAAGGCCATAATCTGCGACACGAGAGAGGGACCAAGCAATGGAGGGTGGAGGACTATAGCAGGATACAAAGGGACTCGGGATAAACTCCATACATGCGAGGATGGCTCAACTCGGATGCTCTAAAAAAGGGCGACTCGATGGTGCTGCCACACAGTAAAGTTCCAATGGGGGACCATAAAAAAATGAGTACGAGATGGTAGCTCATGACGGAGATCAACATGAACAAGGACAAGCATGGAGTCAAGGTGGTGTCATAATTACAAGTGTTGTAAGTGAGGAAATCCGATTTGGAGGAGAGGTGAAGAGACCCTTTTTGGAAAACATGTGTCCTGGTGAAGAATCAAGTAATTAAAAAGCAATAGGTACCCAGGGCTCATGATCAGGCCAGGTCATACTTTTTGGGGTCGGTTTTGTGGCCTAGGTAGCAGGTACTGGGCAGAAAACTGCGACCTGTCCTAGGAAATGACCTGAAAAGTGCGACCTGTCAGAGAAAGGGAGTTTCAATGCTACTTTTGGCTGAGATCTGGGATTTTTATGGTTGAGGGGCATAAGTGGCCCCAGCATGTTGTGATCATGCCAAAATGTATTTAGAAAAAGGTGAAGCTAAGCACATTTTAATGAAATGGTGCGCCATTTGTTTTTGTTATGGGTATGCAGTTTGAGAAAGGAAATAGAGGATTACCAATCTCTTGTAGTACTGCATATATGAATCAAATGGACTTTAAGTTCCTGGGTTGGAATACCTGGTGTCACTATCCCAAAAAGAGGATTTGGAGATAATGAACTGATGCTCTCTTAGAAAACATATAGGTTGGTCAACAACAATGCCTAAAAGACTGGGTTGCTGATGTAAGCTGAAGGAACGATAAGGGGTATCATCCCTAGAGTGATCTAAAGTGATATGGGACTCTAGAGGTGCTTCTAAAGGGGGAAGAATAATGGTACTAGAGTCATCACGGCCAGATACACTAGGAGATTTGTGGAGAAGTTCTTCTCTTAGTCTCTCAAATATGGGTGCCCCTTTACCCAAACATTGGGTGTCAATGTAATGGCCGCAAGGTGGATGTGGTTTGAACCCATGGGTTTGATGTAAGGGGGAATAGATAAAGTCAGGGGTGGGGATGTCTTCCATAATGTCATCATCGTGATAGAAGATGGGGTGACTGGTGGAAGAAAGACCGCCTGATGCGGCGAAGCTACCTGACTCATCATCATGAGAAGAGAGGTTCACATGCGCATCGCCACAAGGGGTGACCGAAGAGTAAGCAGATAAAGGTTCTGCTGATGTTGAGCCCAAGGTGATCACTGAAGGAAGGTCAAGCGAAACAACAGGGGAGGATTCTGAGGGAATGTTCCCCGAGGGTATCATGGATGATGATAGGTAGAAAATGGTGGACGAAGGTTTCATCATCTTGACATCATGAGGGGGAATGTCAACGGGAGTAGTCATGTCTGGTAGTGCGGCTGAAGCAAAATGCGTAAATAAGGGAGAGGTGAACTCGTTGCACTTGGCCTCGATGTGATGGACCGCAGCGAGAGAGGTGCGGAAGTCCTCGAGGCGGGGACAAAGGTGGGTGTAATGGCCATGGAGATCACACAAAGCACAGGGGTGGTTGGTGTGAATAGTCTTGGGGTTCTTGGCCACGGTTGCGGAAGAAACAAAGGTTTCAGGGAACGCGACATTAATCATGGGCTTGAGATGAGGTAGTTTAGGACAGGTATGGGTGGTGTGGCTAACAACATCACACAAAGCACACTGGATGGTATGATTTGGAGGCCGAGGAGGGGAAGGGTTTGTCGGGACAACCTTGTCCTTTGATGGCCCCCTGTGAGCTTTGCCATTCTTACCTGAAGCGATCGCAACAAGAGGTGGGTCCTGTTGAGGTGACTGAGGTACTGTTGCAATGGGAGAAGTTGTGGGGATTGGTTGAACTCGGGTCAAAGCAAGGTAAGGTTTAGGTTGACTAGGCGGGGTAACGCCTGGAGGATCAAGGTACCAGATGGGAATCCCAAGGGTTAGGTTAGGAAGAGAGAGGGTGGCCATGATATGTACCGTGTACACTCCTGGTGGGGGAGCTAGGAATGGTATCTGACCTACAAGGTAATGGCCAGGAGGGACGGCTCCAATATGGTTGAGACCTGGTGGAACTGACCCAGGAGGGTAGAGAGGCGCATGGGTATCAGCAGTAGGAGAGGGGTCAGAAGGGAGAGGTCCGACGGGCTGATGCAAAGGGCTAGGAGCAGGTTGCGACGGGCGAGGTTGAGGTTGCTGACTAGCTGAGGCGGGCTGCGTGAGGTCGGCCCGAGACGATTGCATCATGCAAACATTCGCTGAGCTAGGATCCGAGTCAAGAGGAGGAAGGAGACCGTGGAAGGTTCCAACCAAGGAGGGGTCTTTGTAGACGTCAGGGGAGACACTGGTCAAAGAATCAACGGTTGGCTTATTGGCTACAGAAGAGATGATCGACTCAGGGGAAGTCTGAGATTTTGGCTCATGATAGGTCAATTGGTCAACTGTGACTATCTTTCCATTATGAGGGAAAAAAATCTTGCGGTGGACTGCGGATGGGACAACAGACATGTCATAGGTGTAACTACGCCCCAAAATAATGTTATAATCAAGAGGGGCATCGATAACTTCAACGTCGACACAAACAGTCTTGCCCACAAGGGTGATTGGACAGTTGCGACAAAGGCCAATGGGCTAGGAGGAGTGGCAATCCTACGCTCAAAGAGTGATCATGGGAGGGGCCAACTCAGGAGATCCGAGTTGTTTCCAAACCGAAGTGGACATCACACAGGTGGATGCCCCCTCATCAATGATGCACCGAGAAATGTTAGCATTCTGGATTTTGAATGGGATTTGGAAAGCTACGAAAGCAGGAAGAGGAGGAGACTCTGACTGATGGGTGTCGAAAATAATCAATTGGTCATTTGCAGGATCTACAGCACCCAGGGCAGATAGCAGAGCTTTTCTTTGAGAGGGGCATGACTGGAGGAGTTCCAGCATTGAAATGGTAGCGGGGGATTGGGCCAGCTCATCTACTATGCTATATGAATGGGCAGCTCGGTCAGAATCAGCGTTTCGGCATAATGGTCCCTTAGGAATCTTGGTATGAACCTCGGCTTGGGGCAGAGGGATAAGCAAGGGACTATTAGTTGTCGAAAGAGGCTCTGTAAAACCAGAAGAAGGTGACTCAGGGACAGATGGAGCAAGAGGCTGGGGGTATGGACTGGACGGAGTTTGAAGGTTAAGGTCGACGGTTATAGGTTGGTCAGAGTTCATCATGAGGATCTGGTAATCAAAGGTACCAGGTGGAGGAGGTTGAGTGGTTATCGGTTCGTGAGGTGGTTGGGTAGCCACAAATCCCTGCTGTGCATGCACCTTCTCTTGAGGGGGTGGTGACTGCTGTTGCGGGGGTTGAGAATACAAGGGAGGTGGGGGTGCGAATGCTAGAGGAGCTGGAGCACTAGGCTGTGGGTATGGATGATAATGAGGTTGGGTAACAGTGTGGTAAACCGAAGGTTGGGCAGAAAGAGGAGGCATGCCGGATCCTGGATGCGTGCTACCGGGAGGGGAAGAAGTGCAGGAGGTGGTGCCCCCTCCCCCAGGAAAACCATAGCTCATAGGAGGTTGAGCGGATGGATGAGACAGAGCTCCAACAATACCGTCGGTAGCATGAGGTGCCCCCGGTGTGTTAGTGCCACCGGGTCAAGGGAGGTCAGGAAGGATGGTATAAACATAACCGGATTGAGCATAGATCAGGTCATATTTCAAGGCTATTTGGAGGGCGGCTTATTTGGATTGAGGAAAATGGGATGCAACATCTTTGCCGATGGTGGGTAAGAGAGATCTAAGGAACCAGTCCATGTAGACACAGTCTTCGAAGGTAGGGGCTTGACATAGGCTCTTTCTTCTCCGCCATTCTTTAACATGATCGAATAGGCGGGTCACAGACGATTGATGGAAAGAAGTCAAAAGTTCGATACCGGTGTCATAACGAGGGGGAAGTTGGAAATAAGATAAGAAGGCACGGGCAAGGGTCGCAAAGGTGGTATGGGAAGAGGTGGGCTGGTCAACATACCACTTAGAAGCTTCGCCTGTAAGCGTGCATTGGAACAACCGAAGACGAATGGAATCATCGGTGATGGAAGTGGAGGAACACCACATGTGGAAAGATCAGATATGGTTAGAGGGATCTTCACTAGCAAGGCCTTCGAACTTGGGAATTTCGGATGGGAGCTTGGTTGGCATAGTAGGCCAACTAACATCGTGGCGAATAGGATCATTAATCAGTTGATTGAAATCGGGGAGACTGAAGCCAACCATATAAGGGAGTAATGGGGTAGTGGAGGTAGGTCCCGTAGGGGTTCCACTGGACACGGATCCAATAGTAGAACTAGGGTTAGGGCTAGGTCTGGAACTAGACATGGTGAAGGGAACAGGGGGGGAACCAAGAGGAGGGGGAGAACCTAAACAATCAGAGGAAGAGGTGGAGTGCAGACTCGGGGGAGGACGGTTTCGATAGCGACGGGAAGGAGGAAGTCAACCAAGCAGAAACTGAGGGTGAAGGCCAAGAATTCTCCGAGAAAGGCGCCTTGGGGGCGCAATGATGACGGGAAGAAGAAAAAATGGACAAGGGCAAGGAGAGACAAAATCAAGGGAGGTCAAGGGTAGAAAGGTGCAGTGACAATTGAATTTAAAGTCTTTGCCAGGCGGTGGTAACCAGGCGCTTGTTCACTTAAGGTCAGTGTGTGTCGTGCGTTAATTTTAATTGTTTAAACCCAGACGTTTTGAGAGTAAATGAAAAAGTGTGCTGTGTAGCTGAAAAGAAATCTGTAGTAAATAAGACTAAAAGAACAGAAAATGAACAGCTACCAATGCATCAATCTAACCCAAGAAGGCGGGTCTCTCAAAACTAGTCTATAAGAGGGAAAGAACTAAGCAAAGCACGCTAAAAATAGGCCAATAGATCAAATGTCAGGGGGGACTGGGATCTATAGGAGAAATCTGCTGAAAAGTGGTGCATAGAACAACAAAGAGGCAGGGGCAAGGTTGCTTCTAAAAAGGAGGAGATCAGCTAAAACTAGAAGAGACAAGGAAGTGGCCTTAGAAATGGACCCAAACAAAACGATATGAGGTGATATGAGAGGGAGAAGAACTTATCTAAAAGGATATGAAATGGAGGTGTCAGACCTGAGAAAAATAAGGCTGAAACTCTAAAAATTCAGACTTCTGAAATAGCAAAGACTCTCCCACAAAAAGTGGAGGGTACTAGAGCCCTAAGGGGAAATATTCCCTCTTAGTTGAGTAAAACAGAGCAAGAATAGGTCTAAACGGGCAAAGACAGAGGTCAGACAACCCTGACAGAGGTTCAAACAAAACCGAGAAAAATTTCAGAAAAAGTTCAAGTCGCAGTTTTTGACCTGTTTTTCGCTCAGGTCGCACTTTTTGGGCTGTTTTCCGCGACCTAGGACGCACTTTTTGGGCCAAAAAGTGCAACCTGCACTTCTGGTACTCTCGGCGGCAGATTTCAGAAAAAATTTTCATCTCAGCTGCGGCTGATGTCGGTCACCTGTGCAATAAGGCCAGAAACACACAGAAGTTAAAAATTTGATTGTTAAAGGGTTTTAGGGGTGAAAATAACCATAAAAATAGGAAAAACAAAAAATGGAAGAGAAACCCTAGGGTCTGAAACAGCTGGATATGCAGGAATAGATAAAACGACAGCGGTCGCAAAAGAAAACCCGTGTGGAGTCGCCAATTGTTAGTATGATTCTTTCGTCGTAAAATATCACTTTAGCTACGCATAACAAATAGCCCTAACATCGATTATGGCTGCAAAATACCTTTAATATTGCTGCACAAATTCAGATCTAAGCACAAAAGATATTAAGCAGATAAAAAATAACATAGCTCCATAGATCCAATGAACAAGACAAGAAGAATGCATATGAAAGAATTTTGTATTATATTAAAGAATGGGGCACCTAAGAGGAAAACAAGAAAGGTGTTTTCCGGTTATCCTCAGTGGGATGGGTTCTTATAAGTCCTCAGTGTTTCAGATCTAGCATTTCTCTCTCTTATGGATGTGGAAAAGCAAACATAGAACTCAATGGGAGTTCACAAAGTAAAATGGAAAATGGTGACCAAGAGAAGATCCAGAGTGATCTAATGCAATGAAGGTGACTAATGAATGGGGAAAACCCCCCTATTTATAACAAAATATTGGGGCGGTCTAGAACTCGGTGCATGAATAAAATATTATTAATCAAATTCTAGAAGCACCTTTTAGGAATATTTTATTATATTTGTTGGAGGGAAAAGGATTTTTGACTTGGGTCAATTCCTTTATTTATAAATAATAAATAAATAAATGATTTATTTATCATTTTAGGGGAATGATGGGAATATAATTAAATAAATAATGGTTTATTTAATTATTTATGGATGATTTAGTCAAATTTAACTAAGAATATTATTTAAATAGTGATTTAAATAACTTATTCTTAGGGAATAATTAAATAAATAAGGATTTATTTAATTAAGTTCCTTATTTTGGGTTAAATATGACCAGGAAATATAAACAAATGAGTTATTTTATATGGTGAAAGCAATTTTACTTAAGGTAAAATTGGTCTTACATGGTGTACTTGGGTTCATCTAATAATAATAGGTTAGATGACCAAAAAATGGTGTAACACGTGACTTAGTATAGCCAAATTTTTGTAAAACACCCAAGTTTTGGAAGATTTTTTGATGTAACTATTGTACTGGACACGACATATATATATATATACATACTTTTTGGTGATTTTGTGTTTTTTTAATTTTTTATGTATTTTCAATGAGATAAAAATATATATACTCATGAGTAAACCTTTTATAGTAAATGTGACAAATGCCAATCTAACACATAGTTTGCCAAAGAATCAGCTAATGCATTAAATTCTCTAGGAACGTGCTCAAATGTAATTGTTTGAAATTGACGTTCTAAAATTCGCACCCTTAAAAAATAACGTAACAAGACTGGATGACGGACACAGTAATGATTGTTTAACTGCATAATGACGAGTTGGGAATCTAACCTGACCTCTAAATTGGAGATGTCACGAGATGCCGCTTCCGTGAGGAGTTGGATCACTGACATGTACTCGGCGACATTATTGGTGGCGCTTCCCAGGAATATTCCCCCAGAACCAAGAAGTTTTGACTCAGGAGTGTAGAGAACCCAAGCAGCTGAAGTAATGTGTCTAGTGTGATGACTAACACCGTTCGCATATCTGACATATGATAAGGAGGGCGACGACATCTGTGTGAAAAAAATATTATATGTGAGAAAAAACACATCGAAAACAAAAAAATATCCAGAGACATCAAAACAATAGGAAAAACTTATATACATAAAATTACAAAGCATATGCCTAGTGCGAAACTAGGCAAAATACTTCTTTAGATAGAGCCCGTTGTGGGGCTCTGCAAGTGGAATTCCATTACAGTCCTGAAGTTCATAAGCCCCTTTTGAGAGGACTTTAGGGACGATGTAGGGACTAATCCATAGTGTTTGGAGTGTTCTTGCCCCCAAGAGGTCATGTTTCTGATCATAGAGTAGAACAAGATCGCCCTCTTGGAAAGAACGAGGCTTGACAGATTTGTCGTATTGAGCTTTGACTCGGCGCTGGTGAGCTTCGAGTGCTAGTGTAGCATCTCGATGAGTTTCGTCCAAATGATCGAGTGAAAGCAAGTGCTCTTCTGTGGTGGTGGTGCCAGGTAGGAGTTCAACGACGAGTTTGAGTGATGGAATTTTGCACTCGATTGGAAGTACTGCTTCCAGGGCAAATGCAAATTGGAATGGTGTGAAACCTATGGCAGTTTTGACTGACGTTTGGTATGCCCATAACGTGGAATACAACTTCCTATTCCATGTGGTTCTATGATTTTCGACCAATCGACGAATCATGAATTTGAGGACGCCATTTACGACTTCAATTTGACCATTAGCTTGAGGATAATAAGATGAAGATTGATCTTGACAAAAACCTAGCATGGATGTTAATTCGGTCATCATATGATTCTGAAAGTGGGATCCGTGATCTGTGACAATCGATAGGGGTACGCCGAACCGACAGATTACCTGATTGAACAGGAAGAGAGCGGAGATATCGCCATCGACCTTGAAAGTGGGAATGGCTTCCTCCCATTTCATAAAATAGTCGACCGCAACCACGATGTATTTGTGTCCATTTTCTGAAGTGGGATTTCAGGTGACGAAACCAATTCCCCATTTAGCGAAAGGGCTAATGGAGATAACTAGATGAAGAGGAGCAGGATGAGCGCACATTTTCTTTGTGAAATATTAACATGGATGGCACTTCTGGACTGCTGCAATGCAATATTTAAACAAAGTGGGCCAATAGTAACCTGCGCGCAAGACTTTTTGGGTAGTAGCTATGCTCGAAAGATGACCACCGCATGCCCCTGCGTGGCAGTCATTCAAAATGCGTTCCGCCTCATCGAAAGTGAGACAACGTCGAAGAATAGTATCAACACCACAACGATATAGTGTATCATTTAGCACAAGGTAGTGCTTTTCCTGGTGGCAGATACGACGAAGGTCGTCGGACGTGAGATTTGGGAGGAAGCATTGGGTTTGTAGGTAGACCAAAATGTCTCCATACCATGGGTCCGAAGAATCGACCAAGTAAACAGATTCATCAGGAAATGGATCATGAGCTACTTCTCCTGGGTCGATTATGGGAAGGTCCGATAATAATTCGGCGAAGACGAGGGATTTCTTTTCTTTGGCAGTTGTGAAGACCAAATCAAATTGTTGGAGAATTATGATCCATTTGGAATATTTTCCTCCAATAATTTGTCTAGATAGGATATGTCGCATGGGGTTCTCCAAAGCAATAACCGTAGTCTGTCACAGCAATATATAGTGTCAGAGTCAAGTGACGATGAAAACTACTGCCAGAGAAAGTTTCTCCACATGTGAATAACGTAGTTCATGTCCGATTAGACCTTTGGAAAAATAGTATATTACATGTTCACTATCATCATTGTGAACTTGAAACAGAACCATTCCAAGTGAGGATGGTGAGGCTGCCAGGTAGAGGAGAAAGTCGCGTGAGTATTCGGGGGCACTAAGGAGTGGGGCTGAAACGAGTGCATTTTTTAAAGCGTCAAATGACCGTTGAGCTTGGTCATGCCACAATTATATAGTTCCTTTCTTCAATAATTGCATAAATCCTTTCATCATCTCGGCATAGTTAACGATGAATCGACGTAAAAAGTTTTCCTTCCCCTGCAAACGTTGGAGTTGAAGGATGGATTGTGGTGCTGGAAATTCAATAATCACCTTGACCTTATCAGGATCAACCCTAATCCTGTGCTTGGAGACAATGAAGCCTAACAGACGTCCGGACTCGACCATAAATACGCAGTTATGAGGACTCAGATATATATTGTAGAATTTACTCCTAGCAAAAATTTCTTTCAGATGGGCGAGGTGATCAGGTCGTTTCTTGGAATGGGCTAAAAGGTCATCCAAGTAAGCCTGTACAATATGTCGAATGTCATGAAAAGCATATTCCATAGCCCACTGAAAATTTTCTCCAGCATTCTTCAAACCAAATGGGAGTTTAAGATATGCAAATGTGCCCCATGGATAGATGAAGGCAGTTTTATGCTGGTCATTTTTTTTAATTGCAATCTGGTTATAGCCCGAGAATCCATCCATGAAGGAAAAAGATTTTCATTCGGCATAATCATCGAGAATTTGATCTATGAACGGTGTAGGATAATTGTCTTTGGGACAAGCGGCGTTCAGATTGCGATAGTCAACACAAACTCGAATGGTGCCTTGTTTTTTATCGATGGGAACTGGATTGGAAACCCATTCTGTTAAAGGAATGGGATAAATGAAACCATCGTTTAAAAATTTTTTTACCTCAATTTTTATGGCGGCTGCTTTGTGTGGGTGGACAGGTCTGAGTCACTACCGAATTGGTTTGGCATTGTCATAAATCTTGATTTCGTGCTCGACGATAGACGGGTCTATGCTGGGCATTTCATCATAAGACCAAGGAAACACATTGCAGAATTCCTTGAAAAGGGATGTGAAGCATGCAATTTCCTTAGGATTGCAATCGGCTCCAATCTGAATATTTTCCACGATACCCGTTTTGACCGAGATATCAATGAGCATTGTCTTAGAAATATTACCCATTTTCCCTTCTGAATCGATAGTTTGAACAGTTTTGTAAGCGGAGGGAACCATCTCAGGTGGGTCAAAGGATGGGATTTCAGTTTTTATCACGTCCGAGTCAATCATCAAAGTGCGATGGTGAAACTCTCCCCAAGGTCGTTCCTCTAAAGACATGATCTCTTGAATAGCTTTGTCTGTAGGCAAGACTTCATTAAGGAGATCCTTAGAGAGAACTGTGATGGGAGGGAGGTTTGTACCTTTGGTTGAAACCATAGCAGTGGAGGGTTCAGATGTGATTTGGATGGCTTGGTAAGCCAACTCGGCCAGCGAGAGCAGCATCTGATCTCCATAGGAATCAATGTATGAAGGTGCCGAGATGATCCATGGGTCGATAGAGCCATCTAAAGTGGTGGATATCATTTCAACCGTGTTTGGGATCTGTGGAAGTGGGAGAGGAAAAAAACCCAGTAGGGAAGATGCCTTCAGAAGACCGTTACCGATAATGACGTAAGAGTCAGGAAAGCGTCCTATTAGGGGTACAGTGCTACTTGGTAACGTGGCATAATCAGGGGTGCAGAAGGATAACTGATCCACTGTGACTATTTTCCCATCCAATGGAAATAGGATGAGTCGGAAGACCGAAGAAACAATGGCGATCATGGCATAAGACCAACTGCGACCAAGCAATAGATTATAGTCGAGATGGCGCTCTATGACTTTAATGTCCACATTTACCATTTTCCCACTTAGAGTGATGGGAAAGCTAGCAAGGTATCCTTTTGGGAGGAACGTGTTACCATCGAAAGATTTGAGGGAATTCAACGTCGGTGTTAAGGTAGGAGAACCTAAATTGAGCCAGCAGGCTTGTGACATAACGCAGGTTGAAGCACCTTTCTCTATGACAGTGCGATGGATTGGTCTCCCTTTTGACACAACCTGCACCTGGAATGCGATTTGGTGTGAGAGGCGAGGTTTAGATTTTTCCATATCAAAGATAGCTAGCATGGAATCCTGGGGGTCTATTCCACTAATGGCCAAAAGCAAGGCTTTCCTTTGTGCTGGACATGTTTATAATACTTTGAGAGCAGACATGGCTAACGGTGCCTGTGCCAAATCTTTTACAATATTGTAGTTTTGGGCTGCACGTGCAGAGGTGTTATGAGTCGTGCGTCGAAGTGTCCCTTTGGGGGGACGAATCACGAGGTCAGCAATAGGCCGTTCGATATGGTAGGGTGGATTTGAACTAGTACTAGGTTCTTGAGCATCTATGGTAGGATTTCCATAAATCTTGGCTCGTGTTTTAAGTTCAACACTCTCAATGCCATAATTGGCGGATGGTCCTTCGTCGGAAGGATGTGAACCACCATTGCCCCATTGATGGGGTTGTGGCGGATTGTCAACCATGTGTTGATGTTGCTGCTATTGATTAGGGAAAGGATTATGAAGAACGGTAGGTGTTTTCCCTTGCTTTGTGAAGCACCTACCTGCCCTCCATTCCCACTTCTCCGTGGGGGATGTGCTACACAGGGCGCCTGGGAGGCACCCATAAAGGCTGGCACTCATATTTACCCCTTTAAGGGGACTTAGAGGCTAAAACTCAAGGGAAGCTTAACCGCCATAAGCGGCTCCAAGAAAGCCATGCCAGGAGCTCTAAGTAAGCACTAAAGAACAGAATTTACCTCAGAGGTAGGAAGAGTAGTCGTTTGGTGAGGGGCAGTGGCAACCGAAGATGGCTAGGAGGCTTGCCCCCGAGACTATTTTGTGGCTACACCAGAGATCGTGCCAACGAGACCATCGGCATGAGCTCTGATTTTCTGAGTAGCCGAAGGATTTGGGTTACTAGGGGCATTGGGGAGAAAATCATATAGCGTGCCAGATTGTGAATAGATTAAATCCAAATGTTGGGCATGACGAATGCATTGATCTTCTGTAACCGCACCGGAAAGGCCAATGTCTTTAGAGATGTGGGGTAAGAGAGACTTACAAAACCAATTAGCTAAGAGATGATCTGGGATTGGTGCTTTGACTAGCCTCCTCCTACATCTCCATTCATGAATGTGATCAAAGATGTGGGTGGCGATGTCTTGGCGCAGTGAGATTAACAGTTTCATTCCGGTTTCAAATCTGATTGGTAGTTGGAAGTTCTTTAGAAAATCCATCGCTAAAGCACCAAAAGTGTTGATGGCGGCGCATGGAAATTCAATATACCACTTGGCAGCATTTCCTGTAAGGGTGCGGGGAAAGAGTCGAATCCGAACACTATCATCCACCATGGAATTGGATATAGACCATAGATGAAAGGTAGTGATGTGTGCGGCTAGGTCGTCCCCTTGTTTCTCGTCAAACCTTGGGATGTCAGAATGAATCTTGTGCGGTACTGGAGGCTAGAGCGGGTTGTGATTGATGGGATCATTAGTCATTTTATGGATATCGGGGATTTCTAGAGCTGCCAAAAATGGAAATTGTGGATTTTCCCTCGAATCTAACCAAGGAAGTATGGGCTGACTACTTAGACCATAGGGTCCACCCATCAATGTGTGAACAGGAGGATAAGTAGGACTTTCATAAAAATTTCCTATAGGTGGAGGGGTAGGGACATATGGTTGTTTTCCATAGGGCATATTGTATTGCGGGGCGAATGGTTGGTTTCCCCCGGTATAAAATTTCCCTCCCATTCTAGATGGAGGTTGGGGTGGGTTAGTTCATATGGATGCAATAGAGTTTCCCAGAGGCATGCTACTACTTGCATAGTTCGGGAACGGCATAGACCCTACACCTATATTTGAACCACTTAAGGGAATAGTATTAACAATAGGTTGTCCCGTTTGTCCTAAGGATTGTAGAGGAAGTGAAATTTTCGCTACTACCTGCGTGCTGGTGACACTGCCCCCTCGTATAATGTCTAAGGGGTTTGAACTCAGCAAAGGGTTCCAACTGAAAGGGTTGCTAAAAGGAACCGAAGTAGTCACACTCAAGAGAGGAGCAACCGTGGGTCCCAACGTGGTCACAGTAGGAGTAGATCCTGAAGGATTCAGTGAGCTACTGATAGTTGTTATGACCATAGGGTTGGGATTAGTTATATGTTGACTACTGGGGTTACCTAGTGATGCCATAGAACTGAAAACTGGCGAGGATGATGGTGGCGAACCTGGGATGGTTTCCATTGGCATCGAACCTATGGATGTCGGTGGTGAAATGGATGTTTGTGCGGCCGAAGACTTATCTTGGCATGGTGGAATCTGAACTATCACAGGCCCCAACGGATCAGTGAGTGGAGGATTGTAATGAGGTACAACCCCTTCCGTGAAAGGGTCCTACAGAAATTCCGTATGATATGAGGCTATGTGAAAATCAGGATTTGTTAGTGGAGACCGCTCTTCCGTAGAAGGAACGGGTTCACCAAGGTTCAATTGTTCCTCAAGAGTTAGAGGAGGTAGACCTTGTTTTCGTTGAGACAGACGGCGTGGGTCAGACGACGCCACGGTGACCTATTTATTTTTAACAACTTTAAATAAATTGTGATGTATTATAGAGTCTCAATGACAGTAACCACACACCTAAAAAAGAAAAAAGGACTCTCTAAAATCAATCAGCAAGCATCCAGAATAGGGTGCCCTATCTGATTACTACCGTTTGCTGGTGATGAAATCTAGTATCACAATAGTATACAGAGAGGGTTGGTCGAAAGTACAGTTACGGTCACTCTATAGCTTTGCCTGAACCTCAGATGATAGGTGTAAGCACTCTCGTGAAGACGAGTACCCTCCTAAAGACTGAAGACAGAGTGAGTCCGTCTGTTTCAAGTACCAGGATAGCCTGTCCCAGTCACCTTGTGTAAGTCCCTAAAAAGTATGGCCACTAAGGACACCTCAAATCACATACATCATCAGGGGGGTCCACGGTTAAGGACAACATGCTATATGGGCAGAATACCTAGATCCTCGATCTAGTTTTGACATCCTCGAAGGGAACCCCAATATATAACACACCCACTAGATGCAGTCGAAGGTGGGCTACCTTCTTGTGCACCCAAGTGTTGTCTCGCGCTAAGCTTCGGTAAAGGAACGGTCTCGATAATATGAGTGCAGTAGGATTTCGCTCGTTAATGACTCTAGTTTCAAGTTTTGAGATCTTGGGTGATTTTCTCACTTTTCCTAACCCAAGATCCTAGCCTGAACTACTGTTGGTGTGAGCTCAAAAAGAGTAATGTGATTGATTTTATTATCGCTTGATTCTTAGTGTACTTGATTATTAGTCTTGCAGAGGGGGAGTGGACGTATGAAATGTAATGAGACTCTGACTCAAGAAACCATGCAAAATATGCTCTAAATATTCAATTCGATGAAGAGTATTTCTACAAGAAGAGGTTTCTTTTCAACATCCATGCACTAACATTCAAATAGCACAGTTAAACTTTAAAGATTCAGACTTCTATCTACCTCTTCTTAACAGTCTATGAACTAAAATTTTCAGAATAAACTCAGCTAGATGCAGAAAAATTAAAAAAAAAAATTTCCTCTAAAAGTAAATGATTTTGACACTAACTTTTCAAACAAGAGTAAACAAACAGAAATGCCAGCTTAGTAAACAAGCATAGGGATTCAGTCAAGGAGAGATACTGATGGCCAAAAAACTCTGCAACTAAAACAAAATCACAGCAGTGAACAACAAGTTTTGGTTGAGTAATGCATTGTCTCTGAGTAAAGACAACATTAATCCAGGGACTAACACATTGTATTTAAGCAAGGGCAGCGTTATAACGCACTGGAAAACCTACAGAGGTAGCGTTAGCCAGGGTAAAGTTCTTCAGATGGTCAAACAGAAACAGGATTGAACTCTACGATCTTTTGAAATGTCTACTGGGCATAAAAACTAGTCAGAAGGGTCTATGAACAAAGGAAAGAAGAAAGGAGGGAAGAAATAGTCCGGAAACTATGGGGAAATTTCCCCAGCGGAGTTGCCAATTCTGCTGTAGGGTAAAATTATTGGGTTGCTGGTTGTTGTATATCCCTCTCAGGGCTTTCCGGTGCCCGAGGCAGATAGTAATATTAGTTGTATAGTTCACAAAGATGGCATATACATGTTCATATTAACTTAAAACCACTTGATAGAATAAGATAGAAGATTACCTCTTTAATGATCTTGGAGTCCTTTGGAGAGCATTAGGCAGCGAAGCAGTGGTTCTTCTTCACCGGCTCCAAATCTTGGTCCTGCAATCAATCAAAGCACCCGTGTAATTTCTAACATAACATATATCTTCTATCAATTAAGCCAATATATAATAAACACTTAAACTATGCACATCTAAGCCATTCATCTCATGCTATATAAGTGATTAAATAATAATGACAATATCAACGCATAGAATGGACAAAACAGATACAGTTCTATTGATTTATAAAAGGAGGATTACAACCGTCGGTTGCACCAAGCCCTCCTTAGCCTTCCAATCTCTCTATCTCTCAAAGTGGTGATGTCTTGATCAACAAGTTCTCAATGAACCTCTTTGACCTTTGACCTTCACACTACAACAATGATCTCTACTTCACAAGTATTCAAAAACTTCAACAATCCTTCAACCTTGAACCAAGAGCCTTCAACTCCATTTTATAGGAGATGGAGAGAGCAATCATTGCCCTTCTCTTTCCACCAGTTCTGAATAGAAAAAACCAAGATGTTTCCTCAACCTCCATGAATTTTCCTTCTTTGAGAGTTTAGTTGTTTATGGCAAGGCCCCAATAAGAGATTAGTGCTTTGCAGTTTCCTTTTTGTACTGACTCTCTTGTGAGAAAAAGTTGGAGATTCAAATCATTCTCCGCGGGTTTTTCCCATTTCAAACTTGAAACACGAGTAACTCTGCCCTATAGTGTAAAAAAAGTGTTGCCCTAGCCACTAACGCGGCCTATTCACTGATTAGCTTTGTTATAACGCTCTTGTGTTGTTATAGTGAGGCGTTACCTTGGCAGAAATAGGTTTAATTTAGGTCTTTGTATTCCTTCCATATTTATCTTCTCCTCTAAGCTAATGAAGAGGTATTTTGACCTGTAACAAACACATGCCAAAGGACAGGAAGACTGTCGTGCAGGGATGAAATTCCCTCACAACCACATATGGCCTTGCAGGCGTTCAATAAATGGGCAATAAAATTCGTTTGGCCCATCAACCCACCAGGTAAGAAGACAGGTGCCTACTACATCATCACTGTGACTGATTATGTAACCAGATGGGCGAAAGCACAAGATGTGAAGGATTGTGCTGCAGATACCACTGCACACTTCATTTTTTAGAATATTCTAACCAAGTTTGGCTGTCCAAAGATCTTAATGAGCGATAGAGGTACGCACTTCATTAATGACAATATACAAGCTTTGACTGAAGAATTTCGAATCCACCATGCAAAAATTACCCCATATCACCCGTAGGCAAATGGAACGGTAGAAGCTTTTAATAAAATTCTGTAACATGCGCTTACTAAGGTCTATAATGTTGAGTGAAGCAATTGGGATGTGTGCATCCCGTCGGTCCTTTGGGCCTATCGAACCATGTGCATGAAATTGACTGGGAAAAAACTGTTTCAGATGGTTTATGGAAAGGAGGCCATTATTGCCATGGAGTATATCGTTCCTAGCTTGCGCATCATAGCCTTTGCAAACATGGTGGAGCCTAATATCATGGAGGAAAGCTTAGCGCAACTAGACGCCTTGGAAGAAGACCAATTCATTGCTAACTTTCATCAGAAATTTTAGAAGACCCGAGAAAAAGCCTAGTACGATAGGAATATCAGGAAAAAGTCATTTAGATAAGATGAGCTAGTATTATTATATGACAACCAGTTTTCACGCCACCCAGGGAAATTATTCCAACATTGGTTTGGACCTTATATCGTAACAGAAATTACGAATGGTGGTGCGGTGAAATTGGCTATGCCGGACGAGGACCCCCTACCTGGATATGTTAATGGCATCCATCTCAAACCATACCGGACCAACTCTGCATAGACCAAATGACTATATGGCCGGAGTAGCTGTATTGGGATGGATATGTGCAAGAAAAAGGAAAAACGTAGATAGGCCCGTTATACGTGCAGAGGTTGACTGCAGGTCATGGAGCCTGGGAAGGTGCGTTGGGAGTGCAGGGGTAATACGTAGCTACGAAAACTAGCCGTTGGAACAGTGCTGCTAGGTAAAAATCCAAATTTACCATTGGAAGGAGTGGGCAGTAGGCAATTAATGCAGTGATTTCCGAAGACGTTTTACCGTTTCCTTGATGGTAATTTTTCAGCTAAGTGTCATTCGACTGTTACGCACTACTAAAAGCTATAAATGGAGGAGGGCAGTTCAGAATTGGGTTCTGCATGTCCTGAAAACCTTGTGCCTTGAAAATTTTCGTAACTATTGCGCTTTGTTCATGTCTGGGCATGCTACCCCCTCTGATAGTAGTAACCCTGAGTTCATCTTCTGAACAAGAATGACTGCAACCAATCCCACTAAATCATCGCACACCATGGCCTCTACTGAGAGAGCATCCGATGAAGTATTGGAGGTCACCCCTGAAATCGAAGAATTCGTGTCCAGACCAACCAAGGGGAAGCAGGTGGAGAAAAATAAGAGTAAAGGGAAGGGTCAGGAGCGATGGCAGGGGAGGGATACAAAATGGGCTGGGGGGAAGCCACGCACCTCCCCCCAGAATGTGCAATCTCCCCAAACGGTGCCTAAGGCACACTCGCCTAACCCGGAAAAGCAACCTTTATCTACTCAGGAAGAAGCATGGCTCATTTCCCTAATCACTTGGCTACTGCCATATTTTCGGCCCCGAAGGCCCTCGGTGCACATATCGAAGAATATTGAGGGTTTGTGCTCCTATCTACAAATGCCGCTAATTCTGGGTTAAGTCCCCATAATTGGAGAAGCATTCAATAAGCTCTCCTCAATTAAATTTGACTATCATGACCTTGCCAACATGGAGGCATTCCCAGAATTGGCACCTGAGCTGTATCTTGACAGATTATTGGAGGATGATGTGCTAAGGTTCATACCAATGCCGTGAGTGCATGGGTTAGAAGGATCTAGATTACTAAAATTGTTGCATATGCCTCACTTTAGCTGATACAATGTAACTGACCAAGTTGTGCAACAGCTACTAGCCCTGATCCATGACGGTAGCTTGTGGATACAGGACCGCATTCCATTTATGTCGCCCTAATTCACTGCATTACTGGTCTACCCATGGAGGGGCCGAATCCCATGGAGCATGTCAGTAAGAAGTACGAGCAACATATCGCTGACAAAGTGCGAGAAGACTACCATGTCCAGTGAAACACTATAGGGTTCATAATCAACAACATTAACAACCCTGGAGTGCACATGGGTATCCTATTGCTGGCTTGTAAAATGATGCGCAAGTACCAGGCCATGACTGTCCCCCACCTATGTGATTTAGCTTGATGGCCGCTACGAAAAGGGGGTCTGTTTTAACTGGTCACAGTTCCTCTGTAATGAATTTCTGGAAAACGTGTTCGAGGCCCAGGACCATGGGAGGGCATTCTGTTACTCTTGGTTGCTACTCCTAATTGCATTGGTCACATGGGAAGCCCCTGAAGGATCGATCCTCCTTGAGCTTGAACAAGACATGTGTGAAGGGGCGCGATACACAAACTTATGGGATTCAAAGAATGAGCAGCGTATTAATGAAAACAAAGTATTTTGGGTACTATTTCAAAGCACGCTCACAACAATAATTCACTCTTGGCCACGCTTTTCACCGACCATCTACAAAAAATATAAGAGCATCGCACCATTCCAGGTGACGATACGCAACTTGAAGATTCACGACTGTAAGGATCCAGCTTGGATGTCACTGCCTTACATGGTCGCCGATGAGGAAATCGATCAACTCATCACCACTTGGCCACCACACTCGAAATTGGTTCAAATCGGCCATGGCTAACACTACTGGTACAAGCATCGTCCCAAAGACCCCCACCCTAACTGATACTGCCAAAAATTTAGAAGGTCGTGGACCAGAAGGCTCCACCATGACGAAGGTTCCCCCAGATGTAGCGCAGGGCATGGAGCAGGAATCACAACAGGACATGGAAACTAAGGGTCTGGATGCATAGGGTGCTAGTTCCTCACGTTGCACGAAATGGATAGCCGAACCTCTCAAGGGCCAGTGACTGAAACGACAGGCTACAAGGCCCGGTAGGGAGATTGAGGTTACCTTAACTAATGAATATTTGGAGAAAATCGCATATGCGGTCACAATCGCTTCAGAAGACAGATGGATTTCCTTGGAAGAGCAGCAAAAGGTTGTAGTTGCCGCATTATAGTCTAAGCTCCAAGATCTTCAACTCAAGGTTGATACCCTATAGATGAGAGTGGTTCAAGCGAGGTTGCCTCAAGTGACCACCACTGAGTTGATCTCCACAGCAGAGAGCCGCCTCTGCCCCTTTCCAGGTGCAACAATCACTCTTAGTCTACCTACATTGTGTGCGCAAGTCTAGGCCTGCACATAAGTACATATAGACTTGGCCCAGCTTCTGCACGAGCCGCTACAGGTCCTCCCCACATCCCTCTTTGAAGAAATCTAGCACAGAGACTGCCAAGTGTAGTAGTAGCTAAGTACAGCCGAGAATAAAATCATAGAAAAAACTACCGAGGCATCCTAGGCACAGGCCACATGCATCCTTACCGCCGGGCAACAGACCGAGTTGTAGTATTTGATCAACAGACTCTGTGTAGACGTGACTGAAGACATTTCTACCTCTGCCACTCCTCAGGCTAAGATTGAGGGGCTCTTCGCAGCCCTGAAAGCTTCTTGGACAGAGATCTAGAACATTAAGACTGAGATGTAGTAGAAACATTAGGGGAATTTTGAGGTCTAAAATGGGCCTCCTAAGGAAATTATAAAATAATAGGGGAAAAAATAAAATAAGATTTGATGACATCATCAAATTTTAGAGGGAAAAATGGAAAAACTACTTTTTCAACTCATATTTTCAACTTATCTCCCAAATTTTTTACTCAAATTTCGAGCGGGAGTACTCATTGGATGAGAAATTTAATTCCCCATCCAAGGAGTACCCATGTTGCATACTTTCGATGGGTCCTACTACACGAAAAATGAGAAATACATAAAAAAATGTGATTACAATCACGTTTTTTATGTATTTCTCATTTTTCGTGTAGTAGAGTTCATCGAAAGTATGCAACATGGGTACTCCTTGGATGAGGAATTAAATTTCGCATCCAATGAGTACTCCCGCTCGAAATTTGAGTAAAAATTTTGGGAGATAAGTTGAAAATACGAGTTGAAAAAGTAGTTTTATTATTTTATTATTTTTTAATATTTTTACCTTTTTATTTAAACAATGGTGAATCATCCCCCATGGTTGAAATCATCATCTTGAATCCTATTGGTTGTTATAAAGTTTATTTTTGTTGTACATTTTTCTTAGGAGACCCATTTTAGACCTCAAAATTCCCCTAATGTTGCTACGTTGCAAACTAAGTTGCAGCCAAGAACTCCCCCTGAGGTATGCGCCCAGAGAGCTGCGCTGGTCATATAAGCTACGAATACCATTACAGCTCAGATTTCTTAGGGCTCCGAATTTCTTGAGACAACTATGCAGCTGTGGTCTAAGGTGTAGTGCAACCCTCTCCTATGCGAATTTACCCAAGAACTGTGCCAGAAGGAAGAATAATTTGAGCAACTGGAGGCTACAATGCCCACTATGATCCCCACTCAATGCCTGGCACATCTGCAAGCTATCCATGTGCTCAGAGATGGCCTGGAAGGGCTTTGACACAAGAAGAATTTTCTGAGTGACCACCTCAAGCCATGGGCCAATGAAGCCCTCAAGATATCTCAAGACTTGGATGTTGCGGTCAAACAGTTGAATCAGACCCTAGAAAGTTTCACCACTACCACTGAAGGCCCAACTTCATAGAAGTTGGTGGAAATTGTGAATAACGTTGCCTCATAGAGGGAAGGAGTGTTTCCCCCTCTGGTCGACGAAATAAAGTAGCTCCAAGAAAATATGCAAACCCCGCGGCCACTATGATTCAGGACGAGTCACAAGATTGTTGGGGCTTGTTGGAACATGGTCCCCTAGTTGCATTTTGATATGTTCCAATGCTGTGTTTTATATACATTTTTGTATTAATTAGTCTAGCACAAGGGCTTTGGGGTGGTTCAAAGCCACCAATGTATTGTAATGGGTCAAAGGGTAGACCTAGAGTCTGCAAACCACGGTTTACGGACCACAGGATAGCGCATGCTATGATGATATAAATAGATAGATAATTTGAGTCTAGAGAAAAGTAAGATTGATGCTACATACGAACTATTGAGATATGTTTTTGGTAGTTTTGGGTAAGGTCTCCTACTGGCTGTGTGCTAGGAGATCCTCAGTCCTGCTGTGTGTGGACCCCGCTGGCTGTGTGCGCAGGCTGTGACTTGGGTTTGTAACTTAGTTTTGGATGTTAATGAACATGAAATCTATTGAAGTATCTCTATGTTATATGAAATAGGTGTGTTTAATATTGAAGTAAATCTGCATTATTGAATGAGCTATGATCGTGTCTGTGATAAATGAATTAGCTGTGATTGTGTTATTTTGTGATTATAATTTTTGATGAACACGTGGATGCGAAGGTGTTGCTAAGATATGCTTAATAATAGTAGCTTGTTTATGTTTACATGTTGTTATACTATTAAGGGCTTGGTAATAAGCTTGTTTATGTGCGAACCTGATAGAACTCAATAAGATCTGCCTTAATTACCTACTCTCTCCCAGGGTGCAGAAACCTGGCTCCAGCACCCACCCATACTACTTCGGGTGAGACCTTGGCCTGCGAAAGTAGGTCATTGCCGAAAGGGCCACTAGTATAGGGGTTTGTCGGCAACCCTTAAGTCTAAACCTGGGTCAGGATCCCTTCAAGCCAACACTGATGCACTGGAAGAATTTTCCCTTTGTTCTTTGTATGAATGTTGTGATCACATTGGAGACGCTTCTACTAAACTAGTTAATTTAAATCGAGAGTTAAGTAAATATGCTGCAACTACTCGCCCAACGCTTCCAGGACCTATCACTTAATACACTATTGATATCGAGCATAAAACAATTAATGATGCTTCCATTCGAGACTCCCTATGTCGGCTTACTGAGTACATATAAGAAGTATTATGGAAATTTTTAGTCTAGTCTATAATGCTTGCAAAGAATAACCAAACATTATATGAGTTTCACCGGCAAGATCAATAATTTTTCAATCAAGCAATTTACTGAATAATTTTACCAGTATCAACAATTATTTTTTCATGTTTACACACTGGAGAAACAAATCATAAGCTAGAAGAGGAATCACACACCTAGAAATCAGTCTTGTGATATCTTTGACTGCCTGCCCAAAAACACTTTATCAAGTTCCAACAACTGAATTCTGATGCATATAGTCAATGGAAAAATATGATAATTGCATGATCATGGCACCCTACTACCGAGTAATCTACTCAATTTCTGGAGCAAGCTATCATTCTTTTGGGTTCCTGGAAGTCCGCTATAGATGAATATTTTGGGTTTAAAGTCAATGTTATACATCCAGTGCATAAGTTGGGTCCTTCATTTGGAAGTGATCCAACAACACAACCAACAATACAAGAAGGAGAGGCACAAGAAAATATTCCACAACAACAAGCAGAAGCAAAGGTGTCTGTCTCATATTGACTCGAGGAAAAGTCAATAGATTATGGTAGGGGTTTGTTGGGTCCTTATTTTTTTGGGTAAAAAAATTTGGAAAATTTTGGTTAGGTTGTTAGCCAAAAAATGGTTGTGCAAGATATTGCAGGAAAAAAGGAGATGAATGGATGAAATAGCCAGACGTCAAGGATGAGTGGGAAAAGGCGCACAAAGGAAATGAAAAGGTAGATACAATGAATTTTACAGAAACAACCAAATAAATATAAAAATCAAGAGGGAAATCATGACAGAGTTTGCAAAGGATGTCAGAGAAGAATAGGTGTGCTAGAGTTGAAGCAATACGAGGTGATAAGGACTAGATCAAGCATGTGAAATTCGGGGATAAGATCTATAAAATTCATAGGGAATATATATGAAAGAGGATGAAGATCGAGAGTATATGTTGAAATTTTGTTGATGTATTGATCGAAAAGCTCCTCATTGTTCATGATCTCTCTCTTTCTCTTTCTAAATCCTTTTATGTAACCTGATCCAATAAGGATTGATGTTGTATCTTGTGATGAAGAGCATGTTATGATGCAATTATGTAACTATCTACTTTTTAATGGAAAAGAGTTGCGGGAATTATCTATGTGCTTGAATTGTGATGGAATGTTTATCCCCCTTATAAATTTTGAAAGTATAAGTTGGAATGTCCTCTGCTATTTTTATTTATGTTGTGGTTCTACTCTTTTGAAATCTTATATATTTGTAGATGAGACAGTTATGATACAAATACATGAAATGTAATATATGTTGTGTTCTTCTTTGATGGCATGACATGATCTCTTACATTGTTGAGTCTCAACACGCCTTGGGTGACATGCCTCTCTTTCTCATTAAGTGAGGTGTAAATGTCAATGTAATTATAGACTATTGTGCACTATTGTTTTGGAACCCTGAGTCCAAAACCATGATCTATCTCTATTAAAATTTTAAGAAAATAACAATATATTGTACTATGTATGGCCATATCTTCTATGCCACAATTCACATGGGTTGATATAAATGTGTATTAAGGGTTGAGGAGGAGGAGTTAGAAGTCTATACAACCTCCCCTCATGAATCCCAATAGTTTTAACATTATCTATACTAGGTCCCTTAGCCCAAACAACCACCTTTCCATCAATAAATGTTATCATATATCCTTCATATCATAAGAAATAAATCGAAAGTAAGTTCTTTTTCAAACCTAGAACATAGAATATGTTGTTGAGATCAATGTTCCCACCAGATTCTAGCTTGATGGAGGTAGATCCAATACCTTTAATTGGATAGCTATTCATGTCTCTAAGTTTGACCTTATGAGAGGAGCTTCCTTTTGATAGAGTGTTGAGATTCCCACGTTCACCTATCATATGCCTTGAAGCTCCACTACCAATTACCCAAGTATTTTTATCTTCAATTGAATCTGTGAGAGCAAAGTACATACTTCCATCCTTCACTTCCTTGGACCATTTTAAAACAAAAGTAGTGATAAATCCTTTGATTGATTTAAGGAGAATCATTAGAGCCTTGATACCTTATTTCATGTACTTTTCCATTACAATAGAGATAGTTTCTACAAAGATATATTCAGTCAAGAGTACCAACAATTTTTGATCTTCAAGCTTCCCTCCTTCACGTTAGATCTGATACCATGTTGAGAAACCAAGTGTAGAGTATTTTAATGATTGATTTCTATTCTTCATAATTACTTGTGAATATTATATGTATTATTATTACTTTTTTATGTCTTCTTCATCAAGAAATTATACTACTGTTCAAAACAAAAAGATCACAATGAGACAAAGTACAACAGAGATTTGGCTAGAGGCTAGGGAAAAACCCACAAGGGGAAAACCCAATAATCCTTCTCTTATAGAGTCATATCAAATGAGAGATATCCAAGAGCAATACCAAGATCAAGACCAATATTCGACAAAGATACCAAGTCAAACCCTCCTTCGAGCCTCCTCCAATCGTCAAAGTCAACATTGGTCAAACCTCCTCAAATTCTAGTCAAACACAGATTTTCATCCCTACAGTAGAGGCTAAGTTTCAACCATGAATTCACCTTAGAAATTTGGCCCTTTTCCAAATAATTTTGTCACACGTGCGAGCTACATTAGCAAAAGAAAATCGGTTTGCTTCTTGTGCTTTGATTGCTTTCTCTCTCCTTTGAATTTGACCTTCTCCTTCGTGTTTAGGTGCAAAATATACTTGATGATTTAACGATGAAATATTTCTCCAAGGGGTTGAACTTGTCTCTTATACAATTTTACAGGAGGGTCGAATAGGTGCCACTAGGTTGACTTGGTCAGCTTGTGGGCTTATGACTCAAAAATAAAATTCAATTTCTTTTTCTTACAAATGTCCAAATTGGTGTTATCACCCAAAAAGGATCACCTAACCATTTCCTACTAGGTTGATAGAAATGCAACATGTAGGATGGATTTTTACATATTAAAACCCACTTTCACCTTTGGAAATAATTTACTGAACCATTTTCCTAAATTATTTCTCATTAAAATCCAAAAAATCTCAACGAGAATAATTAAATAAATAATTATTTATTTATTATTCTCTCAAAATAATTATTTAATTATTATTTCTAACAATTTTTTACTCAACCACTCATGAATAATTAAATAAATCATTATTTATTTATTATTCCATAATTATCCCCTATTTCTCTCATGAGATAATTATTAAATCATCATTTAATAGTTATTTCTAATTCACATTTGGCTTAATCACCATAAAGTAATTAATAATTCATTTTTTATTTTTTAATTACTTTAACCACTTTCTAAATAAATATATTTGACCATTTTGAATATCTCTCTCTAAAAAATATAATAAAATATTCACAACAACTAGATCTTTATTTCATCTATAATATTTGTTATTTTATGAATCTAGATCTATCTTAATATTTTCTTATAAGTAGAGGGGTTTTATCCTCATTCTTCACCATGACTATTCTCATCATCATCATTGTTGTCCTGTGAGATTTAAGCTCCCATATTGAGTTCAACAAAAAAATATATATTGAGAACCTAAAGAACTCTAGTTTTATTATTAAAAATTAGAATGATTACACCTGATGAGGAGAATGTTAAAAATTGGGTCTTTAGATCCCCCGCTGTGGTATGGGTCCTTTGTAACCATGTGCTTCAACTACATCTTCAGTTTTATCTCTCTCTTAGAATTTATGTTATGGGAAACAGAAGTGGTTATGGATTGAACTCAAGATGGGAGCTCAAATCTCACTGGCTGATAAGAATGTTCATGGTGAAGAATGAGTAGAGAACCCCTCTATTTATAACAAAATATTCATATAGATCTAAATTCAAAAAATAATGAAATATTATAAATGAAATCAAGATATAGTTGTTGTGAATATTTTATTATATTTTTTAGAAAGGGAAAGATATTCGAAATGGTCAAATATAGAAAGTGGTTAAAGTAATTAACAAATAAAAAATGATTTATTAATTACTTTATGGTGATTAAGTCAAGTATGAATTAGTAATAATTATTAAATAACGTTTTAATAATGATCTTATGAGAAAAGTAGGGGGTAATTATAGAATAATAAATAAATAATGATTTATTTATTATTCCTAGGTGGTTAAGTAAAAATAGTTAGGAATAATCATTAAATAATTATTTAATTATTCTCTCAAGAGAATAATAAATAAATAAATAATTATTTAATTATTCTCATGGGATTTTTTGGATTTTAATGAGAAATAATTTAGGAAAATGGTTCACTAAATTATTTCCTAAAGTGAAAGTGGGTTTTAATATGTAAAAACCCATCTTACATAGTGTATTTCCATGAACCTAGTAGGAAATGGCTAGGTGGTCATTTTTTGGGTGATAACAATGGGACATGACTCAAATACAATCTCTTTTGACTCATAATAAATCATTTTTGACTCTTTTTGACTCACTAAGCATGAATAACATGCTTTGATAAGAAATAAATATAATAAATACATCAAAGATAAATTTATAGTATGAAGACTGAAGTTAGTTACAACTTTTAACATCTTGGTCATTATGGAGGAGTACCACAGTAATAAAAACAACCTCCTTTGTTGTTTCATCGACTTTAGAAATTTTTTTGACGATGTTCGGTGGACAAATATTTGGAAGAGGCTGGAAGAGATAAAGGTTCCTCTTGTTTGGAGGGTTATTGTGACAAGGTTGAATAAGATTTTTATTGCCAATTTTATGGCCATTAAGGATGAGTTGGAAGAAATTAACTGCAATATTGGAGTAAAAAAAGGATGTCCATTGTCCCCTAACATTTTTGGCATATAAATTGATAAGTTATAGATTAATTTGGCCTCACTTTTATTGGGTCATCACTATTCTTCTTTACATTGATGCTATTATTTTCTAGGAAAAGAGTCCTTATGATCTTTGCAAACATCTAAGAATCCTTCAAGATTTGTGTTCTAGGATGGGTATTGACTATTAATACTAGCAAAACAAAAGTCATGATAATTAAATCCAAAAACATCATATACGATAACTTCATATATGAAAACAATAACTTGGAGGAAGTTCCTTCATACAAATATCTTGGAATCAATATCCATCAGAATCTCAACAAGAATTATAGCATTAAGAAAAGGATAATTGGAGGATAGAAATTTTATGGTGGACTTGAAAACAATTGTAAGTTAATATGTCTTTGGATATGGGATATAATACAACTCCTCTTTGAGACTCTCATCATGTTATTATTTTATATGGATGTGAGGTATGGGGATGAAATATCTCCAGTGAATCATGGAGGAAGATAGAATAGATCAAAAAATGGTACATAACCTATAATATCAAGAAATAAAGGAAATACACTCGATCTTATCCTCCTCATCAAAGCAAGTATTTTCCCCATAAAAAACATGGCTATGACTATGTATCCTATGTATAAGAAGAGGTTAAACGATGTGGAAGACAATAGGTTTCCTAAAATTGATTCTAACTCCAACCAAAACCACGTTTGGCTAAAATGGGGATGGCATAGTGATGTCCGATTTTGGCTAGATCACTAGGGGACAAAGGAAAAGGTCATTGTGAAAAATAAAGATAATATTAACAATATCATTACATCAAAATTTAAGGAGAATTTGTGGGGTGATAAAGAGTTAAAGGGAAAAGAGAAACTAAGATATTATAAGGAGGTGATCAAACCAATTCTCAAAAATTAAAATTATATCTCCATCTTAACTAGTGTAAAGAAGAAAATAAACATAACTAAATTAAGAACAAATTCTCATGAGCTCCATAGTGAAACTGGGTGTTAGTCAATTTACAAACACAATGGATGAAAGAGTTTGTCATCTTTTTGAAACTGAAAGGGTTGAAGATGAAAGACACTTCATCTTAAATTGTCCATTTTATACTCAAATTAGATATAAATTTCAAAATATTTGTCACACTACCAACCTTTTTTACCTTTAACTCAACAAAACTATGGTGATCTTGTAACAATTATCTTAATAGTTCTCATTCATAGAAATAGAATTCTCATTATCACCACCACCACCACCTTCTCAACTTTTTAACTTAAAAAAACTATGTTGAACTTGTAGTGCTTCTCGTAATGCTTTTCAAGCATGGAAATAAAATTCTAAATCATCATCATCATCGCTTCTCTTAATGATTTTCAAGCATGGAAACTAATTCTTCATCATCATCATCACTTCTCTTAATTCTTTTCAAGCAAGAAAATAAAATTCATCATCATCATCATCATCGCTTTTCTTAATGCTTTTCAAGCAAAGAAATAAAATTCATCATCGTTATCATCATCATCACTTCTCTTAATGCATTTCAAACAAGAAAATAACATTTCAAACAAGAAAATAAAATTCATCATTATCGCTTCTCTTAATATTTTTCTAGTATGAAAATAAAATTAATCATCAATCACACTTTTCTTAATGCTTTTCAAGTATAGAAATAAAATTAATCATCGCCATCATATCCCCTCCCTTGAAAGTGTCGCTAATTTCCAAATCATTGGTTTAAAAACAATGATAAAAGGAAAAAAAACGAGGATACAAGAGAGCTCGTGGACAAAGAATTAACCCAAATGATGAAACCTATAAGTAATATCTCTTATAGATGGAGCAAATGAGACCCTTGAATAGTAGGAGCTTTTCCATTTGGCATGTAATTTTATAACTAGCTCACTGAATACATGGAATCTTACCATTCATTATAAGGTTTTATAGAGAAGTGATAGGATGGATAAAAGAAATGGAATCTACATTATCTAGAGTTTTCACATTCCCGAGGTTTAATATTTTAAACTAGTTCATGTGAACATAGCATTTTCATTTTATATGTTAAAATTTTGTAATTTTGTGTCCTATGTTTTAATAATGGTACGATTTTGTGTTAATGGAATAAAAATCACACAAGTGATGTTATGCTAAATTATTATAAGAATGCCTTTTTAATATCTAAATGATTATTAAAAATATTTTGTGACCTTAATTAATTTAAAAGATTTAATAATTTAGATTACTTCAAAATTTTCCCTATTAATGAAATCTAAAACCAATGTTTTACCCAATAAAAAACAATTTCAATATCCCTTACCCCACTATGATGGACAAACAATTTCAATACCCCTTACCCCACTATAATGGACATATGTTACATGACAAAGTGAAGAGTATGATTGAAGTACGACAAATGAAGTATGGATGACGACATAATGATGTATATAGTTTTAGTGGGCCGGAATATTCTAAACAGCAATTGAGGATTCTTGGAGTGATGTTGTCATGATTGAATGTGTGCATTTTTTTATGATTGGATTGGATTAGTTATGCTTTTATGATTTTTTTTAAATGAATGTTTGCACATTAACAATGTTGTACACATGTTGGACATTATTGAAACATTTTAATAGGCATACAACTCTTCTTTAAAAAACTATTGAAGTTAAAAAGAACCCCTTTATAATATAAAGAATGTGGGATGACCTTGACAAGGAAATTTATAAATGGTGGTAGATTCATTTATCTGGACAATGAACTGCCCTTCTAAAAACTTAATGAAGTTAAAAAGAGCCCCTTTTTAATATGAAGATATATTTATAAATGGTGGTAAATTGTATGTGGACAATGAACCACCTTCCTTTTTTTTATATTGGTGAAACTCTCTTTGGTCTTTATTTTTATTATATGTGACTCCATGATTGTGAATACTATCTCATATTCATGAATGTATACGTGAATACTATCTTATATGGTTTGTTTGTTGAGTATTTTTTAGTGGCTTGCTACTAAGTTTGGTTTATTTATTTATCCGTAGGATGTTCTATTTTTTTATTGTGTTTATATAGAGAGAGTGTTTGTATTTGAGTAGTCGTCATTTTCATGTTGCTTGCTTCTTCTTTTTTTTAAGGTGAAGAAGTTAAGGGTTAAATTAGTGAATAATAAATTAGTGGTTTTAAAATTAATGAATTAATGGGTTTATATTTATGTTTTATCTCTCTCAAGTTTGTATTTGAGTAATTGTCATTTTTATATGGTTTTGTTTTTTAGGTAAATGAGTTAACGGGTTAGCGGATATTGGTTTAGTGATTTAAGATTAATGGGTTAGAGGATTTGGTTTTGGGGTTTGTGGGTGTCTATTAGGATTTAACCTAAAGGGTTAGCTTGAGTAGTTGAGTGTTGTGATTTACAAGAGATATCACGGTCAACTCCCCAAGCTAGCTACTTATGTGGACTTTGTGGGATTCACTTGATGTTTTGACCAAGCTAGGTTTCCAAAACTCCAATCAATTGGTTTACCCTAGGTATGATCCTTGGAATCTCAAGGAGCATTGAGGGGTTTTCCCATGAATTGTAATTTGAGCGAGAAAAAAAAGACTATTAGGGGTTAAGAGTTAGTTCTTAGGGGGTTAGGGAACTTATAGATTAGTGTGTTAGTATTTAATAATAGTCTAACATATTCAATAATAGTCAAATGTATTCATTTAGTTAACCATATATATTTAAGCCTAAACATATTCAGCGATTGTAATCCACAATCAATGGTACTCAACTATGCAAAACTATACTCAATAAAGTTAAGCATTATCCTAATCAAGTATTGTAAAGTATGTTCATTTCTAGTCATTAATCATAGATGAAGGGTTCGTTTTTAGGTGGGTTACAAGGTTTTGGTTAATGGGTTAGATATTCAAGGTCAGGGGGTGAGTATGTTAGTGGCTTGATTTTGTTGGGTTAGGGGGTTTTTCTTTTAAGGGTTAAAGGTTAGTGGATTAGGGAGTTAACAAGTTATAAGTTTACTAGGTTAATAATCAATAATAATATATTATGGTCAACCATAGTGAATCATAATCAATTATGGCTAACCATATCCAATAATGGCTAACCATGCATAACTAGAGCCAATCATAACAAAACGTAGTCAACCATAATTGTTGTGTGGGGTTTTCACCTTTATATATGGATATATGGATTTTTCACAAACCTTGTCTTAGGTCATGACTTTTACACTTGTTACATATTTCCCCTAATGTGGAATGATCCTATTCAAGATATGAGTCATTATCTTATAACCAATATCATTAGTTTCTTTGTGTGATCTCTCACTACTCTATGTGAGTGTCGAAAATTCTACATTACTTTGTCTCCTCAAAACTAGGGATTTCTTGCCTTATATTTTATTCGTTGTTCCTATACCTTCTCCCACAACTAAACTTTTCCTCTAATTGTCTTCATGGTTCCAAAAATCATAGGAACAACTATAATTGCTTTGTTTTGAATTTTGCATTCATGTACACCATTAAAATGAAGGGCAAATAAGCCTCAACCTAATTTGAATTGAAAGTGGCATCTACCCATGGCATTCATCTGTTGATTTATGGTAGCATCAGATGTGATCTATCCTTGTAATTTATGGTTAAGGCACATGTATTCCATAAAACCCAGAAATGGTTTTGGAAAATTCCACTTAGAGATGATTTAATTAAATTAATTAATCATTTTTTCCGAAGTCTAAACTTAGGGAATTTGATTAATTAAAGGGTATTAATTAAATCAAGTGTGAATCTTCTAAATAAAGCCATGGAAAACCTCCAAGTTAATCTTAGCCCTTGATTATGTTTTAATCTTTATCGTTGAAGATTCAGTGAAATATTATAAGAAGGAGGGTGAGGGGCCTATGGAAAACACACTTGACACTTGAGTCGTTGGCATTTTTCTAGTTGTGAGAGAGAAACACAAATTTTGATCAAGAAAAAATCACTAGGGCTGGGTTTTCTAAGTGATTTGATTTAGTGACCAGATCTAGAGAGGGGCATAAGCAGAGATTGGTCAGGAGGACCAAGAGTGCATTTTCAAAGAGAGGAAGAGGTGACGCAGATAGAGACACCGCAGTTTTCTGAAGAGGTGACGCAGATCCTATAGGAAATCACACAAAAATAGCGCAAAGTCTCTTGGAGTCAGTCCAGAGATAGTTAGAGGCTGGAATTTCTAAGCTAGGAGGGCCAAAATTTAGCCCTAGATTAGCTAGATCAGTTGCAAAACAAAGTGACGTTGTTCCTTTAGTTTTCCCACGCAGGCTTATGCATTCCAGCGTAGGAAATGACGCAAAGACAGTAAGGGCATCACTTACATTGCCAGATCAACCAAATATTAGCTGAGTGAGGTATATCTCACAATTCTCACCATATTTCCTAGATTTATCTGAAGGGTTTTCGTATGTTGGCACCCTAGTTGTCTTCAAGATTCTCTTGCATAATAAAGAAATGCTTAGATCTGCTGCACCAATTTTCTCAAGTTGGGTTTTTCCGGGGACAATTGTCCAAAAATAACAGTGTCTATGTGTGATTACTTGTGCTATTTTTATATGTGAAGTCTGCAACACATTTTATTTTGTTATTTAACACAAGAGAAATGTTAAATAATTTTGTTTGATAATGGAATAGAAGAAATTTAATAAGTAGCTGTAGTAGGGTTCTCTATTATAGAATTTTTACATTATATCAAAGCTGTTAGATCCAAAGGAAGCAAGGTCAGAAAAAGGGACTGTGTAAACCAGAAGCTTCAGAAGGGACACTGCGCAAGAAGAATCAAATATAAGTATGACAAACTTAGATGTCTTATCCTCTAGGTTAAAAGAGGATGATACATGCCTAGTAAGTTCAGTATCTGCAGGAATTTGGTATATTGATAGTGGGGCTTCAACTCACATGACTGGAGTACGAGAATACTTCTCGAGCTATAGGGAAGAGAAGATGAACTTCTAGATCACTATGGGCAATAGCACAAAGTGCACTCTGTTAGGTCTTTGTAGTTTGCAAGATTGGAAAATACAAAGCTACAGAGCCTACATATGAACCACTTTGGGATTCTAGGATCTAGCCCTCTTGAATCCAGAGAGGGATCTCTCTATAAGTGCAAAGATTGATTTATCTTTTAAGGTTTTGGTATGCAATTTTAGGCTAGTTATGAAGAACAAGGGCTTTTGTTTGTCTGGTTGGGTATGATCTTTAATTGAGTGGAAAGTCCTAAAAATGAAAGGGTTTCAAAGGGGTGAAGGTGTGAATAATCAAAATAAGGTTCAACTGATAGGATAGGTATGAAACAACACTTAATCCATTGGGCTATGGAGTCATAAAAGGTTTTAATTTTTCAACAGTTTTCAAGAGTGGTCCATGGGGCAAGTCATCTATAACAAAGGATCTTTAGATTAAATGATGGAATGGAACATTAAAAGTGTTGTGAAAGTGGAAAAAGCCAATAATTTCAAAAGGATTTATCAACTTTCCAAACAAGAAAAGCCTTTTTAAGTAACTATTTTGAAGTAAACCAAAGGACAGGGCTAACCATATACTTCTTTGGACAAACTTGTACTAAAGCCAACTTATCAGACAAACAATCCAGTAATCCGCATGACTACTTTCAGAAGAGATGAAAACAGATAAGAAAACAAAGTGCAACTTAAGATCAAGTAAGATATCATTAAAATATAGACTTGATTTTAGCATACTCTTAGGGAAACTTTCAAACAACCTTTGGAGAAAGAACTAGAAGACAGGGCAAACCACAAACTTTTCTAGTTTAACTCTACTTAGCATGTAATGAAAAAATCATTCAAGAACAATGTTTAGAGTTTAGACAGTAAGACATGGGCTCACCAACATTCCTTGACTATTTGGACTGTATTAAATCATTCTTAAATAGACAATTGGAGGAAAACATAAAGATAAAGCTTATAAGTGAGCGTAGGGTACTTTAAGAGTAAATCCTAGCTCTATATTTGTTGTTCTTTATCAGAGAAAAATGGACAATTTAATGGAAAACATAAGAAGGAAAACAAGTACAATGAGAGGCACATCACCAATGGTATAGACCAGGATCCCATGAATCGGCTTGTGTATTGATGTCAATCCAGTTACATACTTCAAGTCCAATGTTTCAGTACAGCAACAACTTCTCTTCTCAGCCTAACTTCTTTGATTACAAACAGAGCTTCAAAAGCCTTTGAAAACTATTTACATGCAAAAAGTTCGAGCAGCAAGTATTACATCAAAGTCCAACCACCAACAATGTGCTCCTCAAGGACATTTTATAAGAAAATGAGGAGGTGGAATAAAAGGAAGGGTCTCTAGGTTCAATTAATACAAGTTAATGCTTCTCTACGTTTGAGGGGTTCAAATAGAGAAGATTTATGATATTTTCTCTGTATTAATTGGTTTTCATTAAGTATTAAGCTACTTGGAAGATTTTTTTGACTTTAAAACTCTTTAGGCAGGCTGGCAATAACTTTGGCTGTCTTTAAACAAAATATCACTATTCAGGCAGTAACTATGCCTTCTTCTAATTTATTGAGGCTGTAGGTGGCACTTTGGTAGCTGAAAGGATAAATGGCCTCTGATGTGGCAGTGGAGGCCTCTTTACTGATATTTTCTTTGTTTAACCTTTAAACACCTTAATATGTTCTTGAGCTGTGTTTAGGCTTAATTAAGCCATTGATCTTTGTTTTCGGGTCTTTGTTCTTTAACACTGTCTTTATCCTTTTAACCTATGGATTAAAACCCTGATCTTCAGGTTTAGGCTTTAACCACCCTTTATCATTGATTCTTCACTCTGATACACTTGACTGTTCTTTGTTTATACAGGTGGCTTTATGCAGATGGAGGGTTTCTGTCAAGATCAGGCATCGTGATCCACTGATAACATGAATTTGGAAACCCACTGGTTCCTTTTCTCCTTTGAAATTAGTCACATAATCGTCATTCTGGACTGAACTGGTCACCTGTCTGTGACTGTCGAAATACACAGAGCCACACCTCTTAAAACCTTGCGTAACACCAAAAATTTATTAAGAAATCCTGCGGAGATGGTTTAACTACGTTCAGAGGTTCGGCGGAGGTGGTTTGGAGCTATGCGAATGGAGGAATTTGCAGCGAAGGATGGGTTTCCATGGTAAATATAGAAACAAGGTTTTAAATTCGAAATATGGCGCGAATTGAGGTTGAGTGATTTTGGAAAACCATTTATGGTTTTTGTGCAGCGTTTAGGGGGGTAGGCGGTTTTTCCTTTTGGAACGCGATTCCATTCATCGCGCGACACGTGGATTTTTAAAACCGCCCATATCACGCGGAAGTAGCGCACTGGGAAGGGAGCCAAAAAATTATGCGAAACACAGTTTGAGCTGTCGAATGAGGGGCAACAGATCGAACGGCGCGGGTTGAGCGTGATCGATCACGAGATGTGCGGAGGATGAAGTGGTGGGTTCTACGGTGACGTGTTTGTCTTGTCGCATAGTGGATGGGTTTAAAGGTGAATGGGGTTCATCGCGCTATGTCTCGATCATTGGATTCTACGATCGGACGGTGGAGATTAAAAGATGGGACAGATGTATTTAAAAGGGGAAAAGGGAAGGGGAGGTGATCGAGCGGAAAGCAGAGAATCCGATGGTCATTGATCTGTAGAGATCAACAGTCCACATTTTCTTTCAACATTATACGACGTGATAATGAAAAACAAAGGAAAGTAAGGTTTTGGAAAATTTCTAAGCCCTTTAGCACACGATTGCAGGGCTTCGGCCACATGGGAGAAAGGTGTTAAAGGAAATAAGCCCTCGGGGGCTTAAGACCTATATAGTTCAAAGAAATGGTTTTGGGCCCAAAAATAATGGTTTTTAAGCCAAAATGAGGGTTTCGGTAGAGGAGATAGGAGTTTTTTAAACCAAATAAAGGGAGGTATAAGGTTTAAAGAGGGGTTTTGATGATTTTGAAGGTTAGATGAAGGGTTTTTAGAAGGATTTTATGAAGGGAATATGGGTGAAAATGGAATTTTTGTGGGAGTAAAATGAAGAGGTAAATGATGGAAGAATGGAGTTTTAGAAGCAGTTTTTTCTCTTGGTAAACAGCAAGGTTCTTTAGGATTAATAGTGAAACAATAGTGAAGATTATCTCAAAGGGTAAAGATCATAATAAGACTTTAAGAACTCACAATTTGGGCATGAAATTTTTTCTTGAAGGCCTAAAAAGATTTAGCCACCATTTGATATGACAAATTTTTAATGGTGGCTAACAATGGCTCCACATGGAGATGGCATCTTCTTGAAGGTGTCAAGAACTTCAAACAGTTTTCTCTGGAAGATGATCAGTGCCTTGCACTTTGATAACCTTTTTATCAGCTGCTAAAAAAAACATTTAGAACTTGATATATCAACAAAAAAGTATTTCCCAAACAACTACCTACACAACCTATTTCCTAGCATTTGTTCTTCAACAGGTGCATTTGGACTTGCAAACCTTTTCATCAATAATTTTATTCTTTTATTGAAAACAAAAAACTAATCTAAACCTACCCTTATTTCTCCATGAAATCAAATTAAACAGTTGAGTTCATAAATTCTCTACCTAACTACCATCTGTCAGGATTAGACTGTCTGACAGACTTTTATTCTCTAAATTCTAAAACAGAAATTTAAAAACAGCCAAGCCAGGATTAAGTAGTCTAACTTGCTGTTGATCTATGGCATAAAAACAAGCTGCACATAGACTAAAATTTACAGAAAATTTTAAAATAAAACAGTGAAGGCTTAAGATCTGAAAATCAACAACATCCTTCATTATTCTTCAGCTCTGATTTTGATTTTGTTTGAGCTGCCTTCTCTTTCTTATCTGGTTCAAGTTTTGAGCTTTTTAGAACCAGTTTTCTTTCTATCTTGGGCTCAAGATCTAATTTTATTAGACCCATTCTTCTTTTGAAATTCATGGTTTCAGATTTTGAATTTGTTTGAACCTTTGTTTTTCTATCCTAATCTTCTTCTACTAATAAGCCAAGATTGAGTTGTTTGGAAAATCTGATTCTCTAACCTATCAATAGTAAATTGAACAACTAATTAGTCATGATTAGGCTATATGACTAACTAGAAGTGTGTTTTTAGGAGTGGCATTTGAGCTTGCACACTTTCAGACTTTGTTTCTCTTTTTTGGTATGGGGCTGTTCATTCTGCCCTCTTTTCTATTTTTTATTGTTTTTGTATTTTTATTTTTCTAACTTTGAAAGAAATGTTCAGAAAATGATAATTTACAATGAGGAAAATAGAAAAGCTTCAAACTGGTACAGTTAGGAAAAATAATGTTTGAGCATCCTGCCATTGACAGGACCTCCAAAAAGTTCAGTTCCATTTAATTCCTGCAAGAAATAAGTGTTGTTACCAGCAGTAGAATGAATAAGATAAGGGCCTAGCCATAAGTTATCAAATTTTCCATGTTTTCCCTTATCTTCTCTCCTAGAATCCCACTTCAAAACTTTGTCTACAATGCTGAAATCATTGGCCTTTGTCCTTTTATCAAACATCTTCTTGATATTTTCTTGCTTTTGTAGTGCTCTGTTGTAGACTTCCTCTCTGGTTTGTTGAAGATGTATAGTCTGATTAATTCTTCTTGTCATATCATTATCCTCAGAATCTACTTCTTGGATCATCTTCATGACTGGCACTCATAGACTGGTTGGAAAAATTGCATCTGCTCCATAAACTAGCTGGTAGGGTGACATTCCAATTGATTTCTTAAGTGTTAATCTATCAAACCAAAGTGCATGTACTAGCTTTGTGTGCCATGATTTCTTATTGTCTTCCAGAAAATGTTTGATTATATTTACCAAACTCTTATTTGAGGATTCTGCCAACCCATTACCTTGAGGGTAATAAGCAGTAGAATAGCCCAATGTAATCTAATATTTATGATAGAATTCAACCATCTTTTTGGATCCAAATGCAGCAGCATTGTCAGTGATAATCTTCCTAGGACAGCCAAATCTAGATAGGATATGATTTTCAAGGAATTTTATGATAACAGAGTCATTGGATTGCCTAGAAGGGATGGCTTCTATCCATTTGGTAAAGTATTTTGTTGCAGTGAGGATCCATCTATGTTGGGTAGATGAGGCTAGATGGATTTCCCCAATGAAGTCTAGATTCCACTGCTGAAAAGGAGCTTCAACAGTGATTGGATGCAAGGGTAAGGGAAGAAATTTTCTTTTGCCTTCAAAGATTTGGAATTTGTGACAGGCAATAATCATTTTGTGGACATCTTGAAAGAGGGTGGGCCAATAGTAACCAGCTCTAAGGATTTTATTGGCAGTTGTCTTCCAATAGAGGTGGCCTCCACATTCTCCTTCATGTAATTCATGCTTGATCGTATCTGCATCATTCTCAGGCAAAAATTTAAGCAATAATCCACTAGCATTTTTCCAATATAGAAATTTATCCAAAATGCAGTAATTAATAGCTTTCAACTTGAAAAATCTTGCCTTCGTTTTAGACAAACCAGGAGGTGTATTTAAATTAAGCAAAACATATAAAATATCAGCATACCAAGATGAAAATAGAAAATGATCTTCAACAATGGAAGTTGAAAATCTATATCTATCATGTTTATATCAAGAGATTCAAAATTAGACTCAACCATTAATCTTGCTAGTCCTTGGCCTTTTATGAGTTTAGTTGGTTTGATTTCTAAATCATATTCAAGTATCACAGCAATCCACTTTCCTCTTTTGCCATCTGGATCCTGGGTTAAAATGTCTTTTACAACTGAATTTGGCACAAATGCAATTATGTGGGAATGTAAAATGTAAACTCTGAAGTCTTTTAAGGCTTTGACTAAGGCAAAGGCTTATTTTTCCATGATATTGTACTTTAGAGGTGCATCTCTTAATTCCTTACTAAATAATGCAATTGGTTGCTCTTGTCCCTTCAAGTTCTTCTGTAATAGGATAGCAGCCACTGTGTGTTCTGATGCAAATGAAAAAATGAAAAAATCCTTTGTAAAATCAGGACTAATGAGAACTGGTGTTTTGGTTAATGCTTGTTTTACCAGTTCAAATTATTTCTTTGCTTCTAAGGTCCATTTAACTCCTTCTTCCTTTTTCAGCATGTTTGTTATGTTTCTAAGGAGTTCAGCTAGATTGGGTATGAACCTTCTCAAGAAATTAATCTTCCCAATGAAAGATTGAAGTTCCTTGATGTTTCTAGGATAGTTGATTTGCAATATACCATCGATCCTCTTTGGGTCTATCTTTATCCCTTCTTCTAATATGATGTGTCCAAGTATTTTGCCTTCTTGGAGACCAAACATTATCTTTTTTGGATTTAAAGATAGCCCATATTTTCTGCATTTCACAAAGACTTTTCTTAAGTGTTCTAGGTATTCTTCATCTGTTTTGGAAAAAACAATGATATCATCAAGGTAAATAATGATGAAGAAGCATAATTATTCTGAGAATGCAATATCCATGGCTCTCTGAAATGTGACACCAACATTCATTAAACCAAAGGGCATTTTCACGTACATGAAAGTACCCCAAGGTGTGGTAAAGGCTGTTTTGATTTGATGATCAGGATGTACCAGAATTTGATTGTAACATGAGAAGCCATCAAACAAAGAAATCCTTTTATAACCAACTACCCTTTGTAAAATTTGATCCATCTTGGGTAAAGGGTAGTTGTCCTTTAATGAGGCCATGTTTAAGTTCCTAAAATCAATACAAAGCCTTATTTCTCCTATCTTTTTCCTAACTGACACAAGATTAGACACCCAATTTGAATATCTAACAGGGACTATAATTCCAACATAAAACATTTTCTTAATTTATTTTTTAACCAGGGGTAATTGAACAGGGTTTATTCTGCACAATATTTGTCTATAGGGCTTCTGGTTTTCTTTGACGGGTATCTTATGCTGAATTATCTCTATGTAATAGGATTTTAGATCCTCATAACTCCATGCAAATACATCAGAAAATTCTCTAAACAGCTCAATGTATTTCAGTTTGATGTTAGCTAGCAATGTTTTAGATAGTTTGATCATTTTTGGTTTTTGTTCACTACCTATGTTACATTCTTCAACTTCAGTTTCAACAGGTTCCAGTTTTGGTTTTTTGGCAACATCATTGAAATAAAAAAAATCTTCTAATGGGACTAGTCCTTTTGGCAAGCTTTGAGTGTTAGATTGCAGCATTTCTAAATCTTCTTTTCCTAAATCTGCACTAATTTCTGTGGTATGTTCAAGTTTATTAGATAACAGATTTATATCAGCAATCTCTGGATACTTTACTTCTTCATCAAGTGGGTTTTCTTCAATAGGATAGTCATTTTCATAATCTGAATCTGAACTGGGTGGCTCAAATTCATTTCTGGACTATAGGAAATCTTCTATTTGTTTATCTCCATCAAAAAATTGCTAGTATTTTTCATTGTCTGGGACAGCTGGTCTAAATTTGACTTGGGTGGTGCACTGTTTGGTTTCATAAGGTGTTAAACAAGTTCTAGCAGCAAAGGCTAGACCATTGGCAAGGACATTTTGGTTTCTTGGGACAAATATAAGTTGGAATTCATAAAAAAAATTTAATAAGTCCATGACATGATTTCTATAGGCTCTAAGTTTGGGGTGTTTGGCACTATATTCCCGATTCACTTGCTTAATAATCAACTCTGAATCCCCATGAACTTTTATCCTTTTGGCCCCTAATTTCTTCAATAAGTGTAGGCCTAAAAGTAGGGCTTCATACTCAGCTATGTTATTTGTACATTGTAAACTTAACCTATAGGAATTCCCTTCAGCATGATTGTTTTCAATGTTGTGTATCCATATGCCTTCCCTGGCATTATTCTTAGTGCAAGACCCATCAAAATTCATACTCCAAAGAGGACTAGTTTCAGATTTTCTAGTTTGACTACTATCCTCTTTATCTATTGTGCTTTTAGATTGCTCTTGTAAATTAGCACTATGTTGAATTTGGTTTAGTTCCTGATGTTCTTCATTATGTTGAGGACTCTTCTCTTGACTCTCAAGGTTGACAAATAATGGATTACTATTTTGTAGCTCTGGACCTGTGATTTGTTTGCTGTAATTTTCTGTTTTGGCAAACTATTTTGATACTTTTATCTTGTCTTCCTCCTTTTCTATGTCCGCCACTATGTTACAGTGAGGGGTGGCCACTAAGTCAGTTAAAATTTCTTTCTCATTAAATGTTTCATGATTGAAGAGAATAAATGAGTCAAGGTTTGTATGTACAAAATAAGGGGGAGATTTTTCTGGTCTCTCTTGGCTACTGACCATGTATTGCATGTGAGATTCCCTATAAAGTCTTTTGGTTTGATTAAAAATAGGGATTGTAGCATATTTCATATCCATTTTCATTGTTCCTTGTAACTTAGCTACCCATGATCTTGATAAAAGCATACCATACTTGGGGGGTACATCAGCCACTACAATATCCATCACTAAACACTTGGCTGGAATTTGAGCTAAGTTTACACAAAGGTCTTTGATCAAACCTAAACATTTCACTCTACTGGAGTCAAAGGAGTATAGATCTTTGTATGGTCTGGTGATTTCAAGGCCTAGACTCTCCATTACTGCTTTGGGCATTAAGTTATGAGAGGCCCCTGAATCATACATGCATTGTGTAAAATTTTGTCATGAATTTTCAAACTAACATAAAAAGGAGGAACTGGCCCTTCTTGGTATCTTCCTTCAATCTTAGGACCAAATAAGAGCTTTGGTTGGTCATCATTAAGATTGACAGTGTCATTATTTTCTCCTATGTTAAAGGCTTTCAAAATTTGTGATCTATATACATCTTGGGTGACTAATTCAGTGAGGGGAACAGAGATCTTAATCTTGGAAATTTGTTGTTCCAAACTAAAAGGCAGCTGATTTTTTACAATGTTTGTTTCAGCCTTGTTAATCACCACTCTATCAGCAAAATCAGCTTGCTGATTTCCTCTATTTACATTGGTCAAAATTGTTTTAATAGGAGCACTAGCTGAAGTACTGATGCTGCTAAGGTTTGCACTTTGTTTTCCATTAATTTGAGTGCCTTTATCTTTGTTTTGATCAGAGTTTATAGCCACTGTTTTGTGATCTTCATCTGTATTTTTAAGTGTATTTTCAGGGTTGTTTTTGGCAGATTTTTCAGAGGTTTTATTCTTGGGAGTTTCTTGATTCTTTTTACTCCTAAGGTAATATTATTTTGGGGTCTCTATGATGACATTTTCCAGCTCTTGATAATAATTTTCATCTTCCATTCTTCCATCATCATAGGGTGTATATAAACCTTGTTTCCTATTATGAGGAACATCAAAAGTATCATTGTCTACCCCCAGCATGTTTATGTCATCTTCCTCTGTTTCTTCAATTGTTTCTTCAACCTCACTTACATAGTTTTGATGAAAGGAGGTATAATCTCTTGATCAGGGTCTCTTGGTCTGTTCTGAGGTTGTTTTCTCCTGAAATTCTGAATTTGATTTTGAGATTGATTTCTGTTTTGGGGAGCTGATTGGTTTTCTCTAGCTTGTGCTCTCTCAAGTATGCTTCTCTTCTTCATCATTTCCTCCATCATTCTTTCCATTTTTGAGCTAGATGTGGAGGGTGTATATTCCTCCCTAAATGATACTTTCTTTTCATTCCTCATTCTCGCTCTTTTCTCAATCAAATTCACTTCCACAACAAGAGCTCCCTTTTGCATGTCTTCTAAGGTAAAGGGGTCTCTTTCTCTTAGATGATAGTCCATTTCAGGATCAAATCCTTTGGGAAACTTGTTCAAGGCTGAGCCTTGTGGAGGTTTCAATTCTCGGGGTAGGGCATTATACACACTATTGAATCTAGTGCAATAATTTTGAACACTTTCCCCAATGTTTCTTTTGAGGTTGTTGTAATTTGAAAGTATTTGGAGAGGATTTTTTCTAACTTTCCACTTGTTTAAGAATGGATGATGGAGGGCTTGGAGGTCATTAATACTATTAGGGGTTAATCCTTTGAACCATTTTCTTTCTTCTCCCCCTAGAATTTGAGCAAATAATCTGAGATTGACAATTTCATCATCTATCTCATTTCTATCAAAGTAGTCATTCATCTTGTCCACATGTTGTGAAGCAGTAGTAGCACCACTGGCATCATACAATGGTATCTTGGACTGATATTCCTATGGAAAATTGACTAAAGGTAAAGGAAGGACTAGAGGGGCATACCATGTTGCCATGATAGGAGGTTGTGGGAAAAATGAGGGGTTTACAGGTGGAGGATGTAAGAGGGGATGGGGTTGATGGAATGGTGTGGTTTGAATGATAGGTGTATGAAGAGCAGATGTGGATGGACCAACAAGAGACTGTTGAATAGATCTAGGATGAGAGAAACCAAAATTATGCAGAAAATGAAAATCAAGTGGGGTAGTTTCTCTACTACCAGTATTTTCACCACTATCTTGGGACAAAGGTGAAGGCTCAAAGTTTGTCTGATCTATATCATCAAGTGACCTAGTTTTGAATGGGTTTCTCAAGTCAAGTTGTGAATCTTGTAGAGCTACAAGGTTTTCAGGAACATAATTAGCTCTATGGAGTGACCTAACAATAGCTGAAGTTTTAGCCTTAGGAAACTTCCTAAGCATGCTTTCAGGATTATCAACTATCTCAAGAGGATTTGGATCAGGATTGGCTCTAGTATGGATTCTTCTAGAAGCCACTATGCTATGTTTTCAGACCCAATAATAAGAAAAGTTTAACCAAATATGACAATCTTTAGTAGGCTAACTGAACTTTAGCAAGGAAAATTTAATATTTAAAGTTTTCTTAACTGAGTTTATATGATTTTATGATAGTAATGGGTTTCCCAGTGGAGTATTTAGGTATTTTTAGGATCATGGAGTCACGAGGTGGAAATTTTTAGCTTTTTAGAGGTAAAATGTTGTATGGTCCACCACCATTTATTAATTTGAATACCAATCTGAAATATTTTTGGGTTTTTTGAGTTCTTTCAATCCTATGGGTTATGAGAGTGTCCTAAATCTATTTCAACACTTAGCTATGGTGATGATACAAAGAGAGTTTACTCTTATGGCTTAGCTAGTTGATTCCTTCAAGGTTTGATAAGGCTTTATGAGAATCCTAAGGGTTACTTAGTTTTTCACTAATTCAAATAAGTCTTATAATGATCACCATTTGATTTGGTAGTGCTTGAAGAAAGCTACTTGTACTGCACTGAATGTTGAGTGTTTTTTTTTAAGGATTTTACTCAGAACGTCCCCAATGGAGTCGCCAGAATGTTAGGTCTTTATATTTTGCAAGATTGGCAAATACAAACGCTGCAGAGCCTACATATGAACCACTTTGGGATTCTAGGATCTAGCCCTCCTGAATCCAGAGAGGGATCTCTCTATAAGTGCAAATATTGATTTATATTTTAAGGTTATCAAATGTGATTTTAGGCTAGTTATTAAGAACAAGGGTTTTTTTTGTTTGGTTGGGTATGATCTTTAATTGAGTGGAAAGTCCTGAAAATGAAAGGGCTTCAGAGGGGTAAAGATGAGAATAATCAAAACAAGGTTCAGCTGATAGGATAGGTATGAAACAACACTTAATCCATTGGGCTATGGAGTCATAAAAGATTTTAATTGTACAACAGTTATCAAGAGTGGTCCATGGGGAAAGTCATCTATATCAAAAGATCCTTTAGATTAAATGATGGAATTGAACATTAAGAGTGTTGTGAAAGTGGAAAAAACCAATAATTTCAACAAGGATTTATCAACTTTCCAAACAAGAAAAATCCTTTTTAAGTAACTGTTTGAAACTAAAATCTAGGCTTGCTTTCAGCATACTCTTAGGGAAACTTTCAAACAACCTTTGGAGAAAGAACTAGAAGACAGGGCAAACCATAAACTTTTCTAGTTTAACTCTACTTAGCATGTAATGAAAATATCATTCAAGAACAATGTTTAAAGTTCAGACAGTAAGATAGTGGGTCACCAAAATTCCTTGACTGTTTAGACTGTATTAAATCATTCTTAAATACAAAAAGGAGGAAAACATAAAGATAAAGCTTATCAGTGAGAGTAGGGTATTTCTAAGGGTAAATCCTAGCTCTATATTTGTTGTTCTTTATCAGAGAAAAATGGAAAAATTTATGGAAAACATAAGAAGGAAAACAAGTACAATGAGAGGTACATCACCAATGGTATAGACCAGGATCCCATGAATCAACTTGTATATTGATGTAAATCTAGTTACATACTTCAAGTCCAATGTTTCAGTACAACAACAAATTCTCTTCTCAGCCTAACTTCTTTGATTACAAACAAAGCTTCAACAGCCTCTGAGAACTATTTACATGCAGAAATTTTCGAGCAGCAAGTATTACATTAAAGTCCAACCACCATCTCATCTTATTCAGAAGTATTTATAGAAGAAAGAGGAGGTGGGATGAAAGAAAAGGTCTCTATTTCAATTAATACAAGTTAATGCTTCTCTGTCTTTGAGCGGTTCAATAGAGAATTTTTCTAATATTTCTTTGTATTAATTGGTTTTCATTAAGTATTAAGCTACCTGGTAGAGTTTGTTGACTTTAAAACTCTTTAGGCAGGCTGGAAATAACTCTGGTTGTCTTTAAACAAAATATCACTAATTGGGCAATAACTATGCCTTCATTTTATTTATTGAGACTGCAGGTGTCACTTTTGGTCGCTAAAGAGGATAAATAGCCTTTGATGTGGTAGTGGAGGCTTCTGTTGACTGATATATCTCTTTTTTACCTTAAAACACCTTTAATTTTCTTTTGGTCTGTGTTTAGGCTTAATTAGCCTTGATCTTCATCTTTGGGTCTTCATTCTTTGATATTGTCTTTATCTCTTTATTTGGTGGATTAAAAACCTTGGTCTTAAAAATTTTGCTTTAATCACCCTTTAGCATTAATTTCTTCACTCTGATGCACTTTATTTGTTTTGTTTATACATGTGGCTTTTTGTTAGTTGGAGGGTTTCATCTAATATCAGGGGTCGCGATCCACTGATAACCTGAATTTGGAAACCCACTGGTTCCTTTTCTCTATTGGCTGAAGGCACAGAATCATCACTCCGAGCCTTATTTTTCACCTGTCTATGACTGTAGAAAAACACATATTGCACACCACTTAAAACCTGCAAAACACAAAAAAAAATTAAGAAATCTTGCGGAGATGGTTTAACTACATTTAGAGTTTCAGCGGAGGTGGTTTGGGGCTGTGCGAATGGAGGAATTTGCAGTGGAGGATGGGTTTCCATGGTAAACATAGAAAAATGGTCTCAAATTTGAAATATGGCGCGAATTGAGGAATGGTGGTTTTGGGAAAACCAGTAGCGGTTTTCGCGCGGGCTCTGGGGGGGTAGGCGGTTTTTAATTTTGGAATGCGATATGATACATAGCTTGACACGTGGAAAATTAAAACCACCTATTTTGCACGGAAGTAGCGCACTGTGGAACGGGGCCAAAATTTACGCAATATTGATTGTCATCCATTAGATTGGAGGCTCGAGATCCAACGGTCCAGGTTGAATGCGATGGATGAAGAGCTGCAGGGTTGAAAGATGGGTTGGGTGTATGGTGACGTATGGTTTCTTTGTCACAGAGTGAAACTTTTGAACGATGGGGTTAATGGTGAGGTGAAGTAGAGCCCGTTGATTTGGTAGAGATTAATGGTTGGAATTAAGAGCAGGAGTAAAAGGTTGTTGGGTGAGGTTGAAAGGTTGGGTGCAATCTTGGCCATTAGATCTATTGATTGGATGGTTGGGATTTAAAGAAAAGGCAGAGAGTTTTGAAATGAGAAAAGGAACGGGAGGCGAAAAGGCAAAGGGAGGAAGGCCCGATGGTCGTTGATCTCTGTAGATCAACAGTCCAGATTTGTTTAAATCATATTGTCGGGGTCATGAAAAAACAAAGGAAAGAAGGATTCGGATGAGGTTTTTTAGGCCTGTAGCGTCCGATTGCGGGGCTTCAGCCATATGAGGCGGAGGATTTAAAGGTAATAAGCCCTCGGGGGCTAAATAACCTATAGCAAAAAAGGGTGTTTTTAAGCCAAAAACAAGGATTTTTAAGGCCAAGTAAGGGTTCTAGTAGGTGAAATGAATGGATTTAAACCAAATCAAAGGGAGATATAAGGTTTAAAGAGGATTTTGGAATGGTTTAGAGGCTAAATGAAGGTATTTTGAGGGTTTTTATGAAAGGGAAAAATGGGTGAAAATGGATAATTGAAATGATGGAAAATGGAGTTTTAAGCAATGTTTCTCTTGGCAAACAACATGTACTTTAGGACTAATAGTGAAATAGCAATGAAGATTAATTCAAAGGGTAATTATCATCATAAGACTTCAAGAACTCACAATTTGGACATGAAATTTTTTCTTGAAGGCCTAAAAAGATTTAGCCACCATTTGATATGACAAATTTTATAGGTGGCTAACAGTATCATCCAAGAATTGTTCATTAATATAATGTATTGGAGGTTGCCCCCCCGAAGTGGATTATTTCTAAGGCATTGATATCTCTTTTCTTCTGTTTTTGGAGTTGGTTTCACAACAATTAACCATATATGTGAAGGCCATTTCTCCAATAAGGAGCATTATTCCTTACAAAATTCATGGCCAAATTTGGGCCATAAACTATGTTGAGAATGGCCACTCCCTAAGAGGATATTGGGAGATGATTTACCATTCAGGGTGCACTCCAAAGGCACCAAACATTTCTCACATTTTCAAAACATGTGATAAGGATATAGAAGCAAGTAAGTAGCGGGGAAACCACTTACCATATCATTATCTGATGCCGTTAGGAGATATACCTCGCTGGTTCAATATGTGGGACTATGATCCACCTCCATTATTGCCTTTGGTTGTTTATGTATCATTGGTTTTGATCCCATATATTGATGATGTCCTTATTATTTTTATGGGAATGAGTGGAGGGAGGATGGAAGGATTAGATGTGCCCTTAGGGAGAGAGATTCTCCATGGTTCTTATGTTTCATATCTATGGAAGAGCATTGGACCATCCATGATTGCTACATTGGGTTTCTTATTACCTTATGGGATAAGCCATTTGGGTAACTTGAGCACTTGGGAGGTGCCTCTCATAAGTAGAGGGGAGGATTTTTTCTATGAATTACCACTCTGCAGGGTGATTCATTTTGTATGGATGATAACTTGGATATTGGAGCTCCATATGGGATTAAAGGTTGCCCACATTTTCAGGTTTGTCCTTGCAGTTGATTGGGGACAAGCAACACTTGGGAAGGGAGGATTGTAATATTCCTAAATTACCCATGAGATAGTTGGAATATTAATTTTTGTTTTTTCTTTCTTGTTGATGAATAAGAGGATATGGAGATCCATAAATCTCATTAATATGAATAAAATCAATTCCAATGTGAAAGGCATACATCTTGGCATCTTAATTGAGAACCCTTAGGTGTGAGAAGAGGCTGGAACACCTTGACTGGTTCAAATTTGACCAAATCAACAGTGTTGTCATGGAATAGTGGCATTCAATGAGGGACAACGCAGTTTTAGATGGAGACTCTTTGCATGGAAGTAGTGTCATAAATGAATGGGGCTTAGGGTTAGAAAGCTCATCAATTATATAAGGAAGAGGATGGTAGTCATATTTCATTATGTTGAGTTTATGATATTTTTGAATATATTGTCTGTTTAGACATACAACTTTCTTTGGTTGTTTAGCTAAGATTGCAAGTGTTGTTTAGCACTGGGTGTTCCTGATTGGGAATCCCACCTCTTTCATTTAGAAGCTCTTGGAAGAGTCTTGTATTTCACTTCCACTATCATGAATTTGGCCAAAGCTTCATCTTACATCTACAATGCAGATCCTGTTGAGGGTTGAGTTTTTTTGCAGGTTGCAACAATGGAGACCTACTTTTGGTTCATTTCGGTACCTTGGTTATTTCGGTGGAGAGAAAAGTTTCTTTCCATTGGGAAGATAGTAAGAGGCCCTTGAGCTTATTTTCGAGATCTTGGCGATGTAGGTCTCATGTTGAGTCTCAAATCTGCATCTTTTCCATACACTTTTCTATACCTTTTTTTCACTCACCTGAACCTCCCAAGTTGTCAATATCATGTGCAAAAGAGCATCTAACATGGTTTTTAATTATATTTTTGTGTTTTCTATTTGATTTATATTTTGTTCATTCAGCTGCGGAATCTTGCCACTTTCCGCAACTGCTGCAACTTTCCGCAGCTATTTTTTGAAACTCTATGCTACAAGTGTCTACAAGGAAAACGAGCCACATGGGCAGGTCAGGAATGATGTGGACATGGTTCGTGTCCTATTGGTTCGAGCAAACTCATCTAAAGAAGCCGCGGTCAAAGGCGTCCACATGGAAGTCAACCATAGAGTCTCATGTCGGCAGGACTCTGTTTCGTGTCACATGAAGGTTCATACGGCCGTTTCCAAGTTGCGGAGGATAAATCGACATCTGTACATGGCTCCTTAATCGAATTCAAGCATCCACTCCTCGTAGATTTACTTTCCAACACGGCCATGATCCTAGATCCGTGGACGTAATGGTCTACGTGCTCTCCACCAGCATGAACTTTAGGAGACAGTTATATTTCTTTTGTTATATATAATGCGTTTGCATATGCATATAGAGTTAGTCGATGTTAGTCTCTGTTATCTTTTATTAGTCTGCTCTGTAATGTGATTACGCTGCACTTGTGCCGTAACATCACCTTTCTGTAATGACTGCTTTTTAATATAAGAAGACTCTGTTTTCAACCGAAATTCGTATTTGAAGATCGTTGCCAAGGCTGGTGTAGAGGGCCCCTGCTCAGCTAAGGTTTTGTGCATTAGTGTAAAGTTCTCATTTCATTTCTTTAAAGCTCATTGTGCCATAATTCATTCATATGTTTATACATTGCATTTGCTTCATTTCTGTTTATAAACTTCCATGATTTCCATTTCACTTCTGTCTTTCATGTTTTATATTGTTAATCACTGATCAGTGTTCTTGTTTCAGGTTATAGATAGGCAGCCCGAGCATTTTCATAGCTTTTTGACTAATGACATGGAACTAACATTGTTCTGCTGCTAATTTGCTTTTCATAGTATCTGTTTAATTTCAGTATTGCTTTGTTCATTTCAGTTTTGCTTATTTGCTTCAGTAGTTAAATTTAGATATATTAAGCTGCTCATAGCATCTTCAGTTGCCTCCGAAAGCCACAGCTGGACTGATGGTGAGGGATTGTATTATGAAATGTGTAGTTTAGTATTAGTTTTCTTTCTGCAAATTTAGATATATTAAACTGCTCATAGCATCTTCAGTTGCCTCCGAAAGCCACAGCTGGACTGATGGTGAGGGATTGTATTATGAAATGTGTAGTTTAGTATTAGTTTCCTTCTGTAAAATTAGATATATTAAATTGTGCATGACATCTTCAGTTGCCTCCGAAAACCACAGTTGGACTGATGGTGAGGGATTGAATCATGAATGTATGGTTTGATATTAGTTTTCTTTCTGCAAGTTAGATATCAGTTACTCAAGTTGTTTATGATTACTTCCGAAAATCATAGCTGGACTAATGATGAAGGATCATAAGATAAATTGATGTAATCTGATTTAGATTTATTTTGTTGCAATTTTGAATTTCCTTAAGCATAGTTTCTTTTGTGTTTAGTCAGCAGCAAGAATATTTTGGTTTTCATGCTCAATAGTTCACTGTTTTGATTTGTTAGACTAGCAGCACCTTTTCATTTCAGGAGCACATTTTCATTTCCTTTCAAGTCTTATCATTGTAAATTTCAAATTTCTTTTTAAGGTTTCAAGTTGGTAAATCATTATAGGGGATATCATTTCCTTGAACAATCATAACCAAACTTGTTTTCATCTTAGAATTTCCATTTCACCTTAGAAAACCAAAAACGACAAAAAGTTAAGAAATAGGTTATCTTGCACATATAGTGCGCCGCACTTCATCAGCTTACGATTCCGGGATTGACAAATTAAATGCAGCAATTTAGGACACACTAAATTGACCAAACATTTTGGCGCCGTTGCCGGGGAAGTGTAACTAGGTAGCCAATTTCTTAAAAAAAAAAAACACAAAATTATAAAAGAAGGGAAAACTTGATAACTTCTTGAAGTATGCTCTCCTCTTGCACCTAGTGTGATCTGGAGGATCAGAAAAGAGAGTTATTGGTTTAGTAATTTCTTAAGTATGCTCTCTTCTTGCACCTAGTGTGATCTGGAAGATGAGAAAGAGAATTATTAGCCCAACTTTTTAAAAAATAAAAAAAAATGACATGCATAGAGCAAGAGATTCTAGGGGAAGGTTTATAGCTAAAGCCAAGAGTTCGATTTTCACAACTCCATCTTCTTCAAGGCATAGACCAGATTCACCACCATCTACCCCTAGCCTTAAGATTTTGGGAAGTCAAGGAACAGCTGAATTAGAGGATTCTCCTATACCACCTACTAAAACCCATTTAGAAAACAAAGAGACTCTCTCTCATCCTCCCTTGGTAGAAGAACTAGAGGAATTTAAGGACTCTAAAGAAACTATCATGGCAAAGGAAGTAATAGATGGAGGTAGAGGTAGAGGTAGAAGAGAAGGAAACAATGGAGACAACAATGGTGAAGGAAATAATGGTAGAAATAGGGAAGGAGACAATTTGTTTGGATTCCCTATAGTTGATGAGGAAACTCATGCAAAAATGAAAAATATCTCACCATCTGTTCTCCCTAACTTTTATGGATTGCGAAGTGAGGATCCTGAAACATTTTTGTTTGAGTTTGAAGTTGTGTGCCGAACTTATGACTATATGGAAGACTCTCAAAAACTCAAACTGTTTCCTTCAACATTGAAGGGATCTGCCTTGAAATGGTTCATGGGATTAGCCACTCAATCTATTAGGACTTGGAATGATATGAAACAAACATTTTTGGATAGATACTTGGACTATTGTATGCCCACCAATCACAAGGATGAGGTATTCAAAATGATGCAAAAGGAAGATGAAAATTTGGAAGACTTAATTGAAAGATTTCAATACAACTTGAAAAGAGCAAAGATGAGCAACTTAGATAATGAAACCTTGAAAACCCTCCTATTAAAAGCCATTAGAGATGAATGGATAGACATTTTAAACATGATGGGGAAAGGAGACATTTCTCAACTTCCATTTCGTGATATAACAGAACTATGTATCCATATCTCAAGGGGAAAATCTAAAACAGGAAAAGGGCCTAGGGATTCTTCTCTTATTAGGGCTAACAAATCTGCAACTGGATCAGTAAGTAGGGCAGAGATTGGTAATATTCTTGATGAGTTCAAAACTGATATCTTAGGGAGCCTTAGTGAACAAATAGACACCCTTAAAATCCAAAACAAGCAGAAAGCAGAAACAGATGCTTTAGCCATCTTTTGTCCGAAATGTAGGAAGAAACATGCTTTAAGGGAATGTCCCATGGATGCAAAAGTTGTAGAAACATGTATGATTTGCTCAGAGAATCATGAGATCAAGGATTGTCCTTCAATTCCTGGACTCAAAGCTGTCTTTCAAGAAGACCCAAATTCAGTAGAATCTCTCTGTTTTGTCGCAAGGAGACCTTGGCAAGGACAACAAACTCAAGGGTTTAACAACCCTATGAATTTTCAAACCCCACCAAATTGGAATCCTTGGCAACAACCTTGGCCCCAACATCAAAACTCATATCAGCCATGGGTACAAGGGATGCAAAATCCTTATTGGAGATTTGCTCAATTTTATCAATATCCTCCATCTTTTCAAAATCAACAAGCTCCACAACTTCCAAACCCAAATCCACAACTTTCATTGCCATTTCCACAACAACAACCTTCTCAACAAAATACAAATCCTCAGCTCATGCTTCCATACCAACAGAAGACAAATCAACTTCCAGCTCAGCCATTGCCAAATCCTAACAATAAGAATCCTCAAACTACTTATATGGTAGAAGGACAACAATTTCCTACCTATATGATTGTTCCTCTCGACGATGTACAACTCAGATCTGGTAGAGTTTTAGAAAAACCTTCTATAGATATTCAAGAGCAAGATACCTCTGAGGAGGATTCTCTTCAAGTCAATAAGGGTTCTGAGGAAGAATCTCTTAAAAATTCAAACATTCAAAAAGAAAAAGAAAAGTTAACATCCACAACTCCTATAGTTGAGCAACCCGCATCTTCATCTACACCTCCTTTTCCTGAAAGACTACAAATTGACAAGGGGGTGGAAAAACAAATCTTGTTGCCTAACTATGACTTTATAGATGAATTGAAGAATGTTTGTATCAAGATTCCCTTGCTACAAGCCATTCGAGAGATTCCTATTCTAGCAAAAACAATAAAGGAGTTGAGTTTCAAAAGACCAGGAAGGAAACTAAAAGACACGAGAAGAATCCACCTGGTAGGAAAAATTGTAGATATCATGATGGGAAAAATTACCATGCAGAAGTATGTAGATCCAGGAAGTCCAATTTTCAAGACACATATAAATGGGATAGAAATTCCAAACACATTGATTGACTTAGGGGCTACTATCAACATTATGAGTAGACAGACTATGGAACAGTTAAAACTTCCTAACCTTCTTTTTACACCTACTTTATTGCAACTTGCAGATCGATCGGTTATTAAACCAGATGGTGTATTAGAAGATATTTCAGTCTCCTTAGATTCTTGGGAATATCCGGTAGACTTTATGATTTTGACTCCCAAAAGCAATCTAGGAGGACATCCAATTATCTTAGGAAGACCTTGGCTGGCCACAGCTGATGCTTTTATTAGTTGTAGATCTAGAGACATGTACATTTCTAATGGTAATTCGACAAAGAAATTCAATTTGTATCCTCCAGCAAGAGCAATCACAGAAATAGGAGACAATGAATGGGTCGATGATAAGAACACTATACAACCTGTCTTTACCATTTCTGAAATTAGTGAGGATAGTCAAATTCTGAACACATTAGAAAATTTTGAGATAACTTCAGAATATGACCCCACACAATTTCAGTTGGAATCCGACATAGAATATTTATCATCAAGACAAATGTCTCTTTACTCTATGGAAGAGTTTGGTAGTTCTACTATTGAGATTTTTCCAGGAAAAACATTGAATATCAACAAACATTTGGAGAAGTCACAACAAGAAGAACTAACCAGAATTTTGCAAAAACATTCTATTGCATTTGCATGGGAGTATACTGACATGAAAAGTATTGATCCTAAGACTTGCATCCATCATATCTATATTGAGGAAAACAGTAGACCAATCAGACAACCTCAAAGAAGGATGAATCCAAATCTTAGGGAGATAGTGAAAGAAGAGCTCCAAAAACTACTCAATGTAAACTTCATTTATCGAATTTCAGATAGCCGATGGGTTTCTCCTTTGGTTATAATACCTAAAAAGAATGGTAAATGGAGGGTATGCATTGATTACAGGGAATTGAACAAAGCAACTTTAAAGGATCACTTTCCTTTGCCTTTTATTGATCAGGTATTAGATACATTAGCGGGTAAAAAGTACTTTTCATTTTTGGATGGTTTTAGTGGCTATAATCAAATTCAGGTAGCACCTGAAGATCAAGATAAGACCACATTTACTTGTCCATGGGGGACTTTTGCCTACCGAGTGCTTCCTTTTGGGTTATGTAATGCACCAGCAACATTCCAAAGAGCAGTACTAGGAATTTTTTCTGATCTAATCCATGATTGTGTAGAGGTTTATATGGATGATTTTACGGTTTATGGTAATTCATTTGAAGAGGCATTAGAAAATTTGGAAAAAGTTCTTATAAGATGTAAAGAAACAAACCTTTCATTAAGCCATGAAAAATGCTTTATGATGTTTATTGAAGGGATTGTTTTAGGACATCATATTTCAGGAGATAGGATTAAGGTTGATAGATCAAAAGTTGAAGTCATCTCCAAGTTGCCTATTCCAAATTGTCAAAGAGATGTTAGAAGTTTTCTAGGATTTACTGGTTACTATAGAAGATTTATAGAAAACTTCACTAAAATAGCATCTCCACTCTTAAAATTGCTTACAAAAGACTGTGAATTTAAATGGGATCCTGATTGTCAATCAACTTTTGAAACTTTGAAAACAAAAATATCTGAAGCACCTATCTTGAGAGGACCAAATTGGAAACTCCCTTTTCATATTTCTACGGATGCTTCAGATACAGCTCTAGGAGCTGTGTTGGGTCAAAAAGATTTAGTTCCTTATGCCATTTATTACACCGGTAAAAATTTGACTTCCACGGAGTTGAACTATACTGTGACTGAAAAAGAGTTTTTAGCTGTTGTTCATGCAATTAATAAGTTTAGACATTACATAACAGGCTATGAAACTTTTATTCATACTGACCATTCTGCAATTAGATATTTGATGAACAAACCTGTTACTAATGGCAGAGTGACAAGATGGCTCTTACTTTTGCAAGAATTCAATATTACTGTGTTGGATAGACCAGGAAAACAAAATACAGTAGCTGATTTCTTGTCCAGGATTCAGAATACTAAAGAAGATTCTCCTGTAGAGGATAAGTTTCCTGATGAATACTTGTTTGCAGTAACTATTAAGACTCCTTGGTATGCAGATATTGCTAACTATTTGGTTACAGGGAAACTGCCTTCACATTTATTTCCAAGTGAAAAAACGAAAAATTATTCAGGAGAGTTCAAAATATTCATGGATTTCTAACGAATTGTTTAAAACAGGGCCAGATCTTGTGATCAGAAGATGTGTCAGGGAAGATGAAATGCCTGATATTCTTAAGACATGTCATGATGAACCATGCGGCGGACACTTTGCAGACAAAAGGACGGCCTATAAAATCCTCTCTTTAGGATATTATTGGCCTTCTCTCTTCAAAGATGCAAAACAATATGTCAAGAGGTGTGACAGCTGCCAAAGAGTAGGGAAACCTACCCTTTCAAATGAAATGCCATTGCAAACACAGGTACTCATTGAACCCTTTGAAAAATGGGCTTTAGATTTCATTGGACCTAGTAATCCACCATCTAAGCAAAAGAAGTATATATTGGTTTGTACTGATTATGTTACTAAATGGGTAGAAGCCAAAGCATTAGTATCTGCTACTGAAAATTCAGTTGTTCATTTTCTTTATGAGGATATTTTTACTCGCTTTGGTGTTCCAAGAAAAATTGTGACAGATCAGGGGAGCCAATTCACATCCAATTTGGTGGAGAAGTTGATGGAAGAATACAAAATCAAGCACAGAAGATCCACTCCTTACCATCCGCAAGCAAATGGTCAAGTGGAGTCCACAAATAAAGTTCTTGAAAGTATCATCACCAAAACTGTTCATCTACATAGAAGAGATTGGGCAGAAAGGCTTCCTGAAGCCTTGTGGGCCTACAGAACTACATGGAGGAATACAACAGGACATTCTCCCTATGAACTTGTTTATGGGAAAGAAGTCTTGCTTCCCATTGAGTTTCAAATCAAGACCTTCAAGATAGCAGTTCAGTTGGGGATGGACTTATCAGAAGCCCAAAAGCATAGAATGGAGCAATTGAATGCGCTAGATGAGACCAGACAAGAAGCAATTTTAAGAACTGATCTAGTTCAATATCAAAGAGCTAAATGGCATGACAAGTATATCAAGGAGAAGAAGTTTCAAGAAGGAGATTGGGCATTGTTATTTGATTCCAAGTTTAAAGATTTTCAAGAAAAATTTCAGACTCATTGGCTTGGGCCATATGAAATTGACAAGATCTTTAGCAATGGAGCGGTAAGAATCAAGACCATTGATAAGTTTCAAACTCCTCTTATTGTGAATGGCCATAGATTGAAAATTTATCATAAGCCACTCTCAAAAGAGGATTTTGTCAAATTGTTTCAAGAAAGTTCTGCAATCAGGCTGGTACAGAAGAATTTTTCTTCTCCACCAGCCTAGCATTTGTTCTTTTCAGTTAAAAAATAAAATAAAATAAATGGTATAAGCCTGAAAACCAATCATTGATTGGCAGTCTTATACAGAAAATATAGGGTGAAAATCAGGAACACCTGACACTCTATATTTTCCAAAAAAAAAATCTCTCTCTTTCATTTCACAAGTTTTGTCACCACCTACTCCATTTCATTCCACTTCATTCCATTCCATTTCACTTCATTCCATTCCATTCCACTTCATTTTATTCATTTCATTCCATTCCATCAATAAAAATATTTTTCATGACCATTTCCATCTGGTCATTTATCATCTGTTCACTTCCATTCATCCAAGTAATAGCTGTGTCAGTTTCCGCAGCTGACATCTGTTTCCGCAGCTGACTCCAGTTTCCGCAGCTAGAAGCAGATTCCGCAGCTACTACTCTGTTTTCAAAAAGAATGTACAGTCAGACGTTATTTCCATAATTATGAAATAAAATGCAGGTGAGAGGATCAAAAAATGAAGACATGGAGCATTCAAGACACCAATGGAGATCAATTAGTTGAAGACCAAGGGAAAAGGCAAAGATTCCAAAGGTATGAATAAAATTTATTTCAAATAGCATTGAAAAAAACACATTTTTATATAGTTCTGAACCATGAGCTCTATCCATTACGTGCAATGATTATATTGATAATTCCGTAGCCTTTCACGATCTCCATATTATCCTCTCGCATTCATTCACAAACGGTTCCATCATTAAACTCCCGATTTTCACTCATGATCCAATATTCCACCGGTGACAATGAGACGTATTTGATTTGACCAAGGACTCTTACAGCCACATAAATTCATAACCGTTGATTGAAACGTGCTCATATTTATTGTGCAGCCACCAAAATTCAAAACGCTGCCGAATGTGTTATACTTTGTTAATCTCTCTGTCGTGTCTCTGCCGTGTTTACGAAACCCCACTCTGTTTTGTCTCACTCCATTTCGTTCATTGTGCTCATTCTCACTCTCGGATATCTACCCACAGTCTCACTCCATTCCATTTATGGTGCTCATTCCCATTTTATGATACATTCCCACAGTCATTGTGCTCGTTCCTGTGCATTCAACCGTTCTATTTCCATTTGAACCCTCACACAGGCAAATTTGTGAAAGAGCAGGAAGAAAAAATGGGTAAATTGCTAAGAGCAGAGCCGGAAGGACCTAAGTTTATAGAGGGATATCCGCAAGTAAAGGAGATATTGAAGAAAGCAAATTGGCTGCGGTTTATCCAGAAATTCAGAGGTTATCATAAAGAAGTGACGAAGGCATTCGCAAGGTCGTTTAATGGCTTGGAAGCAGAGATTGGAGACCTTAAGTTTGCGGTCAATGAAGCATCTATAGCAACAGCCACGGAACTTCTTCAGGAGGGTGAGCGTTGGTTTAAGAATAAAATCATCGGTGATGAAGCATGGAAAACAATCTTACGAAACCAAGGTATGGACATAACTGTTTTTAAAAGAGGAATTCCTGTGCATGCATTGAAAGAAGAATGGGCTACTTTACTGCTAGTTGTTCAGAAATTCATTATATGTGAAGGCCGTTTTGGGTCCATGTATATGTACCATACCAGGCTATTGATGAATTTTCTAGAAAATCAAACTCTCAATCTCCCATATTTTCTATTCAATAGTTTGAAGAAAATGTCCGTGACTGTTCAGAAACATTTGGGAGATGTAGAACCCCATCTATATCACCACGGCCTTGTAAAAATTTTTATTGAAAAGGAGTTAAAGGAAAAGAAAGACACATGGGAAAAATTTCTGGTTAGAAATTTCTTTGAGGAACCTCAGGAAATTCCTGAAGGTAGTACAACAAGAAGGAGTAGAAGAAAAAGAATAACTGATGAAACTCAAATTACTCCTACTCAAGAAATTCCTGAAGGTAGCACAGCAAGAAAAAGTAGGAGAAAAAGAACAATTCATGAAATTCAAAATACTCCTACTACTGCAATTGAAAGAACTGATAAGGAAGAGAGACTGTCAAAGAGGAAGAAGAAAGAAATCAAGGGTAAGAAGCCAATAACACCAAAAGAGAGAAAAATTATTGAGGCTGTACATAAAACTTCTTCTTCTGAAGAAGAAGATCATCAAGTCTTATCTGACAGATTAGTTTATCTTCAAAAACAGTCATCTATACCCAAGAAGACAGAGAAAGGAAAACAAAAACAAAAGGATAGTGTACCACAGCGTGTGAGAAGAAGCAGCAGACTTAAAGGGAAATTGAGGAAAACACAAATTAAGGGTCCTCATTTCATTGATTTGGGTGAGGAGACATCTGAATAGTCCCCAGCTGACCATAGTCCATCTCAGTCAGTTAGTGAACCTGGTTCATTTCATTCCCAATCATACATTGAACATACTCCATCCCATTCTCAGCAAGATATTGATGTGAGCCCTTCTGAGCCAGATTTTGAAGATAACTCTCCTTCACAGCATTTTGGGGACAGCCCAATAAAAATGACACCTGAAATAGACCCCAAGCAGCAGGAAGTATATGACTATATAGAATCTTTGGAAAAGGCAGCTACAGGTCCAAGTACTTCGTCCATTCAGCCTCATACATTATAGGATGATTTAGTCCAATCACTAAAACAGGAAATTTTTGAGCTAGAGCTTTTAAATAGGCACATCAAAAATGAAAATGAGACATTGAAAGAACAAGGCAAATTGGACAAAATCATCCATGATAATACCATGCTACATTTGGGAATATGGCAGAAGAAGAATAAGAAATTGAAAAGGAAATGCCAGAAGTTGAGCAGAGCACTCGTTAATATCAAATTCAGGTGCTTAATGAAGAAACCCAGAATGTTGGCAGTACCAAGGAAGAAGAGGAGAGAATTGGATGTGTTGGCTGAAGTGTCAAGGCACATGAACTGAAGAAAGATTATCAAAATTTTGGTTGCATGAGGACATGCAACACCTTCACAGTGGGGGTATGTTGAGTCTCAAATCTGCATCTTTTCCATACGCTTTTCTATACCTTTTTCACTCACCTAAACCTCCCAAATTGTCAATATCATGTGCAAAAGAGCATCTAACATGGTTTTTAATTATATTTTTGTGTTTGCTATTTGATCTAGATTTTGTTCATTCAGTTGCGGAATCTTGCCACTTTCCGCAGCTGCTGCAACTTTCCGCAGCTATTTTGTGAAACTCTATGCTACAGGTGTCTACAAGGAAAACGAGCCACATGGGCAGGTCAGGAATGATGTGGACATGGTTCATGTCCTATTGGTTCGAGAAAACTCATCTAAAGAAGTCGTGGTCAAAGGCGTCCACATGGAAGTCAACCATAGAGTCTCATGTTGGCAGGACTCTGTTTCGTGTCACATAAAGATTCATACGGCCGTTTCTAAGCTGCGGAGGATAAATCGACATCTATACATGGCTCCTTAGTCGAATTCAAGCATCCACTCCTCGTAGATTTACTTTCCAACACGGCCATGATCCTAGATCCGTGGACGTAATGGTCTACGTGTTCTCCACTAGCATGAACTTTAGGAGACAGTTATATTTCTTTTGTTATATATAATGCGTTTGCATACACATATAGAGTTAGTCGATGTTAGTCTCTGTTATCTTTTATTAGTCTGCTCTGTAATGTGATTACGCTGCACTTGTGCCGTAACATCACCTTTCTGTAATGACTGCTTTTTAATATAAGAAGACTCTGTTTTCAACCGAAATTCGTATTTGAAGATCGTTGCCAAGGCTGGTGTAGAGGGCCCCTGCTCAGCTAAGGTTTTGTACATTAGTGTAAAGTTCTCATTTCGTTTCTTTAAAAGCTCATTGTGCCATAATTCATTCATATGTTTATACATCGTATTTGCTTCATTTCCGTTTATAAACTTCCATGATTTACTTTCACTTCCGTTCTTTCATGTTTTATATTGTTAATCATCGATCAGTTGTTCTTGTTTCAGTTATAGATAGTAAGCACCTTTACCTTTTCATAGCTTTTTAATTAATGACATGGAACTAACATTGTTCTCCGTCGCTAATTTGCTTTTCATAGTATTTGTTTAATTTCGGCATTGCTTTGTTCATTTCGCCTTTGCTTATTTTCTTCGTATTAAATTTAGATATATTAAGCCGCCTGCAGTACCCCGCCTGCCCTCCGAAAGCCACAAACGGACCGATGGTGAGGATTGTATTGTGAAATGAAATAGTATTAGTTTATTTTCTGCAAATTTAGATATATTAAGTCGCTCATAGTATCTTCAACAGCCTCGAAAGCCACAATTGGATCGATGGTGAGGGATTGTATTATGAAATGTGTAGTTTAGTATTAGTTTCTTCCGTAAAATTAGATATATTAAATTGCATGACATCTTCATTGTTTCCGAAAGCCACAATTGACCGATGGTGAGGATTGAATCATGAATGTATGGTTTGATATTAGTTTTCTTTCCGTGCTAGATATCGCTTTACTCAAGTTGTTTATGATTACTTCCGAAAATCGTAGATGGACTAATGATGAAGGATCGTAAGACAAATTGATGTAATTTGATTTAGATTTATTTGTTGCAATTTTGAATTTCCTTAAGCATAGTTTCTTTTTGTTTTCAGTCGCCATAAGAATAGTTTGGTTTTCATGCTCAATAGTTCACCGTTTTGATTTGTTAGACTAGCGCACTCTTCATTTTAAAGAAGACACTACTCTTCTCAAGTTCTGTCAACAAAATTTCAAATTTCTTTTTAAGGTTTCAAGTTGGTAAATCATTATAGGGATATCATTTCTCGAATGTGTGGCCACAACCAAACTTGTTTTCATCTAGAATTTCCATTTCACCCTTAGAAAACCAAAAACGACAAAAAGTAAGAACAGGTTATCTTAACATATAGTGCGCCGCACTTCATCACCTTTACGATTCCCCGGATTGACAAATTAAATGCGTTAACTTAGGACACACTAAACTCGACCAAACAAAGTCATATATTTGTTTTCCCTTGTATTATATTTTGTATTCATTTGTTGTAGTAGTGCCTTTTAAACAACGCTCTAGTAGTCTTCCATCTATTTGATATATAGTAGCAACACCTTCTTTGGAGGGTTTTGTCCAATGGAGGCTTGTTCTATCTTATTGTACATCTTATGGCCCATTTCTTATGCATATTTTTCTGTTGTTATAATGAATGAAAGGCTACCATATTGGCCTCTTTATTTTACATGATGTTTAACACTCCTATTCCAACATCTTTCACTATAGCTCCTCGTTTCCCATTTGGGAACATTACATCCTCTCAACCATGGTGCAGAAATGTGTTATTTCTGAAGATGTGCTGCGGGGTAGTCGAAAAAATATGGCACCAATGCCCGATGATGAATGTAGCTTCAACATAAGACCTTCCCGCAGTAGGCACTAAAATTTCCCTGTGGGTAAGGGTGGGATTTCCGCTCGAAAACACCCCGTGCTAAATAGCATCGCACACTTAGCTAAACAACTCACATGTTTGGTGTTAGCCTCCTATAAATTTCTTGACAATCAAGCAAGGGGCTAATTTAGTCGATGAGCCTTCATGAATGTATTCTCGAAAACACATCATCCTCAAGCCTTTTTCCCACTTCTCTTACCCTTTCATTATTTCCATTTTCTCGTTCTTAAGTCAATAAGCCCTCGCTCAATACGACAACCAGTTTGAAGGCCTTCATTTTCTCTCTTGTACCCCCCGCAAAATTCTTTCATTTCTATCCCTTTTTCCCCTTTTTCAAAGCCTCCTTTTTCACCCCAAAATCCCTCCCTTAGTCCTTCTAAATCATCCCAAAATTTCTTCAACTTACACACACCTTCCGGTGCTTTAATTTCTCCCTTTTTTTCCCTATCGTTACCCTTTTTACTTCTGCCTTAAAATGCACTAAAAAAGGGGCCAAACCGTACCCTCCATATATGTAGCTAGCACCTTTCGCCTAGCCCCCTCAACCTTTTCTCTTTCCTCTTACGCAGACTCGGGCACTAGAACCAAGTGCTAGCCCCGGAGAGTGCTTATCGCGGGATGGATATTGGACACAAGACAACCGTCGATCTTTACGTATCCGACGCATTCCCAAACCTCCATCGCGCCCATGGCCCACCCCGTTCACCCTCTCACCGTCCACCGTCAACCGACCTGTATCGTACAAACCGTATTTCACCCGCCCCCGTGGTCCCCGCAACTTCCGCCCGTTCGAAAACCGCCGATTTCCATCGCATCGCCTTCGCAGAGTGGGCGTATTTTTGTTTCCCGAGTGATTCGTACCCGCCCGCGCACACACGGTACCACATCGTTTTAAAACCAGCCCTCATCGTGCGTTAAAGCTCGATGCTGGACCTTGCAGATATGCACGAACACCATCTGACCCAGAGTGGCCCATCCAACCGCCGCCGCACCACGAAGCTACGCGGAGTTAGCCCAAGGCAACACACCGGCTCACCATCCGTCGCTTCTCCGACGCGTTTTTCACCCATCGATCCCCCTCCCCGATACCCGACGGTCCGTATTATATCACCCCCATTTCGACCTATCCACCGCCAAGATCGTACGCTCACCCATTTTCATCGCTTTCTCCCATTTTCTTGATATTGTGCCACCTCGTTCTCTAGGTTTTCGCCACATGTTCTTCCGCCACCCTTGGTCTACAATTATTCCATTTCCTATTTTTCCGTCACTTTGCATTCATTCCCACCGTTTCCACCATGTTGCACTACCATTATGCAAGCTATCCATCGCATTTTTCGCCAATTCTCCAAAGTCTCCATCATCATTCCGCATGCCATCAAAGCGCTCCATCCTCTAGCATGGATTTCTCGATGATTTGTGTGTTTTGTAGGGCATGGGGCCAAGTGATCTACCGCTATGTTCACAACATGGGATCACATAAAGGCTGGGGAATGTAAGGAGGACCATGTTCAGAGATCGAAATCACAGAAGTAGCAAGGGGCCCGAGAAGACGTTACAGGATAGGGCTCGCTGTTAGTATGAATCTTTTGTCGAAGGCACGAAAAGACCACTTTAGCTACGACAAATTATAACAATATCAAAGGGTCGCCAACATCTTCGCGCATTTGCGCTAGCGATCGGAAGACAAGTGCCGCAAAAAAACCGCATCTTATGCATAGAAAGACATTAAGCAAAAGAAAAATAAGTGTTTTGCTCCACAAGCATCCAATAGACAAGACAAGAACAATATTTTTTGAAAGAATTTTTATTAAGGGCACCTTAGGAGGAAAACAAGAAGGTGTTTCCAATTCTCCTCAATGGATGGGTTCTCGAAGTCCTCAAAGACTTCGTATCTAGTATTTCTCTCTCTCCCGTTGTGTAGAAAACCCACAAAGATAGAACTCAAAGGGAACTCGTACACAAAGCAAATAATGAAAAATATGACAATGATAATGGCTCAAAGTCAAACCAAGAGTATAGATCCGTAGCAATTCAATAGGCAACAAAAGGTGAAGAATGGTAGGAGAAACCCTCCCTATTTATAACAAAATATTGGGTCATTCCGCATCTTGGCATGATTAAACAACATTAACCAAATTCCAGATCCATACCTTTTATGGAGTATTTTATTATATTTGTTGGAGGAAAAGTATTTGACTTGGGTCAAATCCTTTTATTTGTGAATAATAAATAAATAAATGATTTATTTATCATTTTAAGGAAGTAGTTGAAAGATAATCAAATAAATAATGATTTATTTAATTATTTTATGGGTGATTTAGTCATATTTAATAAGGAATATTATTTAAATAAGATTTAAATAATTATTCTCAGGAAATAATAAGACAAATAAAAGATTTATCTAATTTATTTTTGTTTTTAAATAAACATGACCAGAACAAGAATTGAATTATTGTTTAATTAATTATTCTCGAGGAAAAATCAAACAAATATAGGTTTGTTTAATATTTTCTTGGGGTTTCTCTATTTACACCATAAACAACCTAATAAATGTTTTATTAAATTATTTTACATATGGAAAGCAATTTGATTAGGTAAAATTGGTTCCACATGGTGTACTGGGTCTTATATAATGATATTAGGTTAGATGACCAAAAAATGGTGTACTCGCATTAAAAGAATAGGAGTTTAGACTCGTAAAAACCTTCCCCGCAGCCATTAAAGTGATTTTCATCGACAAAGGCAATCATGGAGCGCTTAAGAGTGTTAGTGGGAAAACAAGAGAGTGTTTAAGCGTCCACATCGAAGATTTTGGAGCTCTTAATCCAATGATTTGAAGGCAAAGATATCGTATCAAAGACATCATAGATCACACAGAAGGTCAAGCCATACGTAAAAATGATAGTACCAAGTTTTCACATCAAAGAAATGTTCTTTCCACAAAGGACGAGGTGCTCCGTACTATCTCCATTCTATATTGTGTTCCCGAGAAAAATTCCACTTCGACAACAATCCCATGCTATCAGAATCATTTGTTACATAGTATGCGTACCCTAGCATCATTATTTTTACCTTTTTGTTTAATTCACCGTAGTGCTACAAATGTTAAGCATCAGAGACATACCTATAAATGGAAGCTAGCGAAGACCACTTTTCTGTCTAAAATATACCGTACAAATGTCTAGAATTTAAAATGTATAACAAGACCCTAATTTCTTCCTATTCTAAGTTTAATATTGTATTTAGTTTTCCATCTACCTTCCCTAGCCCACTCACTATAAATTTCATGAAGAAACTCATTGTAAATGTTGTTGTTGATCATTATCGTAGAATTGAAAGTTGTTTCTTTTGAGACATAGTCTCCGTGTAAAATTGTAAGATAGGTTGAGGGAGATTTTCTTAGTCCGAGTATTCAAGCTGCTACAATGTTGTACATGATTGTGTTGCTCTTTGATATGACAAGCACATTTTTGGATCCTCATTTAAAGCAACGTGATGTTTTTCTATCTCCTGTTTGTTAACTAGCGTATCCATTTCATTTCATTTCTACCGGCTTGCATCGAAATCTAGCATGATTTACCCTTGTTAGGTACCTTATGTTTTCCTTGCCTTCAATTTTTCTAATGTATGTGTTATCCGAGGATTGTTTTCAGCTAATTTAACCAAAGGTAGTGGTCCGATATATTGCTACCGATGTATGAATTAATGAAATTTGTCTTTAGAGTGTTCTTGTTAGGATCAATTGAATGAATTGGGAACACTAGGAGGTCTAGAACTTCCGTTCGCCCATCAGGATCCTTTCGCTCAATTGAATTTTTCAAGTTCCCTTGAGTCGGGAGCCGGGTTACTGAGAGTTCAAAGTCTCTCTCCGATCTCAAAGTTTTCAACTTTATGTTCCAAAACCTTAATGTTTCTTGTCTCAAGAGTTTACCTTTCGTGTCGGATCATAGGCCGTTCATGGCATGTCCGGTCCCCGGATCTAACTGCTGAAAGGTCACCCTCGAGGTTTTCTTTCGTTTTCCCCTTCTATCTCACCATTTCATGTCACACTATCATCTTAAGATCCAATGCTTTAGATGACTAGCCCAATCGAAAGCCTCGCATATTGAGTAGCAAGTAAACCTTTCCTCGTCTCCATTTCCCCAATGGTATTGAATGTTCCCCGAGGATCTTTCCTTTGCTTAGAATCCTCTTTTTTTGCTTCAAATTTCTGTCTTATACCGAACCCTTCTCCCGATTCCCAACAAAATCAACCAAAATCAAAACAAACAAACCTCGTGCCTATAACTAGCCTAATATCTCAAACATAGAGCTTTCAAAGACATAAAACCTTTGCTTATATAGAGAGATCCCTCCGGACTCAGGAGGGCTAGATCCCGAGGTCCGAAGTGGTTCGATGTCGTTCTTCTTTTGGTCTTGCCAACCTCGGCCAAAACATGGGAACCCCAACATAATGGCGACTTCCGCCGGGGAAGGAAATTTGAAATACCCTTAATCGCTATATCCACTTGTTGTGTCTCCTTTTCACACTTCAAAGAATCCGGAATAACAGTAGCTTCCGCATCTTCACACTCTTTCAAAGGTGACATATCCGGTAAAATCCCTCCGGCATCAATCGTTGTAGCATTGTCGTGTTTTTGAGATATCTCGAAAGGGGACATCTCACAGCACCGTGGTGGACAAAGCAGTACCCTCGTACATCTCAAAACTCCACTCCGGTGACTCCATAGTTCCTTAAAGATCAAAGAATCCACCGGGTGATTAGTAGCCCGCCGATTATCCCGTTCACATAAGACTCCACTCTGGGAGACCAATTTCTCCATAACAACATCAACCATAATAGAAGCAACAACTAGGGGTTAAGTCGCTGGTTAGAAAACAAAATTCTCGTTCAAGAACCATTCACACAAGAGCCTACCCCAACTCAAACCCCCCCGAAATAGTCGTACAACCCCGAGAGCATCCTCAAGAGATCTCCTACAACTATAAGACCAACTATTTTCAGCTACATCCATAGAGCTGGACTGCACCCCAAGACTTTTTGCGCTTATCGTACCCTCTTTTTAATCGCGTACCTCGAAACACAGTACCTAGAACTAGGTCATTCAATTTCAGACCATCCACACCTTCAACTTCCGGTTCACCCCTCAAAGTGGTAAACACACTAGGATAGACAAGACTTCTCATCTACTCCCCTCCCCGATTTTCACTTCATTCAAAAATTGGGGCTCGCCACCCTAGACCGCCCAACAGATTTTTGCCGGGTCCTAATATCTCCGTCATCCATATACCAAATTACCAAGCCAGCACCTTACCTCTCGGAACATCATCATGGCCGCCCTCGGTATGCACCTCTAGTTTTTACCTAGCTCTAGTGTCTTTACCCAACGATTACCAATCAAATATCCCACACTTCACCGCAAAAGAATCTACCCCGTATCAACACCATGTAGATAGGATGGAAGATTCTTTTGATTACATGGAAATAGATGATGATACAACAAAATGAGAATCTTTTCCTAGAGCTTAGGAGGTGATAAAGAAATGGTCTAAACACCGCCTCCTAATAGTATCCAAGATCTTCGCTTTATATCAAACCTTCACAAACAAATGGGAAGTTTATGTCAACGCTTCAAATCCTAGCAATACAAGAAACTCGAAAAGAAATGTAGGAGAGAGTGTCCATGACTACTCTACAAGGTTTAATAGCGTTTATAATGCTCTTCTCCACACATGAAACCTCCCCAAGGTATGTCTCAGTTAAATATCCTCGAAGGCTTTGATGCTAACATGGCCTACCACTTTAGAGAGTGATTACAACACACCGGAAGACAGTGGGGGGAAAGAGTGTAGAAGCCAACTCGATTGAGGAAACAAGATTGGAGAGCCGAGAAGAGGGTGACATATAGAGATGACAATGTAACTTCCACATCTCGACCTCAATTACGACCACATTCAAAAACGTGGAAAGACTTATAGAAAATGATGGAAAAAATGGTTGTCACAACTTAGCAACCTAACAAAAACCGTAATCATGTCAACCGTAACTTTAGAAGAAATAACACCACCCTGCAATGTACAAAGAGAATCGTATCAAGTAAGTTATTCCCCCATTCCAAGAGAACGTTCTTTATGAAGATGAGGGAATCATAGAAGAGTCTAAGGAAAACAAAATAAACATGTTTTTAAGTAGAGAGAACCTAATCCACAGCTTTTCTACGAAGAACATCAGCCCTCACCTCATATTGGAAAGAGGAAGGGTTCGAATTTGAAGATTACAGACTTGGATTTGAATATGCCATCATGTAGGCCGCAGAATAGTATGAACTTAGAAGTAAAAAGATCTTAGACAATTCGAAACCCAAAACCTTCCGAGATCACCATATCAAGACAAGGCCTCGTGAAACTTCTAAAGCAAACCTATTGAAGTGACAAATCAGCAAAAATGAGAGTTCCGTAGTGCAAACAAAGAGAAAGACGACCAAAAACACTAAAAATCAAAGTCAACTAACTAATAAAGACCAATACTGCGCTAGTGCTCGATAAAACAATCCCCGAGCCTCGTACATAGTGAGAATCAACCCACTAATTCTACCACTAATGTGGTGGCTAACAAAATAGAGTTGAACATTCCAAAGAGTCACCCACTTTCAATTTGGAGAGTGAGATTGCAAAAATTAAGATCTCTCAGAGCCACTCCTTCGAGCCGGACGCTCGTGATGTATATAAAGGCAAAATTTTGAAAGCATTAAAATTAGTGAGAACAGCGGACACTACCAATTTGAGTGATGAGATCAACCTGCCTTTGTTTGGTCTCAAGATAGAAGGGAGGTTTCGAAGAAGGTAGTACCTCCTTTTATATAAGTCTCAATATCCATGACAAGATCCTCCACAATGCAATGCAAGACCAAATTGGCACACCTCGATGCTTATGATAGTTATGGAAAGATTATGCCTAGAGATAACCCGTCCCTATAAAGACCTATATTCATTTGACTTACAGTAAAGTGTCTTGGTCTGATTAAAGATTTATGTAAGCCTAAACCTGTATTCCGGCCTAAATGCACAACTATGGATGTTGTGGTGGCAAAGTGTGCCACCCACATGGCACATGTTATTACCAAGACTATGGGAGCCAAGTCACAGGGTACAATGCGTATGGATGGGGCTTATGTTGCCAACCATGTCTTTCTTGGGGCCCAACTTAGAAGACCTAGACAGAGAGGCACAAATGAAATTCCTATTCGCAGCTCCGAAAGCCTCGAAAATTCATCTTTATACTCGTACACAAAGAGATCTGGATTCCTTCATCCTTTGTACGACGAATCCACAGGGTTCAGAATTAAAAAACAAAGACACAAACCATGAAACAAGAGCTCTATATACTTTGACACAATGTCTAATCTAGACCCTCGAAGAAAACGATGTTGAAACCTATAAGGGGCAGTACTAAAAAAGAAACTCGTAGTGAGCCAAAGATACGATGTAGTCAATTTATTATTTAGCTTCACAAGCTCATACACCCACCAAGAACGAAACGATGATAAGCTCGACAGACAACCCTTATGAAATGAAATCAAGGTCATGCACCCGCAGAACTACATGACTGTGAGCGTATACACAATACGTAGAGTGAATACGCAGAGCGTATGCCTCGTAACCGTACTCAAATGCACAAACAATATCACAGCAGTATGAGTTTTTGATTTCAGGTTAAATCTATTGAAAATATTAGAGCTCGTAGGATAGCCGTGCATGGGGACTCGAGGCCGATCATTAAACAAGTGAATGGTGAATACACAAATAAACATCCTAGGATAAGAGCGTACATGAATGATGCTATGGATCTATTGAAAACCTTTGTAGAATATGAACCGGTGTTTGTCCCTTAGAACTTAACGCAATTGTGAAATGGATTAATTGATGGCTACCATATCACAAACTCCCCAAAGGACAAAAAAATCATCATTCAAACCAAATTCAAAGAATCACAGCGTTTACAATGAAAATATTGGTAGGTTTTTGAAGGAGATAAGGCGAGATTGAAGATTTTTGTGCGGTGAACAAAGTTTGAGTTTTCTGACCCGTACTCAAAATTCAACGATAGTTGCCTAAATGAAGAGTCCTCGTACGAGAAAGACCACTCGTAACATAGAAATAAACACTTTAACCCAATGATTGGAAATCAAAACGAAAAATGTGAAAAATGCAGACAAGGAGGAAGTAGAGTGTGCTGTGGCAGACCAAAGATAAGAACATACCGAGGTCCCGGCACCTTTAGAGGACCTTTTGACTTTGATGATGTAGCAAAAAATCCCACTATAGAACATGCGCACTGGCGTAGAGGAATGCAAATATAGGCATCAAGATAAACCCAAGATGATCAAATTGGTTAAGTCCCTAACTACAAACATAAAAAGAAATACATTGACCTATTTGAGGAATTCATTTATGTGTTTTCCGGAACTATGAGGACCTAAAGGCCTATGACACAAACATCATACACAAAACACTTTTGAAAGAAAATAAGAAGCCCTTCGTACAAAACTACAGAATAAACCCAAAAACAATTGCATGCAGCTGAAAAAGAGATTAAGAAGATGTATGAAGTAGGCACAATAGTTCTTGAGGCCTTTGATTGGGTCTCAAACCTAGTGGCTATGACAGTGAAAACAAGTGAGATCAGTCATGTATTGATTTTCTGGTGGAATACGAACAGCCTCACCTGTGCAGACAACTACCCTTTTCCAAGGATGGAACACATTCTTCGAAAGTAGTAGGCTCAAAAGGATCTCTCGTTAGATGGTTTTTCTTTGTGGTTATAACCAGGTTTTAGTACTCCCGTAAGACCAACTCAAAATAGCTTTTTACCACTCCATGGGGCACCTTTACAAGGTAAAAATACCTTTTGGACTCAAGGAACGCCGTGCCACTTCAAAGAGCAATGGACATAGCCTTTTTAGATGAAATAGGATACTTCATTGTCACCACATCGAGATGACATAACAATTTATTCCAAGACCCGAAGAAGAACAATTTCAGGAACATATGAGAAGAGTGTTTGAAAATGTAGAAGGTCTTACTGTCATTTAATCCTAAAACATCGTATTCTGGGTCACAAGAAGGCAAGCTTCTCGTCACATCATATTTGAGAAAGGGATTAAGATAGAACCATAAAGAGTTGAGTGAATACTACGAATCACACACCGAGAAACATCAAAGAGTTATAGTCCTTCATTGGGAAAATCAACTTCCTCAGGAGATTTATTCCCAACTTAGCTAAACACCTTAGGAACATGACTAATATGTTAGAAAGGTAGGAGTTCAAGGGTTTCGGTTAAATAAGAAATCTTTGAATCAAATAAACTTGCACTCACCCGGCTCCTCGTCCTAATCTCAAAATTTACTTTCAAAACATTTTCAATTTTTTCATTTTCTTCTTCGAGCACATGAAGGACATGTGCCTACCAAGGTAAAAAAATCCAGAGTGAATGGAACAACCCATCTCTTTTCAAAGAAAGCACCGAGGGATGCACCCTTGAAATACAACATAATGGAAAACAAGCCTATGCTTTGGTTAAGGCCTTGAAAGACCTTTAGGTGTACATACCGTATTCCCACACCATATCCTATGTACCAAACATAAGGAAGACATCTTTTCCTACACCCGTATGTAGCAAGGCAAATGGATTGTTGTAATTCCTAGAATATGACCTGAGATAAAACCTAAAACTGATCAAAGGTCGTGGTCAGCTCAACTAATAGCTTTAATCAAATTATGAAGTCTCTCGACATAAACATGGTAGATGTCTTGGATGAGCAAGAGGGATTTCGATCCCACTATTAAGGGGAAATTTCAAAATCTCCATGGTATTATGACATTCTCTATGTGCTCACACACCTCAATGCCCTCCCGAACCTGTCAACACTGGCGTCAAATTCCCCGAAGCTTAAAGCCGTAACCATCGCATAATGAATGAATGCTTATACCGGAAGAGAAAAAAATGGCTCATCGTTTAAATGTTTTCCCGAGTCTCAAGCACAAAGGATTAAACAAGAGTTCCATGCAAGAGAGTGGTGATCACCTCGAATCGGAAAGGCATCACAATAAAATACTCAAGAGCTGGCTACCATTGGCCCACACTCTTCAATGATATCCATAAGATGATAATTGCTCGCCACAAATGCCAAATTTTTGAAGGCAAAAGAAAGCTCCTCCTTACCTCTACAACCCATCGTTGAAGGTCCCTTTATGCAATGGGGCCCAATTTCATAGGAGAAATTGTACCGTTTCTTCGCACAACACAAATGGATCTTAATGTACCTACGTACTTACTTCACTATGTGGACAGAGGCTATACCTACTAGGAATTCCAACATTCATTCATCATTAGGTTCTCAGAAGGTCATAACTTCTCTCTCGTTTTGGTTGCCCAAGAAAAATAATCACCGATAATGTCGCTTTTGGATCCAAGAAAATGGTTGATTTTTGTCATGTATATCGAATAGCACCCTCATTATTCAATCGCATATTACCCACAAGGTAATGGATTAGCCGAATCATCAACAAGAGCCCTCGTGACCATCATCAAAAAGCTACCCATCGGAAGAACAAAAATTCATGGCATAACAAGTTAGTGCAGTCAAATACAAAGCATAAATAAAGAAAATCCATTGGCACGTCACCATATCATTTTTTCTATGGAAATGTACATTGTTTCCTACCATCCTTAGGGTACCAAAGATCAAACTTGTCCAAGAAATCAGAGAAGAAGACAAACATGGTGAGAAGGATAAACTAAACAATTCATCTCCAACAACAAGGGAAGAGGTTTATAAATATCGTAAAGGTTTGTGTGAAAATATAAAGAGAATATCACAAAAGAACCAAAGCTTCTAATTTCAAAATTGGAGATAAAGTTCTAAAAGTGGGACTCAAGGAGAGAGGACAAAGGAAAGCATGGCAAGTTTGACAATTTGTATGGTGGTCCATACATCATCCAAGCCACCTGTGGGTCCAAATGCATTTTTCTAGGAAGAACCGCATGGCACAGCAGCTATTTGGGGGCCCCGTCAATGGCAAGGATGCTCAAACACTTACCGCTGACTTCAATTTCCGCCTCCATTTCATCAGACATACCATTTTAAGGGATATGTTTTCAAGAGAAAGAGAAAATGTTCAAAAATAATAGAGAGAAGGGAGACATTTCGTACATGCTCAAGACATGAACCTCGAAAATGCAAAAAGGATTGGCTCTAATATGATCAAAACCTCGAGCGAAAGAAGTAAAAACAATTGGTTCTAACATGTTCAAAAATCTAAACCAAGAACAAAGGAAGAAGATCAAAGACTAACCGTACCCCAAAAAAACCGCAGCCGAATGAAGAAGAGAAAGGATTTAATAAGCTTCCAAAACTTGAGACACAAAACAAAGAAGGAAACTTCAAAATTTTAGATCTTCAAGCCTTCCGAGATTTTGAAGCCCCAATTTTCTCGTAATTTTTTGTCCATGTGCAACTGCCTTTATGTTTTGATCTACAAAGTAAACTAGACCGTTCAATCCTAGCTCGACCGTTTTTAAATTTCCGTTGTAGAATACAGAGAAGAAATTTGGTCGATAGTTTAATCCCAACATGTTATATTAGGTAGAGAAACATGTGAGGCCAACAAAATAACTGGTTCTGCGGAGTAATACGGTAGAAATAGTAACAATTATTCCCTTGCTTGTTAAAAAAAATAAAAAATGATGTAAAGGGTCCGCTAGTTCAAAATGCACTCGTGAAGAGAAAATGGTAGGATTGTAGAATGGGTAGGTAGATGGTTTGGGAGAGTTTTCCTCAAATTGGATGTCTTCACAATTGTGGCACCGAAAATCAAAGAAGAAAGGTGGCTCAAATAAAGAGGGAATTTTGCCACACCAAATATCATTTTCTCGACTCTCGACTCAAGAAGAAGCCATCCCCTATGTGAGCCACCGTTAGCCCCTTATAAACTCCTTTGACAAGCAAGCAAGGGGCTAATTTGCCCAAGGAGCCTTCAAGGAATGCATTTCTCCCCAAAACACATCATCGTCAAGCCTCTTCCAAGTTCTCTACCCTTTTCGATTACTTTTGTTCTTAAGTCAACAAGCCTCATCGATTATGACAAATTGTGCTCCTAAAGGCCTTCATTTTCTCACCCATGCAGCACTTTTCATTTCATCCTTTCCTTTTTTCAAAGCCTCCTTTCACCCCAAAACTTTCCTTTAGTCCTTACAAATCATCCCAAAATCTCTAACCCCACACACACCGTGTTTGACCCCCCCTTTTTTCCCTACCGTTACCCTTTATTAGCCTTAAAATGCACTAAAAAGGGGCCAAAAACCATATTCTCCATATATGTAGGCTTAGCACCTGCTGCCTCAGCCCCTCAACCTTTTCTTCACGTGACCCTGGCACCAGAACCAAGTACAGCTCAGAGAGCGCTTATCGTGGATGGATATTGTGTGCAGACAACTGCTGATTCACAGCATCCGACGCATTCGCAACCTCCATCGTGCCCGTGCCCACCCCGTCACTCCTCCGACCGTCCGGGCCGGCCAACCGACCCGTAGATCGACTTCGTCTATATTTCACCCGCCCCCGTGGTCCCCCGGGCAGACGCGCCCGTTCAAAAACCGCCGCCCCATCGCACCGCCTTTCGGAGGGCGCAGCTATTTTTTCATTTTGGAGCGATTCCACTCACCGGGCAGTGGACACGCAAGTACCGAGCACCTGCGAAAATTGCCACCCATCGCGGCCACAAAGTTCCTGTTGGACCCGGCAGACGACATGCACAAACGCTCATCCGATCCGGGAGCGGCCCATCCAACCCGTCGTCGCGCCACGATGTCGCACGGAGTTAGCTCAGTGGAAAATATGTCCCCGGCCCACCATCCGTCGCCCTCCGACGCATTTTTAGCCGTCAACTCTCCCCGAGACCCGACGGTCCATATTGGGACGCTCTGCTTTTTGTAGAAATTTGAATAATAGCTGAATTATTCATCGAGATTATCTTGATTACACAATTATTTAAGCTTCATGCATAGTACATAACCTCTTCTACAATTGATCATCAATATGCGTGAAATAGAAAAGCAACGTATGCGCTCATTAAAACATAATCACACATATCAACACAAGATGTAATGGGAAAGAAATATCAAACCCCCAACTATCTCAGATATTATAATGATAGAGAACACAACAATACATAGCACAAAGTTTTCACGAAATTTCTCAAAGACTATCTCTACATGCTGCTACACACAAAACTAGTTATGAAGATGAATGTCATGTTCAAATTCTCCACAAGTATGCCCTCGCCTTTACTATGCAATCCAAGTTGATTACGAGATCCGAGTTCGAATCCCACTAGCTCCAACTGCGGCAATCCTCATTAGCAATCTCCATCAATGTGTGGCAATCATACGCCCAATAGTCACAATCGATAGTAGACCACCCTTTCACCCACCTTCAACATCGGTCTCCACCGAACTATCCATGCATTGCAGCTTAACCGATGTGTTCTTTAGTTGATTTATGAGTTAATAATTTAGTGAATTAATTAATAATTAATTCACACCACTCATCACTAGTGTATTTTTCGCTAGACTAAATACAACTAGTTCAATTAAGTTAAACCAACACAACTCCACCAACTCGTCCTGCATCAACTCCACCAAACTCGCCACATGAGCTCTAATCGAAGTCAACCATGCAATAGCTCAACTAACCTCAGAAAAGTATTTCCTCATGTCACCGCATGTGCCACATCCAAGCATCAAACCGAAGTGCTCCAAGAGGATAAGATAATGTTTATAGTCTAAATATTATTAAGGGTTAATAATATTTCCGAATCGTTCTATTTTTAGCTCAATGTACTAAAAATAGAAACCGCCCAATGCTCCAAAATAGAGGTCCATCTATTTTTACCAACTCGACCAATCATCCATAACATGTACCGCAACCTTACAGACCATGATCCATATGTCTAAAAATAGACATAGTTCAAAAAATGTACATAGTCTAAAAATAGACTTTGGCACCAAAATTGATCACGTGTCCACTTAGTGAAGGCGACTTCATTTCACTAAGCTCCATCATCTTGTTGTATTTTCAACACTCCCTCTCTCAACAAGATATGGATTATCCGCAACCCCCTATCCTACCTCTCGTGGAATTCGAATTCTGTTCTTTGAAGAGCGCCTTCGTCAAGATGTTAGCATCCCGATCCTCCGTGAAATATATGAAAGTAACATGATTCTCCACCGCATAGCAACTTCCCATATGATGGCACCGATGTCGAAGGTGTCGGATTCACTATGAACATCGGATTAGCTGAGATTTTAATGCACTCTAGTTATCACAATAAATCACAAGAGGGTCTAATGCGACTCTCGAACAACCCGACTAATCTTCTCATCCAAATAGCTCGCACAAAACGCAAGCTGTCGCCATACCACCTTCCGTGGAATTGAGTGCTAAGGATTCTCTTTCTTCTTTGCTCTACCAAGAAAATGTTGTTCGATTGACACCGAAGATCCCTCCCGCATGTTCTCTTTCGTCCGTTGGTCTCCCCGCCCAACCGTATCCGTGAAGCCACACAAACCTTCACCCTCATCTCCCGTCCGTACCACACCATATCTCGATGTTCCTCTCGAGACAACGCAATACATGCTTTCCTTCCTTCCGCAAGAGCTTGGTAGGCTTAACCCGCTTCTCGCGAAAGCTAGCCAACGCATACACATATCGGGGTCGGTATTGACCGTATACATAAGCGACCCCACCAATCGGCCGACAAACAGCAGCATCTACCTCCGCCGAAGCAGCATCCTCCTTCCTCCAACCTCCAGGAAGAGGAGTATCATTGTGCTTCACTGCGGCATGTTGAACTTCAAACTTCCGTGTTTACCCCCGAGAAACAAACAACCACCATCGGCGTGCCTCGCTGCATTTCCAATCCCAGAAATAATGAAGGAGGCCCAAGTCCTTCATCTCAAACTCTCTAGCAAGATCCTCCTTGCATGAAAGTATCAACAACTCATCTCCCCGTCAAAAATCGTACTCACATACATACAAGAGAATGATCAACAACTTCCCTCCACCACAACCGGCACAAGTTAGATCCGCCTCACTCTTGGAGAATCCAAGTCCCAGAAGTAATCGGGCTATCTCTCAGTACCAAGCATGAGGTGCTTGCTTCAACCCGTACGTTGCTCTCTCTTGAGTCCGTACACCGCGACTTCACCGAAGATTCTAAATCTCTTCAGCCGTTTTGTGTGTACACTTCTCCTTCTTAATGACTCCATTGAGAGACCAGCTTTCACATCCATCTAATGGATGTGCTACCCTATCTCACACGAGAGCTAGGATCATCCGTACGGAAGAGTACTGCGACAGCAAAGGTCTCTACAATTGGATCCCCCTCAATCAGAGAAGCTACCAGCCAAATCTTTCCTTGTAATTCTCTCACACTTCCGCCGCCCGCCCTCGCTTCACTTTGTAGATCCATCGCGAACCCACCACCAATTTCCCTCCGGTCGCGGGACAATCTCCCATGCACTCGTTTTTCTCTAATAATCGAATCATACTCTTCCACCATGGCATCTACTCATGGTCTCCTCCACAGCCTTCGAAAGAGGATGGCTCGTCATGACACATTTTCTCATAAGAGCCATGTATCCAGCACCGGTCCACAAAGGATTGTCTCTCGTCGTGTTGTGCTATAGGTGGTCCCACAACCCTCATCTTGAGCCGGGCCGCTCACCTTCTCGTAGTGCGCTCGCACCCTCTAATGGTTGGCGCCGCATGGTGGTTCTTCCTTCCACTCCATGAACTTCCTCATGTGGTCGATCCACATCCGAAGCTCATCCTTAGGAACTAATAGCTCTCATCCTGCATTCAAGTGTGGCTCCCCCTCAAGTGAACACTTCATGGTTTTCCTCTCGAAATTTGGATATCCCGTCGTACAATAGTCTTGCGACCGTTCAGAAAAATACACACGATAGTCAGGCGTACCGGCCACCCTACAAATATCCCAACCACCGTGGTCGGATCCAACTTCTTTGCGTCCTTCGTCACATGCAGACAAAAAGAGCCAAAAATCCTCAAATGGGAAATATCGGTGCCTCTTGCCGTAAAAATGCCTCCTCCCGTGTACCCATGCCACATTCCTGGGAGGACACCCGTCTTCACACACATATACCGCAAGACGCATGCCTTCGCCCACAAGTGAAGGGGGCAGGCTCCCGATCATGCAACATCGCCCGTGCAACACCCCGAGCGTATCGTTCGTTCTTCCGCTCAACAACCCCATTCTGCCATGGGTTAGGGGTGCGATGAGCTCTCTCCTCGAACCTTCGCGCCGCAAAAGTCCTTGAAACTGCCGCAGATGAATTCACCACCATCGTCACTCCCAAGAGCCTTCACATGCTTCCCCGATTACCTTCACAACCGGGGGCCGCCTGAACTCGTTTAACTTTGAGTATGTCTCGCTCTTTCTTCTGCCTTGGAAGAAGATCGAGCACTTCCGAGAGAAATCATCAACAAAGATCACATAGTACTTGTGCTTGGTCGTCGGCCATCGAGAAAGGTCCACACACGTCTGTGGTGATTCTCTCAAGGATCATCGTGGCGTGACTATCCTTCTCATGAAAGGTGGTTTTCACAAATTTTCTCAAGGCACACCTCTTTGCATCGTATCCGATCGCGCAAGAGTGCCCTTAGGAAGCCCGCAGAAATCGTTGCGTATCTTCACAAAGCTCCATGGTGAAAGGTAGCCTGTCTCCTGCGGCCATGCCTCGCCATCATCCCACCACCACCCTTCCACCTTGCATGCTGTCATGTTGTACCATTCACTTGCAAATCGATAAAGGTTCTTGATTGGAACTTTGGCCTTCCCAAGCTTCTCCAATTGTATTATTGCACAGAAAGCTTTCCGCCGAAGACAAAATCATACCCCTTGTCTTCTAACATCGCCACAGAGATCGATTCTTCAACCCCGGAACATGCATCACTTCCTTCAACACGAAGGGTTTACCGTACTCCCTCTCAAAGGAAATGGTACCGTTACCGGTTGCACCGTATCTACCACTACCACCATCCTTACGCGGCACCCAAGATCTTTCATCCGCATCTCGAAAATGGCATCTCGATCTCAAGTCATGTGAAAAGACACACCACCGTTCAAAACCACATACCGATCCCATCACACTCTTCGAGACCAAGCATGCGATCAACGAAAATCTGTATCAAACTCGGGAGGCCAAGGCCTCTCCTTCAATGCGACATCCGTTGAAGATGCTTATTTTTCTTCTTCTCGCGGGACAATTTGTGGCATAATGTCCATGCTGGTGATAGTGAAAGCACTTCACCTCGGGACATGTTCGCTTTCTTTTCCTTTCACACCAAATTCCAGGAAGCTTTTCTCTCTCTTTCTTTTCTTTTTCTTTTTTTACAATAAAGTGCACCCTTTCTTCATCGATGCTCTTGATGAAGATCCGCTCCCCCGGTAGTCCCGCTCTTATCTCCTCTTGCATGAGATCCGACCGAAAGTCGCTCTCAATTTTTAAAACTTCTCCCGACCACGATGTAGTCCTCGATAGGAATGCCAACTTTTTCAAAGAATAAGGAGAGTCAGTTCCATCAAGTCTCCGTCATCGGGTCAAATACCCCCACACTCTCAAACTATCTTTGCATTGAGTGAACTTCGTGAGGTACTTGGCGACACTGCCGCCTTTCTCCATCCCATTGCTTCGAGTTTATCCTTATGCCAATCTCCCTTCGGTCGCTTCTCGCTCCGAACATATCTCGCCAACGCTTTCCACATCAAATATGGAGAAGTTTTTCCATGAAGGTCGGATACAATGTGATCCTTCACGCTCCAACGTAATCCTTCGACATTTCGCTATCTTCTTTTGCCAAGCTTCAACTGAGCAACATTAGCAGGCTTCGGGATCTCGCATTCATGAACTCTTCGCCCCCGTTATCATCTCCAATACCGCCCTCCATTCTCGTCCTTCCATGCAACATACTCCGACCGCTTCGGCGGTTAGTTCCGTCGGCAAACCGTTGAAAATTTCAACTCCCGCATCAAGAAAACAAAATCGCTAAGCAAAATTCGAATTCCAAGCCCAAACTCAATCGTTTCCGGACCGTGAGAACAAAGTATTTCTATCACAGATCGACCGTAGGGGAATTTACTAGACATATCACCTTTCAAGGAAAGGATGGATCCGTATGTCACCCGACCCGTTACGTACCTCGTCTTACCGAAATAAATTGTAATCATCGTAATAGATCCCGAAGGGATAAATTCTTCGCTCCGATACCATTTAGAAATTTGAATAATAGCTGAATTATTCACCAACATTATCCTTATTACACACTATTTAAGCTTCATGCATAATACATAGCCTCTTCTACAATTGATCATCAATATGCGTGAAATAGAAAGAACAAGATGCGCTCATTAAAACATAATCAAGCACACATATCAACAGATGTAATGGGGAAAGAAATAGCTGAAAACCCCCAACTATCTCAGATATTATAAAGATAGAGAATATAACAATACATAGCACAAAGCTCTACAGCTCTTAGCACTATCTCACATGCTACACAAAACTAGCTATGAAGATGAAATAAGTCATGTTCAAATCTCCACAAGTCGCCCGCCTACCCACAATCCAAGTTGATTAATGATGAGATCCAAGTTCGAATCCCACTAGCTCCAAATCGCGCAACTTCGTTGGCAATCTCCATCAATTTGTGTGCAAATCTCATGCACATCCAATAGTCACAAATCGATAGTAGACTCACCCTTTCACCCACTCCCCAACACCGGGTCTCCACCGAACCGTCCATGCATTGCGTTTAACCCGATGTGTTATTTAGTTGATTTATGATTTAATAACCCAGTGAATTAATTAATAATTAATTCACACCACCATCACTAGTGTACGAGCGTACACTAAATACAATTAGTTCAACTATGTTAAACCTAATACAACTCCACCAACTATCTCATCAACCTTACCAAACTCCTCGCCACATGAGTTCTAATCGAAGTCAACCATGCAATAGCTCAACTAACTCCTTAGGAAAGATTATTTCCTTCTCCTCGTTAGCCGCATGTGCCACATCCAAGCATCAAATCGAAGTGCTCCAAGAGGATAAGATAATGCTTATAGTCTAAATATTATTAAGGGTTAATAATATTTCGATCGGTTTATTTTTAGCTCGACGGTCTAAAAATAGAACCGCTCAATGTATAAAAATAGAGGTCCATCTATTTTTACCAACTCGACCAATCATCCATAAATAGCATCCTCGCAACCTGCGTACCATGATCCATATGTCTAAGAACAGACTTTCATACCAAAATTAATTACGGCCCACTTAGTGAAGGCGCCTTCATTTTCACTAAGCTCCATCATCTTTTTGCATTTTCAACATTTTTTACCGGTCCCACCACTAGTACTTCACGTCACCATTTTCATCACTTTCTCCCATTTTTCTGATATTGCGCCCTTACCCTGCTTCCGGTGTTTTCGCCACGTGTTCTTTGCCACCTCTCGGTCTACAATTAGTCCATTTCCCTATTTTTTCCGTCACTTTGCGTTCATTCCCACTATTTTCACCATTCTCAAGCCTTCCACCGCATTTTTCGCCAATCCTCCGCAGTTCCATCATTCTCGTTACCATCAAAGGCCCATCCCCTTCCGCATGGATTTCTTGACAATTTTTTGCGTGTGTGTTCGCACCCGCGCACGCTCGCGCACGACCGCCATGTTCGCGCTCACTATTGCGTGGCTGTGAATGCAAGGAGGACCATGTTCGTAGATAAAACTACAATAGCGTCCGGAAGATGTTATGATAGCTCGCACCAAAATGAAAGTTTAGATCAGAAACCCTTCCCCGCAGCCATTAAAGTGCGTATTTCCGATCGACGAGGAAATCATGGAGCCGCTAAGAGTATTAGTGGGAAAACAGAAAGTGTTTACGTCCGTCGTTGAATATTTTGAGCCTTAATCCAATGATTTAAAGGCAGCAGTACCGTATCAAAGACATCACGGATCACACGTTGCATGTCGGCTTACGTAAAATGATAGTACCCGGTTTTTCGTTAATGTGTAGCAATGGTCTTTCCACAAAGGACGAGGTGCCCATACTATCTCCATTCTATATCGTGTTCTCGAGAAACTCACCGACAACAAATTCTATGATATCGTAATCATTTGTTACACAAAGATGTACAGCATCTTCTAGCATCATTATTTTTTTATACTTTTTTTGTTTTTAATTCACCAAAGTGCTGGCGAAATAATTACATCGCAGACACACTGAGTAAATGGAAGTTCTGCGAAGACCACTCTTTCTTCCAAAGAGTACCGTAGATAAATGTCCATAATTTAAATGTATTGCGTCCTGCCCTTCTTCTCTTCCTATGCCTATTGTATTTAGTTTTCCATCTACCTTCCTTAGTCCACTTGAGTGGTAAATTTCATGAAGAAACTCATCAGAAAGGTCAAGTGTCGATCGTTTATCGGAGAATCGTAAGTCGTTTCTTTTGAGACATAGTCTCGGTAAAAAATTGTGAAGATAGGGTCGAGGAGATCTTCTTAGTCCGAGTATTCAAGTCATGGAAATGTTGTATGACCGTGTTGCTCTTTGATATGACAAGCACATTTTTTGGATCCCATTTTAAAGCAACTAAGATGTTTTCTATCTCCGTGTTTGTTAATCCGTAAGTCCATTTCATTTCATTTCTATTGGCTTCTGTATTAAAATCACATAGGATTTACCCTTGTTAGGCACCCTATTTTTCTCGCTCTCCTTGCCTTCAATGTTTTATGTTGTGGCGTTATCTCGAGGATTATTTTCAGTTAATTTAACCGCGTTGTGCGGGTCCCATATATCACTGGCCGGTGTATGAATTAACGAAATCTGCCTTTAGATTTTCTTGTTAGGATTTTTAATTGAATGAATTGGGAACACTCCGGGAGGTTCAGAACTCGTCTTCCGCCCACCAGGATCCTTTTCGGGCCAATTGAATTTTTCAAGTTCCTTGAGCCGGGGAGCGAAGCACGAGAGTTCAAAGTCTCTCTCCCATCCTTGTGTTTTCAACTTTATGTTCCAAATATTAATGTTTCTTGTCCTAAGTGTTTACCTTTCTGTGTTTTGTATCACAGATATTCATGGCGGTCCCCCGGATCTAACCGTTGAAAGCATCGTGAGTGTTTTATTGTTTTCTCTTCTATCTCACCATATTTCATGTCACACTATCATCTTAAGATCCAATGCTTTAGATGACTCAGCCCAACCGAAAGCTCCCAAGATATCGAGTAGCAGTAAACCCTTTCCGAATCCATTGCCCAATGGTCTTCAATGTTCCCCGAGGATCTTCTCCCTGCTTCCAGAACTTCTTTTCTCATCCGTGTCTTATACTAAACCCTTCTTCCTAATTCCCAACAATCAACCAAAATCAAACAAACAAACCCCCGTGCCTATAACTAGCCTAATATCTCAAACATAGAGCTTTCAAAGACATAAAACCATTTTCTTACATAGAGAGATCCCCTCTCGGGACCCGTGAGGGCTAGAGATCCCAAGGTTTGAAGTGTTCTATGCCTGTCTTCATCTTTTGGTCTCTGCCAACCTCGGCCAAAACATGAAACCCCAACACTTGAATGTCAAATGAAAAATCTAGATCTAAATGGTATCGTCACATCAATAATCTAAATCCTCCCTCTAATGTTTCCTTCATATTCATTATATATTTTTTTTCAACCTTTCCCATGCCTTGGTCCACCGCATAACCATGTTGTACAGTGTGGGACAGATCTCCATGTCGGGATCGTGTCGTTTCTCCATGATCTCCATAATATATGCATGTAATGACCACCCCTTCTCTATCATGTGTGCATTAATGCACCACTTCTCCATCATATCATCATGAATGCTCTATGATCTTACATTTGATTCCCCAGGGATTAATCCTTTCCGTACAAGAGCGTATCTCCTAGTATTCAACGAATAACTAGACAAACATCCACGTTGAAAACCTTTTTTCAGATTAATTGAATTTCGAATTTTATAAGAAAGTAGGATAGGATGTGCCCCTACCTTGAACTAATCGTTTCATGTATTATTTTGTCTCGTCACCAAATTGGTTTCTTCAATAAGTAGAACCTACAATTGAAGACAAGACAAAAGAATCAAAGCATCTACAACATATAATAATCAAGAAAATCTAACCCAACTTATTGATCAAGGAGTTCATGGCTGAAGTTATTTCAATAAAAATAAGAGAAAATAAATGAGAAAAAGTGATCCATATGTATTATCTTAAATAAAAAGAGTTATCTTACAACTTGATGCCCCTGATGTTGTACAAATTTCTCCCCGGGGTCCCTAACAATCGTTCCTCCTTTAGTTTGGATAAGCCTTCCTCTTTAAATACCAAGCATGGAGTTATGGACATATGGGTGTGACTCTGCCCCGATGCGAAACAACCAGTATATAAAGTATGCACTCTTAGTAATTCCCTTCTTCGCAATTACTTTTACAATCTTAGCATCTACTATCTACCCTTCAACTCGAAACTTGAGCTCAATTTATAGGGAAATGGAGGTAGTTTTACCCATGAAGAGGGGTATGGATTCCTCTCAAGAAAGGATTTGAGCTCATGGACCAAGGGATAAGCTCCATGAGTGGGGGGATAAAGCTGAACCCATCGCGGCTCAGAAGCCTTCCAAATCGAAGAATATTCGACTAGATAAGCTTCTAGAATTTACTTCTTTTTTCTTTTTATTTTTCTTTTTTACGGGGGTCCACATGTAATAAGAGAAAAGTGGGGGTTGTCGGGTTTATAGACCAAACATCTACGTACCTATAGAAAGGCTAGAAAAAGTGTGGAGGTAGACTTTTAAGGGTTTTGCGTAGCTTTTCTCCAATTCCAAGACCTGATTTAAAGGGAACTGTGGTTTTTTGACTTAAGGAACATGATATCAAAGGTTGATAGACCTATATGAATAGTGAAATTTCATGGTGACAAAATGACATGTAACAGATTTCTAAATTGCAAAGTCCTATAGTTATTCTAAAGAGTAAAGTGCTTTATCATTCCGAGGATTGGATTGGAGACACCAATCAAAACCTCGTAAAAAATTCAATGAAAACATATATATATCATCGCCGAGGTAGGCATTCCTTTACTCATATCAAAATTAATTCAAATGTTCGGGTATAGATATGGTTTCAATATTACACTGCAAGTAGACACAGATTTCAAGAATTTCTCTATCATGAATAGGCATCATATCATGAATAATAAACTCCCCACAACATGGATGGTGAAACTATATCTGTGGTCTTTATTTCGCTTTCCGAAATAGTATGAATCTATCAATGCAATTGATTGTACAAGTCGAACATGGTAGGAAACTACTTGATTACCACCAATGATGTGAACTCGTTAACAAGTTTGGAGAGAACCACCACACAATGACAATGTACCCTTAAAGTACCTGAAGACAATAGAGCATGAAGTGTGAATGAATGATTTGAATTCAAACACTCATAGAATCGTTCAATGAAGGTCAATGATGCAACCTCACATCGATAAGCAGAAACTCGCCATTAGGGCATGTATATCCCAAGGTAGAGATAGGGTTCTAGATACTCTTCTAGATGATGATCCGACATCGACATAAAGTGACCCATTGTAGGAAAGCCTCCAAGACATGAAACCATTAGATCAAGTTTTGAAGAAATATTTGCAAGGACTAACCAGAGATGGTCAACGTGAATGGACAAATGCTCATAATGAATGGTTTAGTTGAACTTTCTGGAACACATAACACCACCGTAGATGGCTTGACAACATTTGACTTAAAGGTAGTACCCGTAAAACTCGTTTAAGAATTTCTCAATGTGGTTCGATTTTTTAATAGAAAGGATTTCCTGCACTGGCAAGGCGGTGACAAAGTGTCATGTTCAAGAGTGGCATGTCGCTTAAAAACGGGTGACAACTGGATCTTTTTCTCCTTTCCCCCACCATCGGAAAGCATCTCTTTATTTTTATAATCTTGAGGAGGATAAGATTTGCTTTTTGATTTTTAAGTCATCCTTCGGATGAGTCCATCTTTTAGTATTAAAATCAAACCCCAAGAATAGATGGTTTGGTCCTATTTTTAATCGACAGTCCTTTATTGTTAAATTTTTAACTAACCAGATAGAGAAAACTCGTGTTTTTGGCTTGAGGGGAGTTAGAAGAAAAACACAAGTAAAATCCATGTCGTTATTATAAATTGAATTTCAAAGCTTGAAAGGATAAAATAATGCAAGAGAGAACTCAAATAATGAGAGATTGTCAACGTATACCTTTTTCGTAATTAGTCCATTTCTCTTAACTTAAAAGGGTAACCATCAAGGGATGACCAAGCCACTTACTTTAATGAGTTCGAATAGTCAAGTACTTGGAAATATTTTCATGTTTAAAGAGCATAAAAAGGGCTTAAAAGATAACTCCATGGTTTCGCTTTTTTGTAAGTTCTAATGAGTTTGGAAAGTGATGGCAAGTGCACTTCATATGTCCTGATTTTCAATTTAATTTACGACAGAAAAGAAGGAAAATATCCTTATTAAGGTAGCCGAGAGAACACAACAGCAACAATCTTCGTATTTTCATGGTTTAACGAGTCTTTAAAATAATAACCAAAATGGACTCCAAGATGGGGCTTACTTTTATACAACCTGAAACAAGAGAAAACTAGTGCTTGAAAGTAGTTTCATTTTTACACAAGCTGAACAGAAAACTACAGTTTAGATAGGTTTATTTTTACACAATCTTGAAATGTAGGAAAACTATGTCGATATAGGTTTACTTTACACAAACATACGTAGGAAAACTATGCTTGGAGAGATAAGTTTCCACCCCTAAGCGTAACTTTCTAGACATCCCCCCAAGATTTATTTCTATTCAACTAAGTAGAATATTGAAGAAGAATAATAAGTGAAGGAATGAAGTTCATTTACGAGATCATATGAAAGACTCAAATTAATTAGAAGAGGATTTGTTTTATTTTAAATGATCTTCACACATGAAAAGAAATTATGCTCATTGCTCCTCGAATCATTTTTTTAAAGAGGTTGACATGAAAGAAAAAGAAAACCATCCTTGATGAACCTATTAATTTTTTAACGAGGTTGATATGAATGTGAACTCTCTCAGAAAACATCTTTTTTGTTTTTTAATTTATAAGAAAATAGGAAAAAAATTTCTCACAAGGGACCGTTTCTATTTTTTAATGAGGTTGACATAGGGAAAGAATTTTCTCTATGATGAACCGATTCATTTTTAACGAGGTTGACACATTAAAAGGAACTATCCTAATGGAACCTATTTCATTTTCTAACGAGGTTGGCACAAGAAAATAATCATCCTCATGGAACTCTCGCTGCTACTCAACCCAATAAACATGTCAAGGGACACTCTTCGTACTCTATGGCTTCCAAGAGGTCTTCATCAAATGGAAGAATAGTTCTCCGGAATGAACACATGTCAAGGGACTCAATAGGGATAAGAACATCACGTTCAAATAATCCCGCAGGGTTTTCCGGCGTCGACCACTTGACCAAGCCGAAAGGAAGTCGACAACAACAGAGGCTCGCTTGCATTCGTAACTAAAAACATGGGACTCGTTGCCACATAATTAAACCGTAGTGGGCAGATACCACTTCCGCATAAGGAAAATTTAGGATGTCATATTAGTAGTCGAATCAAGACCAACGAAGGAAATCTGTCACTACCACAATGTTTCATCAGGAGGGCAAGACATCACGCGAAAGAGTGTTTTACACGAAAATTTCACTTATTAAGATGTTGGTGAAAATTCATGTCTCGCGCGGCAAGACCCGGTGTTCAAAGGATTGTGGCTACCATGGGGTCCAAGGTAGTTCAGTGAATATGCTTTTAACATTTTCTTCACCCCCGCTTTTCCAGACACAAAGAGGCGGCTCCCCACCTTAGGATGCACGCGACCACATGAGTAAGGGGGATGACCGCGGTGGAGTAAATAAACTCGCAACTACGTAAAGAAAGAGCAATTCATTACATATACCGTATTGCACATGCAAGATCACTAATCAAGTATTCAGACAGGGCCGCAACTTAAAATTTTAAAGCATATAAACACATCACAACACATAAACAACGGACAGAGACCACAATCCTTCCTTATATTATTCTTCCCACACGAATACATGATTACATACCATTTTCCGATAACTCACAAATCCTGACACAAGATGGGTCTGTGAACAAGGAAGAACATAGAAAACAGGGAACCCAGAGAGAATAGGCTCCAGCCTGCTATCGCTTTCGGATCCACTATCCCTCAACACGTCACACCGCAACCAATCAACCAACTCCTCTCCTTCCCTCCGGCCCTAGTGATCGCCTTTATTCACACCTGGCCGGCCGCGACCGGGCGGCTTCTCTCGTGTCTTTTTGCTCGGCTTCTTCCCCGACTTCTTCCTCGATGTCCGTACGTTCCACTTCCGCTTCTCGCCCGCACTTTTCATCCGTATCCTATCTCTCGTTCAATCCCGCCATCGAATGCTTCCGCGCCACCCCTTGGTAGCTCCGCAACCCCCCGGGCCGCCGCGCGCTGGCCGCGTTAGCTATGTGTATTTCCCTCCGCAACTCAAAAAGAGTCTAAGTTCAAAATGCTTTGGCCGAAAATTCAAAACTTAAACAAAAACAAGGCCCCAATAACAGATATAGTCTCGCCCAAGGAGAAAATTTAAATCCAAGGCCCCGAACTACCACAAGATCAACAACAGCATAGCTTTTACCTTTCCAAGGTAATAGGAAACTTAGGAAGGACCCCAAAGGTTCACTGCTAATGGTTCTTTTAAAGTCATCAAATTCTGGTAACAGGCACAAGCTGAAGGAACCCAAAGCCACAAGTGGGCGCTGAGGATAAAATACTAAACTGTACACCTTCATCTAAATTTGTGCGTACACACATTCTTACCACAAACCTTCACAATTATTTGGAAAGGGATGGAGGAAGGGGGAAGATGAAGATTTTTAGTCCATTCCAATCAAAGGAAAAACCTCAATTGGAGGGGGTCTGCAGAAACATGTGAAATGCCCCCGGGCATAGAAGAATCCGATAACAAGCAAGAATCATTTGAGCAAAGAGGAATTTCACTCTCTATGTGGAGAGCGGGATCAACTAAATGTGAAATCAAGTTGACCACTCGATCAAATAATGGATCATCAACCGTAGTGATATGATTTTAACTTTCAACAGAAGAGCTAGATTGACCGTACTTGGAATTAGATCAATCACTTTTTCAATTGAATGTAGGTTGGGAGAAATTTTATGGTAACCATTGGAATTTTTTGTTTGGGAACAACAAGGTTTTCCAATAATTTTGAGGCTTCATCCATGTGATGGAAAAGTGATTTTGATGACTCCATTTGCATAACCTACAAGGAAACCCAACTTACCTTTTTCCTAGGAAACTAAAATCACCTGTTCATGGATCAACAAAGTCGATGTGATTTTTCTCGACCATATTTTCAAGACCTTAGAATACCAAGAAAATTGATAAAGAATTGGTCACCCTTACAAAGCTTGCAAGGGAATTTTGGTTTCCCAATGCATGTTGGAGGTTTCCCGAACACAACAATACTTACATCCATGGTTGGTTAAGTTGACTTCTTTATTATTTTTCTCCTTCTTCTTCTTAGCCACCTAATTACCAGAATCAAGGCTTTTACCAAGGAAGAAGAAGAAATAGAGGAAGACATGTTGGGCGAAGAAGGTAAGGTCAACATGAGGTTACAGTGATGTTGAGATGGTGAACTATGTTGGAGTGTGAAGCATCTAGTTGAGTGGGTGGGAACAATTGAAAATTTGAGGCCAACGAAGTTGAAAATAACCATACCCCAGAACCTATGGTGGTAAACTGTGTAATGAAAAAATGTAGCCATATAAGGGGGACCAACATTTCCAGCAAGGAAAAGTACTAGGGATTTTCAATAAGAGGGGTTACTTTGATGGTAAATTTTGGAACGCTCATTAGATTCAACTCGTGAATTTATTAACAATTTAAAAATATTAAAAATTAAAATTCACAATCCACACGCCCAAGGTCTCTACAAATTAAAAAACAAACAATGAACATGGGCTATCAAATCTATGATTCAAACCACACACAAACAATATGTTTCAAAATAATAGCAATTAGTTGGTGATTAAATCCAACGTTGCGGAAATTAATGTGAAAAATCGAAGTGCTGGGAATGAAGCATTCTCGACAACCTCGATTAATGAAACAATGCATACACCTCACTAACTTCACTATTCCATATCGAAGTGAAGAGCATTCCTCCGACCACAAGTGAGTCTAGCCAACGTCTGCTCAGTGTCAGTGAGCTTCTCCACCGCGTCACCTTGGGGAAAAATCCTAAATATTATGGCCACTAAGGTCACCAACAAACAAATGTGCTCCGGGAGAACAACACAACCAAATACACACGCAAGGGTGAGCATGAAGCTCAATCCCAAGGCTCCCGACATGGTAACCTGAGAAGGTTTTCCAACAAGTGACCCTAGGCTCCTTGACAATGATTAATCCTATAGTTATTACGTGCACATCTTCTATATTTTCCAACAGACAGGGGTATGATTACCTTGAATGGGTTTAGCATGATACTTGCCGATACTTTAAGAAGAGCTTCGAAACACAATTGAAACACCAAATTTTTCCTACCGCAAGATACTATTGTTCGTGTTAGCTAATTCGGGAACATTAACTACAACCTATTCCAAAGCACTATAATCCTCGAACCATATTGGTGAAAGAGCTCAGAAAATGTAAAATTTTTACGAATTTTTTAAGTGTTGTGTTATTTGGTCATATTTACTCAAAGGGTAAATGGACATGAAACCGTGGTGTTATGAAATCGAACCAAAATTGAATGCAATCGAATATTATAATCTAATGTTTTCAATTCAAGGAATCCTAACTAAAATAAGGAGAGAGGTCCTATCGTACTTCCAACAATGCAAAAATTGATAAATAAGAGAAAACATACCAAATTTCTAATGACCATAATTTCATCAAGAAAAACTAATGCTAATCAATTAAAATAATTTTATTTTTATGTTTTAAAACAAGCATAAAAATATGTAAATTCAAATCAAAGAAAATGATCTAAATCTACAATTGATTTTTCCGAAGAATGTAAACTATGTACTTTAATCTACAACAATTCACTTGAAAGCTATGCAAATGTAATTCATGTACAATTTTTGTTCATATTTCTAAAAATGAGAATTCTAATTATGCAAATGTAATCTATGCAAGAGAATTCTCAAACACAAGATGATTCCAAATCCGATGAAAGAACAACAAGATTATTTTCCTTCACTAATGTCATCTAAGGAACCAATCAAGTGCAAGTAAATAAAAAATGGGTGAGAATTCCAAAGATCAAAAATAAAAACACTAAATAATCGCGCGCGGCTAGCTCGGCTCCGGGCCGCTCCCCAACGCGCCCTCTCGATCGCGCCCGGGCCGCCGGCGCCCGGGCGCCCCGCTCATCCTCGTTCTCGCCCCCCACCCTCGCGTCGCATCTAACCATGGAAGACCGCAGACCCCGCATCCTCCGCCTCGGGAGGTTTCCGCTTAGGGCAATATCACAATGCTCCCAAACGCCTCCATCTCGGGCCTCAAAGAGAAATTTCAGAAAAAACTGGACTCAATCCCCACAGTGGCTCTCCCCGAAGGCGACACCTGCAAATCGGCTCTGAATCTGGCGGAGAAGGGTCTCATAGGCCAGTTCACGGGCCTCTGGCCTTCTCCCAAATCTGTTGAGGACTGGACTCAAAGGAACTGGAAGCCTCTGATCAAGGAGGGAGTCAATAGCTACTTCGTAGGTAAGGGTTTCTTTGTGTTTGTCTTTGAAAACCCGGAAGACAAAGGATTAATCTTCAGAAACGGACCATACTTCATGGGCCCTCAGGGCCTTTACCTAAACAAATGGTCCCCTGACTTCGACCCTACTCAGGATGTTCCCTCGGCTGTCCCGGTTTGGGTTAGACTCCCTCACCTGCCTCTCCACTGTTGGAATCCAAATTCTCTCCAGACCATAGGAAATGCTTTGGGAAAATACATAGATCAGGCGGTAAGAAAGGATCAGTACTCATGTGCCCGCATCTGCGTAGAAGTAGATCTCGAAGAAGGATTACCGGAAGCAATCAAGCTCACTGTTGCTGGGTGGACGCATGTCCAAGAGCTGGACTATGAACAGCTGCCCTTTATATGTAGGCACTGCCACGGGCACGGTCACTTCGCAAAGCACTGTAAGAAGAAGGCGGAGGAACGGGCGGATAAACAAAATGGGGAACAATGGACCCTAGTCCAAAAAAACACTAGCTCAAAAAAAGACGCAGGCAAAGGAAATATGACTGGAGGTCAACCAAGCTCCAAAAGCAACCAAGAAGCGGAAGCTCCTCCAAATGCACCAGTAGGAGAGCAGGACATACAAGCCAACCTAAATCAGGAGAAGGAGGAACAGCCGGCCCCTTCCCCTTCAAATAAAGAGAGAGAGGAAACAACTCAGTTGGAGGAAAATCAAGGCTCTCCCACTAATCCTTCCTACGCAGAAATAGTAAGGAAAAAACCAGTGGTTAGTTCTAGTTCTTCCGAAGATGAATTCTACGAGCGCCCTTCCAAAAAAGCAGGAAGGAAATCTCGTAAAGAGAAGAGGGAAGAAGAGGCGGAAAGACTCAAGATTCAAGGAAGTCAATCCACAATAGAAATGTCTATTGGGCGAAATATCAGACCAAGGCCTTCCAAGGGAGGCCCCAACCCCCCTCTTTGTAAATAATGAATCTCGTCTCTTGGAACTGTAGAGGTCTGGGGAACCCCTCTAGAATAGAAGCAGTCAGGGACCTACTGAAAGCAGAACCCTCAGACATTCTTATGCTCCAGGAGACCAAAATAGAAGGGCAGGCCCTTCTAGAGTTAGGAAGAACAAAGTGGAACAAAAAAGCAGGAAAAGCAGTCAACTTAAGGGGAACCTCTGGAGGGCTTGCAACACTTTGGATGGATGACCTCTTTCAGCTGCTTAGGTCCCATGAAACCCAGCACTAGATATACACGGAGCTGAAGCATAAGGCAAGTAAGTTGACCATCTCTCTCTTCAATCTCTATGTTCCAGTGACTTATTCTGAAAAGCGAGAATGCTGGGATACACTTGAGGCCTTTCTTGAGCAGACCAATCCCAGTAATATCATACTAGCCGGGATCTGAACATTGTTCTGAAAGCAAAAGAAAAGAGGGGGGGGAACAGCTCCAGTGATCCTATGTTGGCCAAGGTTGAGGAGATCACCCAGCTCTGGGACCTTCTTGATTTCAGGCCCATTCGTGGCATTTACACTTGGACTAATAATCGGGTTGGTACGGAGCACATTTCTGCTCGTTTAGACCGTTTCTTGGTACAAAGCTCCATTATGATGAACAAGAAAATAACCACCAAAATTCTGCCCAAGCTCTCCTCAGACCATAAACCCATCCAACTCCATTTGGAAGATGAAGAAGACTTGGGTCCGCTTCCTTTTCGATTCAACCCACTCTGGATCGAGAGAGATGGATTCTTGGAGACTGTCAAGGCAGCATGGGCCAAACCAATCTCTGGATCCTCCAGCTACGTATGGGAGCAAAAGCTGAAAGCTACAAAGCAAGCTCTGAAGGACTGGATAAAAGCACCGGATATCAACCCCATCAATCAGAGAATGGAGGCTGTGCAGTCTTTGTCGGATCTGCAAACTGATATGGAAAACAGAGATATCACATCTGAGCTGCTCGAGGAGGAAGTAAAAGCACAAAGAGCAGCGTACCAATCTTTTCGTAAGGAAGAAGAATATTGGAGGCTTAAATCCAGAAGCCTTTGGTTGAAGGCCGGGGACAGGAACACTCCCTTCTTCCACCGGCAATATAGAGCTAGACTGTCAAAGAACTACATAGCAGAAATCAAAACAGCTGAGGGTCAAGTATGTAAAGGATTCAATCAAGTTAAAGCCGCTGCCGAAAACCACTACAGGAACTTGTTCAGAGAAGAAACTCAAAGCAATGATGAGGAAGTGGATGATTTTCTCTCCTGTGTTCCCTCCCTTATCAGTCCTGAAGACAACATAAACCTATGCAGACCCATTACTGAGGAGGAAATCATAAAAGTTATTTGGTCCATGGATTCTGATAAGGCTCCTGGGCCGGATGGGTTCTCAATCCACTTCTACAAATCCTGCTGGCACATTATCAAGGCAGATTTGCTTAAAATGACAAGAGGATTCATGCAGAAAGCCAAGATTGGTGGAGGAACCAAGTCCACTTATCTGGCTTTAATTCCTAAGGACACCAATCCTGACTCCTTTGCTAGATTTAGACCTATCTCGTTGTGCAATGCTTCCTATAAAATCCTGGCAAAACTTCTGGCGAGTCGGATCAAGCCATTGTTAAAAAAACTGATCTCCAGCAACCAAGGTGGCTTCGTGGAGGGTAGGCACATTATGGACAACGTGATCCAAGTTCAGGAGACAATACACTCAAGTAAGCAACGAAAGGAGAAAGGTATGTTGATTAAACTAGATATGGCCAACGCCTTTGATAGAGTTAATCATAGCTTCCTATCTAAGGTCCTGCTCTCCTTTGGTTTTTCGATTCATTTTGTCCATTTAATTAAAGCCTGCATTGACAGACCATGGATTGCTCCGTTAGTTAATGGCAGACCCACTAACTTCTTCCAAGCTCAGAGAGGTATCAGGCAGGGCTGCCCTCTCTCCCCCTTCCTGTATATCATAATGGCAGACTCCCTCAGTCGTAAGCTCACTGCCGAAAGAATAGCAGGAAATATTCCGGGCCTCAAACCTTCAAATGGAGCTGAACCATTGAACCATGCTCTCTTTGCCGACGATTCTCTCCTACTCGGAGGAGCCTCCACCAGAATAGCCAGAGCTTTCGACTCAGTCCTCAGAAAGTACTGCAGAGTTTCAGGTGCCTTGGTTAATGAGAGTAAGAGCGAAATATATAGCTGGAACATAGATCAGAATGAACTCACTGCAATCTCTGCTCTTCTTGGGTTTAAAGGTCAAGCAAACTGGGACAGGTTTAAATATCTCGGTCTTCCCATAACTTCTGGAGTAAACAAGAGATCGTTATGGAGCGACATAATCTCAAAAATTAAATCCAAAATTGCTGCGTGGGGAGGCAACTGGCTAACTAAGGGAGGTAAAGTAATCTTAATTAAAACGGTGCTATCTGCACTACCAATCTTCCAGGCAACTTTCCTCCTTGCTCCAAGAAATGTGATGGAGCAGATCTCCAAGCTGCTCAGAGATTTTCTTTGGCAGGGAGGGAAAGGCAATGAGAGAAAAATGCATCTGGTTAACTGGGATGTGGTCAAAAAGCCATTGTCTGAAGGCGGACTGCAAATTAGAGATCCCATGCTTGTCAATCTTGCTTTGGGAGGAAAGATTTTGTGGAAGCTGTTCAATGAACCCTCTCATCCAATCAGTGTTACCCTGCGCTCAAAGTATGGTCCCATTAACGCTCTCTCCAACCTACAGACAGCTAGCGCTCCCAATAGCACGCTGGTTTGGAAATTATGTTGTAAAAGCAGCAATTTTTTCAAAAAATTAATCTACAGGATTCCAGGGAACGGCAAGCGTACGCATCTATGGATTGACAGTATAATGGGAAGTGAGCCACTTGCTCAGATGGAAGACATTGCAGACCTCAGGAATTGGCTGGAGCGCGCAGGTGTAAACAGACTGTATGATATCTCGACCTGGGACCAGCGTGGAGATTGGAACGGATGGGATTTTCACAGAGTGCCAGCACGGTTTTCCCACCAACAAGCACTGCTTGTTGATCTATTGGATGATGTTGCACCTGTTTGTAGATCCAAAAAAGACAGCTGGGGCTGGGGACAGTCTGGAGTTTATACCACCGCAGCTGGGTATAATGCTTTACAGGTCACTAGGAATTGTAGTCAAACTAAGGAGTTTTGGAAGAATGTGTAGGAGCCGCTTTCCCTTCCAAAAGTAAACTTCTTCTTCTGGACCTTGGTCCATAACAAGCAGCTTACGGGGGATAATCTGGAAAAAAGGAAAATAGCTGGGCCTCACAGATGTGTGTTATGCTGTAACAATTTCGAAACAGCCCAGCATCTTTTCATGGAGTGCAGATTTGCTGAAGAGGTTTGGGTTCTCACTCTTCGGGACTTGCAGATTCCAGCCCCCTTGCAGAACTCTGTAGCAGACCTCTTTGCCTCTTGGAGTCAACACTATCCCCATCGAATCCCTTCCAAATCTTTCTGGCGTAGAATCTGGATAGCGCTCCCAAAATATGTATGCTGGCAGATCTGGTTGGCCCGCAATCAGAAGATTTTTAAAGAGCTGCTTTATACCCCTCTGCAGGTCGCTGCAAAAGCTAAATCCTTCCTCCTGGAAGCGGCCCAAATTCAGTATTTTAAAGAAGATCATTTGCTACTGCCCGAAGAAAAGCGTTGGCTTGGTATGCTTGCACCCCATCCACGTAAGTATCTTCAACCCCCGCAAGGTGACAATCCTGATTGGCGCATAAGAGACGAGGATGATTTTTTCCAAAATTGGTGGAGGTCCCAAAACATTTCCACTATCTTTTTCGACGGGGCGTCCAAGGGGAATCCGGGTGCTGCTGGTGCGGGTGGAGTTATTTACTCTCCTGGTGCTTTTTCCAAAGATTGGTTCTGCTGGGGACTTGGCAAGAAATCCAACAATCACGCAGAGATCCTAGGTCTCCTAAAAGCTTGTCTTATGGCAAGAGATAAGGGAATCAAAGTGCTCCAAGTCTTCGGTGATTCAGAACTGATAATAAAACATATAAACACGGAGACTCCGTTCGGCAATGCTAGCCTCAACAAAACTCTGGACAGATTGAAGAGAGTCCTCCGAGACTTTGCCAAGTGTAAACTTTATCATGTTTTGAGAACGTCAAACAATGAAGCAGATGAGATGGCAAAAAAAGGCAGCTCGCTCATGAAAGGGCAGATCATTGTAAACAACATAAGCTCCGTCCAGATGCCTTGAAAGTACTTATTGACTGTTAGATGTAGTAGGAAGATCTCTGCTTTGTAAAAGGGGCTGCCTCGGCAAAGACCCATAATCTTTCTTACTTAATAAAAACATATCCGTTACAGTTAAAAAAAAAAAACACTCAAAGGCAATTAACACTCAGACATAATTTAGCTGCAAGTAAAGAGAACGAGGGGGAATTTTTTTTTTGCAAAAACAAAAGCAAAAAAGATGAAAAAATTTTAAGAGACTGAGACAAACCTCGAAGTAATGACCAAAGGCAATCAAATTAAGAATTTCTCAAAAAATAAACTCAAAACACCCAATTAACTTAACAGAGACTGATGAGACTGTAAATGGATTAGGGAAAACTTGAAGAATCAGGTTATCTGGCTCTAAAAAAGATAATTTTAAGTTTTTCAAAAAATTTCCAGGGGCCCGCAGTTTCTAATGGAAAATAGAGTGGATGCACACTGTTTTGAATTAAAACCTACGGAGGTTTCTGCACTGTTTTCTACTGAAAACTGCGGAGGCAAGTAAAAACTTTGAAAAAATAAATAATCAACTTTCTTTTCTAGGGATTCTTAAAATTTATCTTCCCAACCTGACTTAGAGAATTAAAAATCAGAAAAATATAAAATTCAAACGAAGAAAATAAAGAAAACTAAGTTCTAGTTCCCTAGTGGAGTCCCCATTTTGTTATGCAGATTAATCCCTCTTGCAGACAAGAGCAATCTCCCTAGTATTCAATGAATATCTAGAAAAAAACATCCATTTGGAAACCTTTTTCTCTAGATTAATTACATTTCATAATTATTATAAGAAAGTAGAGAGGGAATTCCCCTACCTTGAAATCCAACATTCGATGTAGTCTTTTGTCCCGTCGCTCCAAGGTGGCTTCTTCAATAAGTATAACTTGCAATCAAAGACAAGACAAAAGAATCAAAGCATCTACAACATATAATAATCAAGAAAACCTAACCCAACTTAGTGATCAAGGAGTCTATGTATTGATGTTATTTCAATAAACATAATAACAACTCAATCATGAGAAAAAGAGATCCATATGTATTATCTTTAATAAAAAGAGTAATCTTACAACCTGATGCCTTGATGTTGTACAGATTTCTCCCAGGGTCCTGAACAATAGTTCCTCCTTTAGTTTGATAAGCCTTCCTCTTTAAATACCAACATGGAGTTATCGACATAAGGGTGTGATCATTCTGATGCCAACAACAACTAGTATAGAAAGTATGCACTCTTAGGAATTCTCTTCAGCAATTACTTTTACAATCTTAGAATCTACCATCTACCCTTCAACCTGAAACTTGAGCTCAATTTATAGGGAAATGGAGGTAGTTTCAGTTCCATGAAGAGGGGGATGGATTCCTCTCATGAAGGGATTTGAGATCCATGGACCAAGGGATAAGCTCCATGAGTGGAGGGATAAAGCTCAAACTGATCGCGACTCTAGAAGCTTCTAGCTGGGAGAATATTCGACTAGCTAGTCTTCTAGAATTTACTTTTTCTTTTATTTTTCTTTTTATGGGGGTCCGCAAGTAATAGCAGTAAAACATGCAAGGTTTGCCGCATTTTATAGACCAAACATCTGCGTACTCGCAGAAAAAGGCTAGAAAAAGTGGAGAGGTAGAATTTTAAGGGTTTTACAGAGCTTTTCTCCAATTCCAAGACTTGATTCAGGAACATTATGGTTTTTTGACTTCTAAGGGAACATGATATAGGTGTTGATAGAACTATATAAAAATTTAAATTTCACGGTGAAAAAATTACGTGTAACAATTCCTTCCATGATCTTAGTTGATTGCTTCAACCTCCATGATCTCTCTTATTAATGAGACATGATCTCCACTCCTTTCACATTAAGAAGTTTCTCCACTACTCCATAATGTAGATATAGAACTAAAATATCCGCATACACACATCAAAAGTGGATTTTATTCATCTATGGGGTTTGTGGTTCCCTCCACCCTCTTATTTACTTAATTAATTATGAAAATTAAGAACTCTAATATTCCAATTATCTTGTGTTGGGAATATTACAGTCCTCCTTGGAAAAATGTTGCTTTTCCTCAAGCAACTGAAAAATTGGATGCTACAGAAAACATCCTCCCTCCAAATGGCATCCTCATATGGAAGGCCTCCCCATATGTCACAATGTGTCATGCATGTCCAGCTCCAAAGCTGCCTCTCTAGAATGTCTAGAATGGCCTCCCACTGAAAATTTAGATACCCATCCTCATAATTGAATCTCCAAGTGGCAACCATATGATGACCAAAGATCTCCTCTACACATGAGATGAATAAAATGAAGTGGTTCATTCCGAAAGTGGAAAGTCCCAACTCATGAACTATCTCTACATAGAGTAGATTACATCTATCAATGCCCTCATCATTAGCCCTGTTGGCCATGTAGGAATCAAACATACCATCAACATAGTGAAAAACAATAAGTAGAGACATATGGGTGAACATGAAAAATGTCAAACCATATTCTCCCAATAACAACCAATGCAAAAAATCCTTCTATTGCCATGCTAGATCATCATGATAACAAGTAAGAGAGCCATAATCTCTCAAAAGAAGCCACTGCAACAATGATTCTTGTTTCCATGCCAAATCTGCATTAATATAAATGTGAGAGCCATACTCTCTCAAGAGAAGCCACCATTCTAAGGCCTCATGTTTCCATCCTCCAAGAATGTCATGCAATGTATGGGAATAATTCAACACATACTCTCCCAATAGTAACCAAAGCAACAAGGATTCTTGTTGCCTCATTACATCATCGTGATGCAAGTCATGGAGAAATAACATACTAATGGACATGTGGAATGTCTCATCAAAACAATACAAGTAAGCCCCCTTATGCCACATCATGTGAGAGTTATGATTTCTCCCAAACCCAAGTACATACATGAAAATAAGATACATCCCAAATATAAATACATGTAAAGACATGAGACATATCCAAAATAAGAGTAAATACATGGACATATGATATATCATGATATTTCTAAACTCTCTCATCAACAGCCAAAGTAACCATGACTTTTTCTTCTACATTCTTCCAATGATGTGCAAGGCATGAATCAGAAAAATATGACCCATTGGGTGGTAACCATACTAACCCAAGAGCAACTAGTGAAACCATGCTTCTTGCTGGCCTATCTTGTAGATTTTCAAGTGGTTTGGAAACCCCTTTCTCTATATCATCAACCATTCATCCCAATTTGGATGATGGATTACATTCTGCAAAAACTTGGTATCCTCCAATTGTAGGACACCAACCTCCTCAAACTATTGAATAACTCTGCACTCCATGATATATCTCCATGAGATTCTCTTCTCATCAATGGCCCTCCAAAACCAATAAGGTTCTATGTCTGCTGCAGGTAGAAGTTTCTCTTTGAGCTGTGAGATGCTCATTGAGAAAGAGTCACCTGGAAAGGGGAAAATATTGCCCATCTCAAGATGTCTACCATCTATCATCTTCTTCTCCATTTCTTCATGAATGAAGCTACCATTTTATTGCTCCCATAAGTAATGGGTCCTATTCTTCTCACTGCTTCTCATTAACAGAGTTGTAGATTTGCAAAGTGATGAATGTGTTGTCTCAAATAAAGGCACAGTGATGAATTCATAGTCATCCATTGTACATAGGATCATACTCATCCTATTTTATGAAATTCCACATTTCAACTTAAAGGGTTGAATGCAGTTAATAAATGAAAAAATAGGATGCTTCTTCCTTCTTTCCTTGATTAGATCAAGGGTCCTCTGCGCAATGATATGATGCTGCTCCAAATTAGCATGTTGTTCTAACCCTTATTCATGCAATAGTCTTAGTGGCATGTCCCCATAAGTTTCAACAAGAGGTATTGAAACAATATGAGATGAAAGTGGTTGAATACTTTGGATCAATTGATGTGTGGGAACCTCTTGTAAGACTACAAGAGTTCCTTCAACCGGGGCAATGGTCTCTCCAACTATTGGTAAGAGTGATGGCTGCACTTCTACAAATGTACCAACACTGGTATCTGTATCCTCCTCATCATGCATCTCATGAATCATGCATGGGGATCCAAATGTCAAGAAATCAAGACCATATTGCAAATATGCAAGTGGTCCTCCTCTTGATGTAAGCACATCTACAGCTGGTTGTGGTAGAGGCTCTTCATCCTAAGTGATAATGAGGACATCTTCTTTTATATCTTCATGTACTATCTCCTTGATGATGGGAGATTTCACCATGTGAGATGTCTCTGGTTTATCTCAACCATACCTCTTCTTCAGTCTTTGAATGAAATATGCATAAGAAGACACTTTCATCTGTGACAAGTGACTGAACCACCAATCTCTTGCTTCACCTTCTAGGTGCAGCACTGCAAACTCCACAGCCTCTCTTTCTGATATAAGATATTTCAGAAATAATGTAAATAATTCCTCCCTACAATACCTCAATGTTCTTCTGGAAGATTCATCAAATGTAGGCAAGAATAATCTATGCCTATTTCTTCTATTGTTTCTTTTGGATCTCCTCTCTTCTTTGAGTTGCAAAAACTATTGGAGAGAGAGATTCTCCTTCAATGCTCTTGGCTGTGACTTGTACTGAAACAGATATTCACTTAGGGTCTCATGCCCCAAGTATTCTACATATTAAGACTAGTCCGCTTTCTCATCAGATAAAATGGATCTAGTGGAATAATGTGAGGCCTTTTGCTTCTCCAGTCTTCTTTTCTTTGATAATAAGTACTACGACCTTATTATTTTTGAAACCTTATTGAGGTTTCTCTTTGCCTTTCTCTTCTTGTTTCATTGATATCTTTGGAGATATACTTCATAACTCTAAAGAAAGATGAGGAAAAACTTAATCCCTCCGTAGTAGATCTCTACTATCTGATTTTCATATGTTTTCAATAATGTCCACAAGCTGAGCCAAAGATCATGCTCCGATACCACTATAATATCCCAAAATTGAATAATGCATTGATACAAAAACACAATATTTGAAACAAATTAAATGTACATGTAAATATTGAACAATCATAAAATGTACAGAATAGGTGAGCCTTTTATTATTATTGGAGTTGGATAAACAGTACAACGGTGCTCAAATAGATGCACTCAAGCCAAATACATAGGCTAGAATGACCCTGAGAACATGCCAAAGCAGGCACTGTGTAACTGGAGAGCTACTGGAGGCAAATATTGCATTGTCTCTTCAGCAGATAATGTACATATGGCTGATGGATGAATAGATAAATGCATATCTATGTAAATCTAGAGCTCTGATGATGCCAAGATTCTAGATTTGGGCTCTAAGATGGCAACCCAAGATAACCCAGGAAGTATTTCCCAGATCTGTCAATCTAAGAAAATCACCATCTTAGGGATCTAGTATACACCTACTGGGTTTGCATATCTGAAGTTGGATCTGACAAATAGATGGCTGCAATATGTCACAATATCATATCTAAGCTTGAAGGGTTGATCCTTTCACTAGATCCTCAAGCTAGAAGCTCAAGATCTAGCTCCTCAATCATCCTCTGAAGATTGTAGCTTCTGCTACACAACTGCTCAGAAAAATTGTTCTATGAAGGATGGAGACTCTCTAGCCTGCTTCTAAGATATGAAAATAAACTCAAGAAGGATGGAAATACTTAATACAATGTAAAGGAATGGTCCTCCACTAGATTACTAGCTGAAATGCTAGCAACTTCCCTTCTCCCTTAGATCTACAGGAATGGACTGCGCAATTCTTGATGGAAATGCTACTGCTGGGAGATGAATAATCAGGGAAAATTTTAAGGATAGAAATTTATCTTAAATTTTAGAAGCATTGGCGAATCTTAATATTCCCTAATATGAAAATTGTAAAATGTTTGAGGATATTTTTTCTAAAAATACTTATATCTATAATAAATTTATATTATTATATATAAAAATTTGGCGATTTTTTAGGTAAAATAATTTTGTACTATAAAATTTGGGCAAATAAATTTTAGAAAAAACTGGAAATTGGCGAATATTTTTTTGGAAAAAACATTGAAAATTAGCCCACTTGTGAATATTAGCCCCTAAAATTTTCCCTGTGAATAATAGATGGCATGTTGCTTGATACAGATCTAAAGTACTCAAAGGTTGATCTTGAAGCTCAAGGTGGCAGGATGAATCCTTCATTGGTTCCTCAACTGAAATATTGAAGGACAACCTCCTCCTCTCAAACCCTAGTGCAGAAATGCATTATTTCTGAAGATGAATGGGCTGCAAAAAGTAGGAACAATATGGCACCAATTCCTGACGATGAATGTAGTTCAATAGAAGACCTTCCCAGAGTAGGCACTCAAATTCCTCTGTGCATAAGGGTGGGATTTCCACTCGGAAACACCCTGTGTTAAACAACACTGCAGACTTAGCTAAACAACTCAAACATGCTTGGAATGTCAAATGAAAAATCCAAATTTAAACAGATCACACATCAATAATAATATAAAGCCTCCCTCTAATGTTGCCTTCATATTCATTATATAGTTTTTGAACCTTCCAATGCCTTGGGCCACCTCATAACTGCGCTGTACATGTGGACATAGGTCTCCATGTTGACTGTGTTTTCTCTCCATGATCTCCATCATGTATGCAAGTAATGATCACCCTCTCCATCATGTGTGCATTAATGCACCACTTCCTCCATCATCTGATCATGAATGCTCTATTATCTTACATTTGATTCCCTCCATGATCTTAGTTGTCTGCTTCAACCTCCATGATCTATCTCATTAATGAGACATGATCTCCACTCCTTTCACATTAAGAAGTTTCTCCACTACTCCATAATGTAGATCTAGATCTAAAATATCCACATACACACATAAAAAGTGGATTTTATTCATGTATGGGGTTTGTGGGTCCCTCCACCCTCTTATTTACTTAATTAATTATGAAAATTAAGAACTCTAATATTCCAATTATCTCTTGGAAATTTGGGAATATTATAGAAAATATTAAATTTACATTAATGCCGATATAATTATCAACATTCATAAAATTGACCATTTGTAATGTTCATTGTGTGATTATATTTCTCAAATTTATCTAAGGGAGGACTTTTTGGTAACTTACCTCAAAATTTCCAAGGAACATGCATTCGACAAGTCAAAATTTGCTTTCAAGTTGTATAGTAACATCATTGTCCCCAACTGGGTATAATTTGACTGATCGCTAGGTCCAAAGAGAGGGGTGGTGGAATAAAATTTAACGCGTTCAAAAAAGGTGCCAATGATATGAGCATCATCCCCTAGCTGATTATCGTTTTGGAATGCATCTAATAACATTGTCTCCATGGCAGTCGTATCCCTTAAGTAATCATCCATCCCAACCTCTATTTGATTGCCTCCATTTCCATCTTGTGAAGAAATACTATTGTTGTAGTCATTCCTAATTGGTGAATCTGGACGTAGCGAGAATTGAATCGGTGGTTGATTCAACCATTCTTGGTATCATTCCTCTCCGAATTTTCCTCTTAATTCAACCTTCTCTCGATTTGAAATTGTTGTGGGGTGCAATGGAATATGGTAGGTAGGTTTCTCATCATCACTAGAATCCTAATAATTTCAAAAAAAATATTTGAACATGATTAGTAAAAAATCTATGATATCAATTAGTAAGAACATTGATAATGCATGATTAATTTGTTTGACGTTGAAATAATTACATTAATATAACACACAATTATTATTACCATCATTGTCCCAGGATTGTGGCTAGAATATGCAATATTGTTACAATTGGTAGGGTGAAGCGACTGTCCATTTTCATCTACCAAATGCACATTGTGGTATGTTGCTCCTGATAAGATCTTCCGATGTTTTGGAGCTGTTTGAATATTTTGTGCATCTGAACTCGATTCTAAATCTGCATGAACCAGCAAATTTTTATACATTATAAATTTTATTAAGCTGATTGACATGGATAAAAAACATAAATTATATTATATAGTGAAAATATAAATAAAATATGAAGTAAATATTATGTCTCGAGATGGATAGGGAGAACTCCGCGATGGATTTTGAGAAATATTATGGAATGAGCTAGATTTTGAATAATTTTCCATTCGATATAATTATGATATTTTCTCCCTACATTTAAGAACATCAACAATAAATTTTAGTGCACACACCTAAAATTAATTTCAGTGCCTTAAAAATGGACTTATTGTTATTGGTGCTTATGTACAGATAAACGCATCGATGTGTTTTAGTTACTGCGCACTAGTGTCGTGTTATTAACTGATGCACTGGTGCGGTGTTATTAATTAATGTACCAGTGACGAAAAGCCACAAATAAAAAAACACAACTTTTTTTTAAGTGAAAAAAAGTGGTAAATTGAAAAATGGGCTGCAAAATGTTTTCGAAAATCTAATTTCATAAAACAATTCTTTAACTACTAAACATTTTTAATTATTTCACTATTTTTGCAAAAAAAATTAGCCAGATATTTCCACGAGACATACTCAGAGCAAGAGAGCATGAGAGCACTGTGGAGCATTGAAATACTTTCGAACAGGACTATTCAGACAATTATAATTCCAAAACTCTGGTGATTCAAACCTTGTAGCATAGAATTTCAAATGATCTCGCGATTAAATTTTATTGTTTTTTTTACATTTTTTGTAGTATTTTTTACGCAGTAAGTAAAAAAAATAAATTTTTTGTTCATTTTCAGAGAAAAAAAAAACAAAAAAAATCCATTTTACCCTAAACCCTTCATTCTTTTTATTTCTGCCCTTGCTTCTTCCTGTTTCTGTGATTTTAGAATTAGGGATTTTCGTTTTAGATTTATAGGGTTTGTATTGCTATATATATAGGCCTATGACATCTAACCCACGAGACGACTTGCATAGTGAAAACCCAATCCATGTCGACCCTTGTGTGAATTTAAAAAAATGAATTATTTTAATCGGTGCACCCTGCGTAACCTAGCACAGCGGTTCACTGGCTTATCACAGCACACCGCACACGTACTATTTGATAAAAAGTTTAAAAACTGATTTTTGAAATCCATGCACCATATGTAAAATAGGGCACCGGTGCGCTATTTAATTATAGCGCACCGCGCACGTACTGTTTGGAAAAAAAAATTGTGTTAATCGGTGCACCATGTAACATATAACGCATTGGGTCTCCTTGTTGACGAAGAGCACCATACGGTGGTCGCCTGTTTGTGCGTAGCATTTATAAGAATAGGCCGCACTGCCCCCTCCATGACACCATATTGTATAAAAACTAACACTAGACGATTTTTATTATTTTGTCTGTGTTAATTGGTGCGGTGGTTAACATATAACGCACCAGTGCTCCGCATCGTACGATGTTTTATATTGTTTTGGCGGTGCATTTATAAGAACACGATGCACCGACGTCGGTGTGTACAACATTAAAAGCGCACCTGTTTCTTGATATATTTCTTTTTTACTTGAAAAGTTAATGATTTATTTATAAAATATATTAATGAGTGATATGGTACAAGTTTCATATTGATAAAGAAATTGATGACAAGAGATCAAGTAACAAAAATACTGATAACACGTTAAGAAAATAAAAGAAAAGGCAAGTTCTTTGTAAATTATTTATAAAAAATATTATTTTTGAATTATATGTAAGTTTAACTAATATGTATTGTTTACTGTGTATCATGCAGAGCCACAAAATGATGAAGCTCGATAAGGTTATTTCTAATCTAGGACCAAAAGAGCATAAAATCTTGATGGAAAAATTACAAAAGTTTGAATCAGGTGAATGAAAAAATACTATCGATCTAATATGAGTTTCTTTTTTTAATTTCCATTAATAACATACTTAAAATTATTAGATAACATGCTTCAAATAATCTATTAATTCCCATATGTTTAATTTTCTACACGGACCAACAACTCAGAAAATGAATGTTGTTCTAAGAAAATAAAAAAATTAGAACATGCAAATGAAAATGAATTTTTCCTTAGCTCATCTGGAGTGGTGCTGGAGGTTAACGAAAGGGGGAATTTTTTTTACAAAAGTTTGAGGGATCTAGTGGAACAAATGTATAGACATTATTTCCACTTACAATACAAAAATAAATCCAATGATTCCAAGAAACAAATTTTATCTAAACTACAAGAAGAGTTTCCAGAGAATTGGTCAATGTGACATATCAGACTTTTAATAGAAAAAATGTACAACAACAAAAAAGAAGGAATGAAAAAGTAATATTCCTTTAAATCTTTTTCTAGAATTCTTTATAAATATCATTTATAAATATCACTTTTTTATATTTACTTTTCATATATCAATATAAAAATTAAATATTTTATTTTCATGTTACATTTTCAGAAATATTATGAAAATTTCAAAAGATGAATGAGTTGATATCATAAATATGCCAGTAGGAATGTCCAAAAATGTCACATGCTCTACCCCCTGTTCACACCTAAGGTTGCTTTAATTAGTTTTTATAATGAGATACATTCAAATGAGAAGTGGCTTTATTCCTACTAAAGAGATTTATGGGTCTCCCTACCCACTTATTCATCTATCTAAATGACAAAAGAAAAAATTAATATTCCAATTAGCTGCAAGCTAATTTTGGAATATTTCAATTTCTGAAATGGAAAATTGACCAGTTACTAATAGAATAACATAACTAACTCGACTTATAACTACCTACTTCTCCTTGCGGAGATTTATTTGAATTGAAAACTTATTGTTTACTCTTGAAATGGTTTCAGGCATGCATCATTCACCCATCCCAGTAGTAAAATACAATCAAGTTGTGCGATCTTTACAACTCTTGATTCTCATATTTATACAACAATAAATGGTCCTAACAAATGCATTCACAACTTACTAGGTAACTTTAAAAACATACTTTCATACAGTAGGACACAACCTCCGAATTTTAATGTATTTTTCTTTATGCGCCTATCGTGCCAAGCCTTGTGTCTTTTCTTTTCCATTGTTTGATGAAAATATGCCATATACATGGGCTCATCCAGTTCCCATAGTTCCTATAGCCTTTTTTTCAATTGATTTAGCATTATTCAGATGTGTCTCTTATGCAATAAAAAAACTAGGGACTAAGAATTCGTTGGTATAATTGCTTCTTGACCATACACCAATTTGAAAAGCCCATAATGTAGTTGGGACTCTTTCATCCTAGTCATTCATGTTGGTTGAACACACCTTTGTAAAACCCTTCTCCAATATCTTATTGAATGATTCAATTGTTTCATTTTCTTTTGGGTGATATGGAATACTCTTATGATGTTGGATCATAAATTTTCGTAGCAGTGACGCGACTGTTTCATTGATGAAGTGGCTGTTACACAGAAAATTGTTACTCTCTGTACTCCCCATTCCTGATCCTGGAGACCCCTAATAGTGACCCTTATGTCTATTTTCCATCATGAAAATGTGCCATTATATCCCTTGTAGAATTTTAAACAAACTCTTTGTTGACCATTCCTAAAGCAGCTCCTTAAAAACATGGTTATCTGGAGCGGTGCACCCTCTGCGTGTCTTTCTCGCGCTAATTTATTTATTTTGGTCTAGGGTATCACTGATCAGCACCGGAATTGGAATCATACCCACATCAATCCTCTTCTATAATTTTTTTTTAAATGGAAATGAAGCTTCGAGATCTAAAATCTTCGTGTCAGAGAGCTGGTTGTTTGTTCCTGAGGATAGAGCAGAGCTTCTCCCTTTGGGATTCTTGCTCCTGCAAAAGTGGAACCACCCAAAGAGATAACCCATTTCCCCACCTTAAGTGGATCCATGTTCCCTCTTCCCTTGCTTTAAAATGGGAATCCTCCCATACCTCTACTAGTTATAACAGAGATAGAAGAACAACAAAGAGATATTTGTTGCTATAGGTATTGAAGGAGAGTTGAGATCTTTGGCCCCTTCGTATGAAGTTGAAACAAGTGATTTGGAGACGTGACTGGATCCAAACCCATTGAAGGAGAGCTGCGACACCAAGGCGCATGTTTTAACTCCCCCTCTCTATATTAATATAATACAATTTATTATTTCTTTCCATTCTCGTCTTTAATGTATGATTGAATTTCTAGTTCTCTCGATCAACTAGAGAGATTGTCTATGCGAGATATATATTATTCTTTCATGTTTGTTGTTTGATCTCTTGTGAAGGTAGCCAAGTACTAGCGACAATGAGGATCTGACTACGGAGCGCAAAGGATCAAAGTATTCGAGCGAGGAACAACATTAGATCGAGGTAGGTGATTTATTCATGATTTGTGTCCATTTGCAATCTAGGAAAGGAGGCATTAGATTTCTCCTTGTTGTTACTAAACCCCTCCTCGGGCTAGAGGGATCGTCTCTATCTGCAAAGAGAATCTTCTTGCATAAAAAATTGGCAACTCCACTGGGGACTGCTTACCTTTAAGTCTCATGTTTTCAATTTGTGATATTTGTCTTGTCATCAATTTTTTTCAAGCATCCATCTCTTTGTCTCTATAGCTTTTGTGACTGTTTATAGACATTCATCTCTCTGTTGAAGTGATAATCCTAATGTCAGTTTAGTAAACCCTTTTATTTTCAAGTCTCCTCCTCAATCGACACTAGTATTTCCCTGATAGTTGCACCGATCAGCATTGAATGCATTTGCACGGTAGCACTTTTCCTCTACCAAAACGGGTTGCAGCTTAACAACCGCACTGATTTCTATGTATAGTTTTTTTAGGGTTTCCTTTTATTTTTCAACCAATATGTCTTATCCTTCTGATTTTTATTCACTGTTTGGATAGCTCATGTTCTTCTTTGTTAAGCAAAATTTTTTATTCAAGTTCTTCATCTTTGGTTTTCTCTTTTGCAAGGCTATTGCATCCTTATCATTCTAGGTGTTGTCGATCCTAGAGACAGCCTTGAGTTGTGAAATACCAGTGCCTAGGACATCTTATATAGCAAGGAGTAGTATGATATAACAAGGACAATTAGCAGAACAAGGCTCTTTTGCTATTTTAGTTTTAACAGGAAAGATCAATGTAGATGGAACCAGAATATTCACAAACTCAGCATAATGAAAGGAACACTGTAGAGGCAATGAGTGAATTCTCAATATAAATGTATCAGACAACTCAAATACAGCTTGTTGTAAGGAGGGCTAGATTCTAAAAATGCTTCACAGAGATTGAAAATCAGACGACATTTGCTGTGTAAGAAATATAGAAGGAATACTAACTACTAATGAGATGAAATTCCATAAACATATCTAAACATGAGATGGGCTTCAGATAATAAGAATCCATACATGTCCATAGCTTTCAAAAAAATAACATCCCATAGCACTTAATATAGAAGAAACGTGGATGAAGTTGAAAATGAAACAGCATATCATGACTGAGCCATATTTAAAGCGCTAGATAGGTTTAGCATGAGTATCGATTGTGATAAATTCATACCAGAACCAGTGAGCCACTCGCATTCCAGAGCATGATACAAGAAGGATGGAAATAGTGAAATGAACAGCTAAACTATATCACATAAGACAGAATTACAAACTATAAAGCATCAAGACCAGAATCCTCATTAAAGGTAAAACTCCTTATCGTTGAGACCCAACGGGCTCTTCACATTTGTATTAAAACTTCAACAAAATGCATACAAGAAACTCTTTCACAGCAAATTCTTCAAAAAATCTGGAACCCGTTTTTCTCTTTAGTTGATGCTTATATAGAAGCCTCAGAAACATGAGCGATAAGATATTTTTGGGAAAAATATCTTCCTCATGTGTTGGTAATCATTTTGAGGTCTCCATCAAAAATAACCAAAATTCATGATGAGGAATATGGGGCATCTCATCATTGACAGTTAGGCTCACGGCCGTTTTAAACCAAAAATATTAAACAACAGTTTCTGACAGAAAGTAAAATGCAGGAGTGGAATGTGAATTCCACTCAAAATTTAAAAGTAACAAGCTAAAATGAAAGTAAAAGGCCACTAGGGCTGAATCATGAATTGACAATGTTCACTGACGAGGTGGAGTTGAGGCGGTCATTGTCACAGATGGCAGAATGTTGGCTGAGAGGAATCGATTTTCCTCTGATGTGGCAGTAGAGGCTTTTCTGCCTGTAGATCTTCATGATTTTATTTAGTTCTGATTTAATTTGGAGGATGGGCTTTTGATAATCATTCTTAGCCCTAATCCCCAAATTGTTTCCAATCTTCTGTTTCTGCCGTGATAGGTCTTTGACATTGATACTCTTCAATCTTTTGTTTCTGTCGTGATCCCCTGTGTCTTGTTGATGTGTAGCGCTGCGCAGGGCTCACAAGGCATCAATTCCTATGAAGCATTGACGAGATGTGGAGTTTGAACCCTGATAATGACTGTAACACAGTAGAAGTCGTGGGATCCCAGCATGACGGGGGGCGATTAGGAATGAACCGTTGGATCCCGAGAGATCAACGGTTGCGACCTAATCGCATTGGAACAAAGCGAGGCCGAAACTACGATGGAGAAATATGAATGAACAGGGCGATACAATGAGGGCCATTGATCTAACTTGGATGGACGATCACGATTGGATTGGCAGATAGAAATTGGGGAAGGTGGCGGGTGACACATTTAAGAACTTGGGATTGGCGATGCGCGATTGAGCGCCAGCCGTCCGATCTGGAACAAGATCAATGGTGGAGACTCAATCGGCGGGGAGACGGACAGGGGGGTAAAGGATTGGAGCGGGAGAAATAAGGGCCGTTGGATTAAGGGAAATCGACGACAGAGATTACAATCAGAGGATCGCAATTGGGGAGTGCAGCAGGCGGCACACTTTAAAAGTTGTGATTGCGATCGGTGCGGTGGTGCGATGGCCGTCCGATCTGATAGCGAATCAACGGTGCAGATGAGCATCGGAGGGGTGAAATAATTGGGGCGATGGGTGCGATAGGACTCGCTCGGACCGTCAGATCCGTATAGATCGACGACAGGTATTGCACCTGTGCTCCACAGACCATAACACCATCGCGTCGGAGCTTTTGACTTTGCAAAGAAAACGCGCCCCACTCCGACCTTTTGATTGTGATTAGCACCCAGGCCTTAAGCGCTCGGTTCTGGGCACGGGTCATGTGGGGAAACAGTTCGAGGGGGCTGGCCGAAAGGGGCTAGGCCTGATATATTAAGGAAAGTGGGTTTTTGGCCTATTTTTAATGCATTTTAAGGCTAAAGGAGGCATTCGGTAAAGGGAATAAGGGGTTTTAAGCCGATAAAAGGTAATTTAAAAGGCTTAAAAGGGGATTTGGGGTGAATTAAAGGATAAGTGGGGAATTTAGAAGGGGAAGAAGAATGATGAAAAAAAAGGCTTAGAGGGAATGAAATAAGAGGGAAAAGGGGGCCTTTTGGGTATTTTCTTCACAAGCAAAGAGGCTTTAAAACTGGGAACAACAGTGAGGATTTATCAAAGGACAAGGCACAAGGAGGCTTCGAGGATGATGTGTTTTCAGAGGGAATGCATTCCTTGAAGGCTCAAAGACAGTTTGGCTCCCTGTTTGCTTGTCAAAAAATTCATAGGGGGCTAACATGATCAACACTAGGGTTTCTAGGTGTTTTAAGGTCATCTGAGCAATTGTGTGCTTTCGGTGGTTCTAATGATTAGAACTTTTAAGTGTCAACCTTGTGTGCATTTTGGTCTCTTTTTTCCATCAAGCACAAATCACAATTGCTTGCTTTCGACTAAAGGTTGTTTTTCTTTGAGTGTTGATCAGTGTAGAAATGAAGAGTGTCTTGTTTTGAGGAAATTGGTTTGGGTCTCTCTTTAATTTTCGAATGTTTTCCTCTTGTAGCATTTTGAGAGATTTCATTAGTACTCAAATTGAGTGATTATTTTTTATTTTCATTCTACATTTTGCATTGTTCTTATAAGAAAAATACAAAAATATTTTTGTTTCATTTTGCTTTAGAAAATGAAAAGTTTCACTTCGATTTGCTTCTAGTGCATTTAGTGAAAGGAAAGAAATTGAAATTTTTTTGTTTCACTTTAAGATTGTGCACTTGAAGAGAAAAGTGAATGTCATTTCATAATTTTGTTTTTTTTTCTGCATTGATGGTGTGAATTTCCTTCCCCCATTAGTGTATCCCTTCATTGAAAGAAAAGGAAATCGTGCATAGGTTAGGATTGCATAGTTTTCCCAACATAAATTTTTGCATACGTTGCATGGTTGACATCATTGGATATTTTTCTTTGGATTGGGATAGTGTGATTGGTTTGGTTCAGGAAAGTTTCATTTTCTACGTTATTGATTGTTGCATCACTATTTGAAACTCTTCCCTAAAATAGATAACATTCATCGAATTGAAAAGGATCATTTTTCATATTAGTTGCATTATAAGTGTTCAGGTAACAATCGTTTTAATCCTTGAAATTGAAACTTTAATCAAGATAAACTTTAAAATGAACCTCAATTAACCTAAGGACCATTTGAAACCTAACACAAGAAATTTAGAGGTCTAGGCTAGAGACTTGTTCCGACGTCTTTAAGCGTAGGAGTTGCCGCTAACAGTCTTCGTTACAATCAAGGGGCGATATCTCGTCCCACGTACGGAATTATTGACGTATGATAAGTATATTTTGGGACACTCTCATCGAACGGTTATGCATCAGACAACACTACTACAGACTTGGACTCCCATGTACTGTCGCATATATTTTGGGAGACACCACTAGGTTGCAAACCCGCCATAGGTAACTGAATCTGCCACATTGTAAACGTGATACACCGAACACAAAATTAGAGGAGATTGGTTTTCGTATGTTAAGTCCTTGGTAAATTTATTTTTTAAGGTGTATATTGCAGTTCATTGATACTTGGTAGACCCTCTTGCCTAGTTTATCCCTCTTTTTGGTTCTTTTGTGTTTAATTTCGAAAATTTATCAGCCACGATAAAATTTCACCCGTGCTCATCTCCAAAGTTAATATTAGGTTGCGATTAATGGAAATGTTCCCTGAGTTTACCAACCAAAGAATCCCCTTAAATGGAAATCCTGGCCCGTTTTCTTCTTTCGGAAATGTTGGTGCTCCGTACATGATAATGTTGTCCCTCCCGAGATTAACCATTGGTCTGCTAGTTTGGTTACTTTCGACCATTGTGGTTCCGAATGTCCAAACGGCTTCTCAACTGAGTTCTACCCCACCTGAACCATATCAGACCCATGTTGATCTTAAGGTTGACCCCTCTCCTTCTTCGCCTGTTTCTTCACCTCGTTCTTCCTCTTTGTCTAGTGAAAGTCTTGGTTCTAGTACCTAGGTGGCTAAGAAGAAGAAAACGATGTCGAAGAAGAAGAAGAAGAAAAATAATAAAGGGGGGAAACCAGCAACCATTTCTACCCATGTGACTGATATTTAAAAACCTCCCACTCCATCCCGCAAAGTCAAATTCCCTTGCAATTTATTTGATGGTGACCACCTTCATCGTGACTTACCTGGTATTCCCAAGGTGTTAGAAGTGTGGTCTATTGGCCCGATTCATCCTTCGTCATCAACCTTTGGACATCATGCCGATGATAAACCTTCAGCTAGAGATAATAATACTCATAATACACAAGGTAAGATCAAAATTCCCTATAGGTTATGTGAAGGGAACTATCCCATTCACCTCTGTACCTATCTCGATGAAGCCTCCAAAGTGTTGGATACCCTTTTGGCTTCTGAATCGTGTCTTCCCATAGGTTACCAAAAGTTTTATTTGAGTCCTCTTCTAGTTGATCAAGTGACTGATCGAGATTTATCTCCAGTCAATTCCGCTCTCTCTGAAAACTAGTCTGCTAAGTTCGTTTCTGAACAATCATCGGTTGAGAAAAAGGTTGACCTGATTACCCCCACAATTCATCAGGTATTTTCTGCCGAGAGTGGATCTCATCCCAATCATTTTCTCTTTGTTTCCTCTACTTCCTCGAGTTTGGAAGGAGATCCTCCCATTCCCATGATCCAAGAGGGTGATCCTTCGATTCTCGTCGTCGCAGTCCAAGAAAGTGATCCTCCTTCTCTCGTTTCTGAATTTCACGAGGATGGTCTTTCTGCTCCCATAACACAAGGGGATAATCCTCTTATTCCTATGGCACCCTCTCCATGTATTTTGGTTGCTTCTTTTGATTGGATTCAATTCACAGGATATCGTCTTCCTTCTTATATGCCCTTTGAGATCACTATACAGGCCTGCAATATGGTCATACCAAGCATCATTATAAATGAAGGTGCATTAGTTAGTATTCTATCCTAAAATACCTCGAAAGCTTTCAGTTCTCCTCCGCTTGTTCCTATTACTCAAAATATTTTGGCTTTTAAAAAAGGAACCAGTCAACCATTAGGGATCCTTCCAAAACTGCCTATAGCTTTAAGAGGAAAGAATGTCTATATAGATGTGATGGTTGTCGAAGGCCCCTTTGATTTTAACTTACTCCTAGGGCACAACTATACTTATGTCATGGGAGCGCTTGTCTCATCCCTCTGTCTCATGATTTTTTTTCCACATGAAGGTCGCAAATAGACAGTGAGAAACTAGTTTTTTATTAGATAGTTTCATGAAATGTTCCATGCATTTTGAACACTATCGCACTAGGACTGTACGAAGGAAAACTAGGAGGGTTCGTGACCATTGATTAGCTTTCATTCATTGGTCTTGAAATCACATCTGGTCTACCATAATCCCTTCCTAATCCTTACCCGGTGGTGTCTTCCCTGCCACAGGTTAATTGTGTGACCACTTGTTCATTTCCCGCATCCACTGATAGTGTCATCATTCACTGTGTACTAGGGGCATTAGATAGCAATTTCCAAGATGTTGTTCTCCCATCAGATGAGAACCTCTTGGACACCATGAATTTTCATATTTCTTGATCAGGTCTTCAGAGCATAGTTCCTTTCTTGTGTCAAGCTCCTTAAAAAATGAAATAAGCTTTTAGGAGCATAGTTCATTTTCTTCTGTCAATCTCCTTAAAAAATGAAACAATATTTTTGGACCATAGTTCTTTTTCTTGTGTCAAGCTCCCTAAAAAATGAAACAAGTTCTCAAGAGGATAGTTATTTTACTATGTCGACCTCGTTAAAAAATTAAACAAATCCCCTTTTGATTCGAGTCTCTAATTAGATCTCGTAAAATCCCAGTTGTGTTTTTCACTTGATCTCATAAGTGAACCTTCACTCCATCCACCTGTCAGTATTTGGGAGTCTAGTCCAGTGAATGCATTTAAGCTTGGGGGAATGTACCTCAAATTGAGTCACCATGCTGGGGGCATGCAAACTTGAGTCACCATGCCGAGGGCATGCATAATTTTTTCAAGCATAGTTTATCTTTGTTTCAATATTGTGTAAAAATGAAACCAATTCTGAGCATAGTTTTCCATGTTTTCAAGCTTGAGTAAAAATGAAACCATTATCTTTTTACCTCTCGTGATTTCCATTTTATTAGCCCGTTATTCCAGATGAATCTTGGTTGTCTCATTCCATCGTCACTATTTTCTTGGCCGATCACATGCCTTTAATTGGTTGTTTTACCCATTCCTGAGGAACTGCTGCAATGAGTGGTCTTGTTAGCCAGCCTCTTGGCCTTTACTTGTTGTGAGTAGTTTCACCATAACCAAAACCAGTTGCTATCCTTTATACCACTCGTTCCTTCAGGTAGAGTCATCTTTAAGCTCTTTTATGACTCTCAGAAAATTAAAATATTGCAGAGTATTTTTCATTTTGAAATCGTTAAAGTGCACGAAATGTCATTTAACCAGTATACGTCTACCCCTTTTCCAAGATGGGATAAATTATTTACGAAAAAAGAATACCTCAGTCAATCGCGACTAAGAGGTTCTCTCAAAATTTGTTTTCTTCCTTTTTGGGTACGAGGGACTATTTACGAATAGGGCCATCTGGAGTTTTATTTTCGCTTCTTTTTAAACTCTATAAACATGAAAAGACACCGATTTCCACATTTTTTGGATTCATTAAAATTTAACGGCATTGGATCCATCACCATGACGACACCAAGTTCGTCCTTCCTAGGGCTCGTAAAATGTACAAGGATGGATTTTTCCGAAGGAAAAACTTATATGAAAAGAATATGCTATCCCCTTCAAGCTTGTATTTATAAATAATTGGGGTACACTCCAGAAATGGTGGGGGAGAATGGAATGTATTAATCAGTTGTGTCGGTAGTATGTCACTCTTGAACGTGACACATCCTTTGTTTCGTGTTGGGTTGGGGACATCCTATATTCATCACTTTACCTCCATGGGTTTGGGAAATACATTTTTTCTCTCATGAAAGTACCACTTTTGCCAACATGACCTCTGATTCCATTTGAGCCAAATACTTCCAAACTCTGGAGTCATTTCGTTGATATGTTCAAGAGAAGTTCTTTTTGCGTCTTATCCATTGTCTAGTTCTATGTTCACTTTCATCATTATCTTATTTATTTTGTCTTGTGTTGATGATGTGGGACACATTATGGCCCTCCTTCGATGGATCGCTTCCTATCGACTTCATCTCATTATCCGGGAAATTGATCTAGAGATCCCTTTTGAGTACCTTAGAGCCTGCATGCCCTAATGACAGGTTGTTCGCATCCGACGACAGGTTCACATCATTGGCCTTCGATCAAATGATTTCAATATTGTTCCATGTTAGCTCCTTATTTTCATCACATGGATTATACTGCCAGTACCTTGAGGGCCATTTTCATTATTGGTGGTTTCTCTCGCACCTATTAAAATTTTACATCATTGACTGGTAATCAAGCAATTTTCTTGCATGTTAGACTTCAACTCATTCATTCATATGCCTAAATTTGTACTTCATCGGCTCATGATGGAGCGCAAGACCCTGGTTTTTTTTTGATAAAGCCTAGGCTGTGAGGCGATATGTGTTTTTTGATCAGTGGTTGTCATTGATGTCAACCCAAGTAGCACCAAGGGCTACCCTGATATTCCATGGGAATCTTGACTTGAAAAATTAATCTATTCTGAGTCAATGATATTTGGGATGGTTTCTACTTGTCAATATGTTTCCGTTGATATATTGCACACCATGTAATTCTTCACGGTTTGAGAGATATTCGTGTTTGAACTTAGTAACCCCAGTTAGTGGGCTAAAACCCCATGGGGTTGTGGCATGACACTAATCATTTGTTGTGGTCATTGAATAGTCAATAATTAATATTTTTTTAAGCTTCTAAAATCCCTCCAACTTTGACTTATTGAATACCCTCTCAACCTAAGAATTTATATAAATTGTGACCCTCATATCCTCCTCATGTAAGGATTTTTCTACTAAAAAAGGTCATTGTGGAATTTTCTCTATAAAAAAAAATTCTGCGAAGCTTCAGATTCTGAAACAAAAACCCCACTTGGTCGAAATACTAATGAAGCTCATGTCCAAATTTTAGATCTTGGTTCACTATATTTTTGGAGATATAATCTTTGGAATTTTGGGTTTTTGCAGGCTTCCGAATTTCATCTCAAAGAGGTAACCTTGGGAAAATCGTCATAACTCTCGCTCTAAGAAGTAGATTGGAATACTGTAAAAAGTGATGGATAAGTAAGTTGGGGTTCCCACAGTACCGCGATTGGCAAGACCACAAGATGAGACAACATCAGAACCACTTTGGGGCCCTAGGATCTAGCCCTCCTGGACCCGGAGAGGGATCTCTCCAATAAACAAAGAATGATTTATCTTTGAAGCTCGAATTGAGATATTAGGCTAGTTATGAAGCACAAAGGGGGGTTTAAAGTGATTTGGTTGAAGGGTTGCTGGGTTGGTTAGGAGATCATAGGCCGAGAAAGCAATGGGAGGAAAGGAACATGGCAGCAGGATGCTTCAGCAAAGAGGATAGGCCGAGACAGTGCCATCCATTGGGCTATGGAGTCATGAAAGGAAATTACATGCAACAACTAGCCAAGGCTTTCAAAGGGCAAGTCATCTATACTAAAGGATCTTTAGACTAGATGGTGAGGTGGAACATTAAGGAGAGAAAGTGGAAGAAGGAAAGACAACCAGTTTTCTGTCTATAGATCAGGTCAGAGGTCATTTAACTCCAGACCTGCTTGGAAATACTCAAAGGCAGCTCTCAAAGAGACAAAGGGGCAGCTTATAGATCAGACCAGAGGTCATTTAACTCCAGATCTGCTTTAGCAACTCCAAGGGAAAAACAGAGATAAGATTACAAAGAAACATCTAAGAAGCAAACCCCCAAGTTCATACATCAGCCAGCAGGCAATAACATCCGTTGCACTGGTTAAACCCGTGAACCCACTCTTAGACAGCACATAGGGCGGAAAACATAAAGGTAGGGAGAGCAGACAGCATAGGGCACCTAACAAGGGTGAATCCTATACCATTATTCTGATGCCTACCAGAAGAACATGAAACAATATGGAAATGCAATAAACAGAGTAAAGAAAACACATCACCAATAGTAATAGACCAGGATCCTGTGAAATGTGCTTTGATTAATTGATGCAAAACCAGTCATGTACAATATGGCTCAATGGCTAACACAGTCCCAACTTCTCCTCCCATCCTATTACATACAAACTACTCTGCAACACAACGAATTTAGTGAAGAAAATAGTGGACTGGAAAGGAAGTGAATGCAGTGGTGAACGAGAAAGGAAAGCAATAAGTAGCGAAACAAAGCTGATGATACACTTAGTGAGTGGTGGAACAAGACAGGGCCTTGCAGAAATATGCAGCGCAAACCGTCGGATTGAGGCCTAGAGATGGAGATCGACGGCGGAGATTTGACCGGCGTAACAATATATGAAACTTAACAAAAACAAACGAAATGCATGAAATGCGACGGAGATGAATGAAAGAGTGGGACCCAGTGGAGGCGGAGGGCGATTAGATCCTGACCGTTAGATCCCAGATCCGATGGACGGTTAGGATCAAATCGGAGGATCGAAATCGGGGGGAGGGCAAGGGTGACACATTCAAAAAGTTCCGATCGCGACCGAGAGATGTTGCGTATTTGGACATGACCGCTGATCTGACAGCACTATCCGCATTGAATCAAATAGCAGAAGGACTCTGCGATCGGGCCGTGAAAAGGGTGGAGCGATGGCCGTTGGATCATGCAATGACCGCCAGATTGCATCCTGGAGACGAAACAGGGACTCGCGATTGCGAGGGAGGGGTCTGTGATTGAGCGCCGACCGTTGATCCTGGCGGGAAAATGGACTAAGTAGAGATTAACGGAGATCGCAATTTGGAAAGTTGTTCCACTGTGACTTGCGATTACAATCAAGGGGGGATTTGAGGGGTAAAAGGGGAAATAGAAGGGGAAGACAAGGGGGATGAAAAGAGGCTAAATGAGGGTAAAATAAAGGGAATTCGGGCAAAGGGAAAGAAGGGGAACTGATGTATGTTGCAGGGGTAAAGGGAGGAATGATAGGCCCTTTTTAGCAGTTTACTAGAAGAGGTGGATTTGTATTAGGCACAGCAATTGAGAGACTTCAAGGAGGATGGATTTTCAGGGGAAAGGCATTCCTTGAAGACTCAACAATGAACTAGCCCCCTATTTGCTTCTGGTTGCCTCTATAGGGGGCTACTGCCGACTCCACCGGGGGACTTCTCCGAGTACATTTCTGTCTTAAACACTCTTTAAACCCTTTAAACTTAGAATCAAGAAGGATTCGTGTAGTCAACTCCTTTCGAATCAGCCTCCATTATTGAATATCCACCATACTCTTAGATAGAGTCCGGGAGAGGCTGTAGCCTTATCTCATTCCCTGTAGGTGACATATCTCTGCAAATTGTTCTCCAAATAATCGGGTTGGAGCTTGTTGCTTTAGAGGAGATTCATGAAAGGTGATAGTGCCTGAGCACTGTGGTGGACAGTGTACCCTAGAATCATCCTAAACCCTCCACCTGGTGACTCCATTGTTCCTAAACGTTAAAGACTCCACTGGTGATCAGTAGGCCTGCTGATTATCTCGGTTTCACATCAGACTCCACTGGGAGACCAGTCCCAAAGCATAATGAAGACTCCACAGGGAGGCCAGTTCCCAAGACAACATTAACCACAGTAGAAATAACAAGTAGGGCTAAGCTGCTTGGCTTATAAACAACACTCTGGCTTACAGAACCATTCATACAAGAGCTTTCCCTGATCCAAACCCACCTGAAACAGTTGATAATCCTGAGAGAATCCTTAAAAGAACACCTGTGAGTAGGAAATCAACTATTTCCGGCAACATTCATAGAGACAATTTCGCACCAGAAGATCTTGCAGCTCTATTAGACCCTTTCTCCGACCTAGGCCTCCAAAACAGATTACCTAGGACTAGGTCTTTCAGTGTTTCTGACCAGCCAGACACTAGGGACAGCGAAACCCCTCCTTCCACACCACCTGATCTCCACTTTCTCCAAAACTTGGGGCTTTCTCACCCTAGATCTGCTCAACAGACTTCTGCTGGTCCTACCATCCCTGTCATCCAACTACCAGCTACTCAAGCCAACCCTATACCTCATCAGAACATCATCATGGCAGCCTGGTATGCACCTCTAGTTTTACCTCAGCCTCTACTGCCCTTACCAGGTGATTATCAATCAAAAATCCCACACTTCCCTGCTAAAGAGCCTACAACTGCACAACAACATGTAGATAAAATGGAGGACTCTTTCGACTATATGGAAGTTGATGATGAAACAATCAAAATGAGAATTTTTGCGCAGAGCCTGGGGGGAGAGGTTAAAAAGTGGTTTAAAAACCTACCTGCTGGTAGTATCCAAGACCTCCCTACTTTATACCAGACTTTCATCAACAAATGGGAAACTAGAGCAAACCCTCGCCAGCTCCTAGCAGAATACATGTCCTTTAAGAGGAACGTAGGGGAAAGTGTTCATGATTACACCACTAGATTCAACAGTATTTACAACGCTTTTCCCCCACACATGAAACCTCCACAAGGTATGGCCCTGGCCAAATACCCTGATGGATTTGATGCTGACATGGCCTATGAACTTAGGGATAAAGAATATACCACGTTGGAGGATATGCAGAAAGGGGCAGTAAACATAGAAGCAAATCTGATTGAGAAAAGAGAAAAATTGAGATCTGAGAAGAGGGTAACATACAGGGATGATAATGTAGCCTCCACGTCTGACCCCAATAATGAACGCGTGTGCAGGGAAGTGGAGGAGATGAAACAAATGATGAAAAAAATGGTTGTCACGGTTAGTAACCTAAGCAAAAATCAGAATCAAAATCAGAACTTTAGAAGAAACAACAACACCCCCAACAGACAGAAAGAGTCAGATCAGCAAGTCATTCCCCCTTTCCAAAACTTTCTTGATGAGGATGAGGGAATCATAGAAGAGTCTGAAGGGAATTTGATAAACGTGTTCGAAATAGAGGACTCAATTCTGAACTGTGACTCAGAGGATGATCAGCCCTCATCTTCATATTGGGATGAGGAAAGATTAGAAACTGAAGAGTACAGACTTGGGTACCAAGATGCCATGTTACAGGTCAGAGAACAATATGGGCTCAGGAGAAAAAAGAACCAAGACACTTCCAAAACCAAAACTCCTAAGGTGACCATCAAAAAGAGGCCTGAAAAACCTTCTAAAGTAACTGTTGTAAACGATAAATCAACAGCTGAGAGTTCTGAGAAAAACCAACAGAAAGGCAACCAAAACAATGAAAAACAAAGTCAACCAACCAGTAGCACTAGCACCTCAGTTAGTGCTCCTGATAAAACTATGTCTACACATGTACATAATGAGAAAACACAAACCGATTCAGCTACTAAGGTGGTTGCAAATAAAACAGAGTTGAACACTTCCAAGAGTCAATCCACTTTCAGTTTAGAAAGTGAGATTGCAAAAATCAAAATCTCTGTACCATTATCTGAGCTGGCCTCTCAGGATGTATATAAAGGCCAGATTTTGAAAGCATTAAATCTGAGTATAAATAATGACACTGTAAATTTGAGTGATGATCAGCCTGCCCTCTTATTCGGTCCCAAGATTGAGGAGAAATTTCAGGAAGGGGTAGTTCCACCTTTTTATATCAGTCTTAACATTCATGACAAGATCCTTCATAATGCCATGCATGACTCCGGTGCATCACACAATCTAATGCCTAAGGTAGTCATGGAGAAGTTAGGCCTCGAAATCACCAGACCCTATAAAGACTTGTATTCATTTGACTCGAGTAGAGTAAAATGTCTTGGCCTGATCAAAGACTTGTGTGTGAGTTTGACTCAAATTCCTGCGAAATGTATGGTCATGGATGTAGTGGTGGCAGACGTGCCACCCAAGTATGGCATGATGTTGTCAAGATCATGGGGAGCCAAACTGCAAGGCACCATGCAGATGGGTGGCTCATATGCCACTATCCCTATATTTGGCCAATTAAGAAGACTGTATAGAGAATCCCAAATGAAATTCCTAGTCAGCAGCCCCGAGAAACCTGAAAATTCACCATTATATTCTGTGCATACCAACCTTGACTCCTTCATCTTTTGTAATGATGAATCCTTAGAAGAGCCAGAGTCCCAGAATAGGCATACAAACGAGAACACCGAGCCTATAGACCTCCATATAATGTCCACTCTGGAAGAATATGACCAGGAAGACCATGGGAAGCACACTAAAAAGGAAGAGGAAATCAGCAATGAAGCCTGTAGGATCTGTGGTGGACCTCTCACTCCAAGTGAAACAGAAACAGAACAAGAACAGCAAGCTAACCACCTCCCTGACATCTATGGCCTCTACGAACAACAAGATAGTTTACAACCTAGTACAGACCTTCCAACTCAACTTAATGGCGAACCTGGCTGTAAGGGAGAAAGTGAAGTGGAAGTAAATAAAGAACCCCTGTGGGAAATGAACTTTGATGGGTCATGCACTAGGCAAAGCGCTGGAGCTAGATTGTGGCTACGTAACACCGAAAATGATCACGCGGAGAGCCACGCTGTCAATCTGCATTTCAAATGCACGAATAACATTGCAGAATATGAGGCTCTAATCTTGGGTTTAAATCTGTTGAAAAAATTAGGAGCCCGTAGGATAGTCATGAGAGGAGACTCTGAGTTAGTAATCAAACAGATGAATGGTGAGTATTCGGCAAAACACCCCAGGCTTAGGGCATATAGGAATGATACTCTAGATTTGCTGAAAACGTTCATTGAATATGATTTAGTATCCATTCCTAGGGGTCAAAACGCTATTGCAAATGGACTAGCCTGCCTAGCTAGCTCTTATCCTAAGGCCCCAGTTGACCAACAAATCATCATTCGGACTAAATTCAGGCCTGCAGTGCCAGACAATGAAAAATACTGGCAGGTCTTTGAAGGAGACAAACAGATTGAAGATTTCCTGATGGGCAGAAATGAGTTTGAATTTTCTGATTCGGACTCAAAATCTGATGACAGCTGCCCAATTGAGGATTCCCCAGATGAACTAGAAACACCTAGTAGTATAGAAATAAATTCTTTTTCTGAAGAAACTGGAGATTCAGCCATAAAACGTGAAAACGCAGATAGAGAAGAAATGGAGGTGCTGCAAGCCAAAGACAAGAACATACCAAGAGGCTTAGCACCCTTAGAGGACCTCTTTGATTTCGATGATGTTGCAAAGAAGCCCACAATAGAACATGCAGAATCAGATGTAGAAGAGTGTAACATAGGCACTGAAGACAAACCCAAAATGATAAAACTAGCTAAGTCTATACCTGCAGACATGAAGAAAAGATACATTGACTTGTTTAAGGAATTCATTGATGTGTTTGCATGGAGCTACGAAGACTTAAAGGCCTATGACACCAACATTATACAACATAAGATACCACTGAAGGAAAATCAGAAACCTTTCAGACAAAAACTCCGTAGAATTAATCCAAAACAATTGCCTGCAGTAGAAAAGGAAATTAAGAAGATGTATGATGCAGGCATTATTGTCCCCGTAAGGTTTTCTGATTGGGTGTCAAACTTAGTGGCTGTAAGGAAGAAAACAGGGGAGATTAGACTGTGCATAGACTTCAGAAACCTCAATAGAGCCTCCCTGAAAGATAACTACCCTTTGCCTAGAATGGAGCATATCCTACAGAAGGTAGTGGGCTCTAAAAGAATCTCCCTGCTTGATGGTTTTTCAGGATACAACCAGGTTCTGGTACTCCCAGAAGATCAACTCAAAACAGCTTTTACCACTCCATGGGGCACCTTCATGTATGTCAAAATGCCTTTTGGATTGATGAATGCCGGAGCTACCTTCCAGAGAGCAATGGATATTTCTTTCTCAGATGATATTGGACACTTCATAGTTATCTACTTGGATGACTTAACTGTCTTTTCTAAAACAGAAGAAGAACACTTAAAACATCTGAGGAAAGTTTTTGAAAAATGTAGAAGGTACGGTCTGTCCCTAAATCCTAAGAAGACTGTTTTTGGGCTGCAAGAAGGTAAGCTTCTGGGCCACATCATATCCGAGAAAGGGATTAGGATAGACCCCCAGAGAGTTGAGGGAATACTTCAAATTTCACATCCAAGAAACATCAAAGAGCTACAGTCCTTCATTGGGAAGATCAATTTCCTTAGAAGATTTATCCCCAATCTTATTGAGCATCTTAGGGAAATGACTGAAATGCTAAAGAAAGATGCAGGAATCAAGTGGAATATTGAAGCCAAAAAATCTTTTGAGTCAGTAAAGCTCGCACTCACCCAAGCCCCTGTCCTTATCATCCCTGACTTCTCAAAAGATTTTCTGATCTTTTCATTTGCTTCCCCACACACAATAGCAGCAGTTCTGCTGCAGAAAAATTCGGAAGGTAAGGAACAACCTATAGCCTTCTTCAGTAAAGCCTTGAGAGATGCACCCTTAAAGTACAACATCATGGAAAAGCAGGCCTATGCCCTGATTAAGGCCTTAAAAGACTTTAGGGTGTACATTCTGCATTCTCACACCATTGCCTATGTGCCAAACATTGTGGTCAAAGATATCTTGTCCCAAGACCCAGATGGGAAAAGGGGCAAATGGATTGCTACGATTTTAGAATATGACATTGAAATCAAACCCACCAAGCTGATCAAAGGTCAAGGCCTGGCCCAATTAATGGTTGAATCTAATCTACAGGCCCTTGATATTAACATGATGAATGCCCTGGGTGAGAAGGAAGGATTACCCCATCCGACTGTTGAGGAGCAGTTTCAGAACTCTCCTTGGTATGCTGATATCCTTTACGTGCTCACACACCTCAATGCCCCTCCGGAACTGTCCAAAACAAAGGCCAGATTCATAAAACTCAAAGCTAGAAATTACTGCATTATGAATGAGAGTCTATATTGGAAAAATCCAAATGGCCTTTTACTGAAATGCTTGTCTGAAATTGAAGCCGAGAAAATCAAACAAGAATTCCATGCCGGGGAGTGTGGAGGCCACCTGAGTTGGAAGGCCACTGCAAATAAGATACTCAGGGCTGGTTACTATTGGCCTACACTCTTTAGTGATGTCCATAAAATGATCCTTACCTGCCACAAATGCCAAATTTTTGAAGGCAAAAGAAAGCTCCTTCCCCTCCCTCTGCAACCTATCACCATAGAAGGTCCCTTCATGCAATGGGGCTTAGACTTCATTGGAGAAATCCACCCCTCTTCTTCTGGGCAACACAAGTGGATCTTGACTGCTACTGATTACTTCACTAAGTGGATTGAAGCCATACCCACTGGGAATGCCACTGATTCTGTCATCATTAGGTTCCTAGAGGACTTCATCTTATTTCGGTTTGGCTGCCTAAGGAAAATAATCACTGACAATGCTGCTGCTTTCGGATCCAAAAGAATGATTGATTTCTGTCACAGGTACGGAATTGCACTTGGACATTCAACTACCTATTACCCCCAGGGTAATGGCTAAGCTGAATCATCAAATAAAAGCCTAGTTACAATCATCAAGAAGGTACTGGAAGAGAATAAAAGGTCTTGGCATAAAAAGTTGATACATGCCTTGTGGGCAGACAGGCTCACTACAAAGAAATCTATTGGCATATCCCCCTTCCAGCTGGTTTATGGAACAGAAGCAGTTTTTCCTACTAGCCTTGGAATACCAGTGGTAAAGCTTATTCAAGAAATCCAATCAGAAGAAGACAGCATGATAAGGAGAATTAATGAAACAATCCATCTTCAGCAAACAAGGGAGCAGGTTTATGACAGAGCTGTCAAAGTGTAGGAGAACATGAAGAGACAGTTTGAAAAAAGAACCAAAGCAGCAAATTTCAAAGTTGGGGACAAGGTCCTGAAGTGGGATTCAAGAAGAGAGGATAAAGGCAAACATGGCAAATTCGACAGCTTGTGGCAAGGTCCCTTCATCATTCAAGCCATTGTGGGTCCTAATGCGTTTTTCTTGCAAGAACTTGATGGTTCCGAGTTGTTTGGGGGTCCTGTCAATGGCAGGATGCTCAAACACTATTTTTGCTAATTCTCCATTTCCAGTTTCATTTCCATTGTATATACCGTTGCAAATTTTCATTTTCAGCAAAAAAGTGAAGAAATTGTTCCAAAAAAAAAAAACAGAATGAAAAGAGAGGTTCAGACATGCTCAAAACATGAACCTCTGAGGCAAAAGGATTGGCTCTAATAAACTCAAGATCTGAGCCAAAGGAAAGAAGAATAGCTGGTCCTTACAAGCTCAAAATCTGGATCAGCAGTGAAAGAAGATCCAGCTCTAATATGCCCAAAATCAGAGCTGGAGCAAAGGAAAGAAGTGACTCAAATATGCTCAAAACCCGAGTCACAAGAAAGAAAGAAGGATGTTTCACAGTTGCAGAATTCCATGCCTTCTCAGTTTTGTTTTCTTCAAGTTTCTACCCAGCAAGTCAGACAGTCTAATCCTGGCTTGGCTGTGTTTAAATTTCCTGTCTTAGAATGTAGGTGAAGAAACCTGTTGGACAGTTTAATCCCAACGGGTAGTAGTTTAGGTAGAGAATCATATGAGGCCAACAGTCTAATCTGGCCTCATGGATCAATACGGGTAGAATTAGAATAGGTTTGTTTTTGTTTTGCAAAATAAAATGTGAAGGCTCTGCTAGTTCAGATGCACCCAAGGGAAAATTGTTAGAACTCTAGTTTGGGTAGGTAGATTGGTTGGGAAAGTGTTTCTGCTGATTTGTGTATCTAATATATTGTGGCAGCTAATCTAAAGAAAGAAGAAAGATGGCTTATAGCAGCAGGCATCTGGCCTACACCAAGAGATCATTTTCTAAATTCTTGACTCCTTCAAGAAGAAGCCATCCCCATGTGGAGCCACTGTTAGCCCCCCTATGAAATTTTTGACAAGCAAATAGGGGGCTAATTCATTGTTGAGTCTTCAAGGAATGCCTTTCCCCTGAAAATCCATCCTCCTTGAAGTCTCTCAATTGTTGTGCCTAATACAAATCCCCCTCTGCTAGTAAATTGCTAAAAGGGCCTATTATTCCTTCCTTTACCCCTGCAACATACATCAATTCCCCCTCTTTCCCTTTATCTGAATTCCCTTTCTTTTACCCTCATTTAGCCTCTTTTATCCCCCCTTGGCTCCCCTTCTATTTCCCCATTTACCCCTCAAATCCCCCCAAAAAATCCCCTTAAGTCCTTCCCTTACTCTTTATTTCCCATTTTTCCCCTTATCGTTCCCCTTCCCAACCTCCAAAATCCACTAAAAGGGGTAAAAAACCCACTCTCTGACCATGTAATAGGGCTTAGCCCCTTTCCCGCCAGCCCCTTAACCACTTCCCACACATGCCCGTGCGCTGGGACCAAGCGCTTAAGTCCCAGGCGCTAATCGCAACTCAAGATCTATGTAGACTTTACAGGCGCAAAGCCCGATACATTTGTTTAACTCGTTAAGTCCCTACACAGAACTTCAAGGCACCGGCGGATCTTCTCGCGATGATCCAACGACTGTACTAATCGCAACATTCACATCGTAACCTCCGATTGATCGCAAGCCTCCTGCTCCGACCTCCGATTGCGATCCTCCGATCCATTCTGAGCCGTTGATCTGGCCTTCAGATCTAACGGCCAGCGCTCAATCGCAAACCCATCTCCGATCGCAATCGCAAACCCCAGTTGTGCTGCCCCGATGGTGATTCCCCGATTGCATCGTAGCCGTCTGTTCCCTTCCAGATCCGACGGTTGGCGCTTAATCGCAACAGCGCTACGATCGCGATCGCATCCCCTTCTCTCCGCCTTCCAATTTCATCCTGGCCGTCCATCCTCCCGCAGATCCGACGGCCATCGCACTCCCATTTCCTCCAATCGCAAGCCTTCCCCGTTGTCTGCCGATTCAATCCCAGCCGTCCATCTGTTGCGCGATCCAACGGCTGTCACTTAATCGCAACCCCCCTTCCGATCGCAATCGCAAGTCACATTGGAACAGCCCCGATTGCGATCCTTCGATTTAATCCCCGCCGTCCATTTTCCCGCTGATCCGACGGTCCTCCGCTAATCGCAGATCCCCTCCGATTGTGTTCTCCACCATTGATCTCCCCGCCAGATCGACGGTCAGCGCTCAATCGCAGACCCTTCCCGATCGCAATCGCAAGTCCCTCTTTCCGTCTCCCGATTAAATCCTGGCCGTCCGTCTGTTACATGATCCAACGGCCATCGCTCTTCCCTTTTCCGCTGATCGCGAGTCCTTCTCTCTGTCTTCCGATTCAATCTGGACCGTCCTTTTCTCCGCAGATCAACGGTCATCGCTCAATCGCAACATCGCCCCGATCGCAATCGGAACTTTTTGAATGTGTCACCCTTGCCCCCCCCCCGATTGCGATCCTCCGATTTGATCCTAACCGTCCATCGGATCTGGGATCTAACGGTCAGGATCTAATCGCCCTCCGCCTCCGCTGGGTCCCACTCTTTCATTCATCTCCGTCGCATTTCATGCATTTCGTTTGTTGTTGTTAAGTTTCATATATTGTTACGTCGGTCAATCTCCGCCGTCGATCTACATCTCCAGGCCTGAATCCAACGGTTTGCGCTGCATATTCCTACCAAACCCTATTGTCTACACACTCCACCACTCCCCTGCATTTTCATCATAATAGCTTTGTTTCCGCCACCGCCGCACCACCGTCTCGTTCACCCTGCATTCATCGCTTCGTCCACTGTTTTCCTCATAAGTTCGCTGTGTTGCAGAGTTTCTAGAGGATGGGACCGCCGCTGTTCAATGTACTACCTAAATGGCGAGCGGTGCAGTCAGGATCAAATCTAATGAGCCAGTACCATCAGGAAAGTCAAGGAATGGGGCCGTCAGGACTCACATTAATGGAGAGCAGAGTTCAAACGCCGAAATCCATCCGGCGCCATTTAAAGATCGAGCTAACTTGACAGAGGCAGTAATGAAGTAGCAAGGATTTTCAGTACAGAGCAGAGGGATTAATGCGCGTCAACGAAGATCTTGAGCCTTGAAACAGAGGTTTAAAGAGGCAAAGCATCATTTGGAAGACCCCGAGGATCGATTCTGGAGATCCTGAACATCAATAAGAGGTAATATCAAGGTTTTCTTATCAGCAGAATGTTTTTCCATAAAGGATAGGTCTCCCATACAGTCTTTATTATGCACTGTGTTCTTGAAGGAATTTCTCATCCCAGCTATAGTTCAAAATGATCTAACATCCATGAGGCAGACTTCTCAGCAAGTTCTTTTATTTGGATCAAATCACCTGGAGTACTACAGCCAAAAGGTCAAATCATATCTGAAGCAGATCTTTCTTTCACGAGGAAGGTGAAAAAAATTAAATATACAGTGCATCAAGCAGAATGGGTCTCGGCCTTGCATTCATTGTTGTGTTTAAATGTAACATTTAAAATTCACCTACCTCCTCAGTCAGTCCTCTATGTCTCTTCTTCTATAAAGCACAGAGGGATATCATTGTAATGGTTGTTGTTGGATTATCAGTGAATTGCAAGCATTTTTGTCCAGAGCCAAGTTTCCTGTGTAATAGTTGTATGACAGGCTTAGAAATATGATGTATTCAGGCTGAATGTAAAAGCTTTGGGCGGTGATGTACCTGATTGGTGTTGTGTTTAACATGATAAGCAGTTTTCATTGGATCCTGATCTACAGCAGTTTGTGATGTTTTTCTTATCTCTGTGCTTATTTCCATTTCATTTCATGTTCTTCTGACTGACATCTGAACGCATGACATAGGATTTACCCTTGTTCGGTACCTTATGTCCCAGCTCTCTCATTCTTTAACGTTTTCTGCTCATATGTGTATCTTAATATTGTTTTTAATTGACTAAACCAGTGTAGTGGATGATTATTGCCTGCTCTCTGATGTGCAAGTTGATAGAATCAGTGTTCATATGTCTTTGTTAAGATTTAATTGAAAGAGGTTAGGAACATTGGGAGGTGTAAAGCCTGTCGCTGCCTCTTCATAACCTGCCCTTCCATACAAACCTTTTCAAGATCCCTTGTGCTGCCTATGATTTTTTCCAAGCAGGCCTAGAGTTAAATTACCTCTGGCCTGATCTATAGACGGAATCAGATGGTTTTCCATCCTTCATTCTCATTCCTTAGTGTTCCATCCCACCAATCAGTCTTTGAGATCCAAATGCTCTAGATGACTAGCCCAACTGAAGCTTACACATTGAACATAAGTAAATCCTTTCTTGACTCCATTGCCCAATGGCCTTGATGTTCCTTGAGTTATCTATTCTTGCCTAGCTTCCTTCTTTACCCATCCTTGTCTTATGGTGAAACCTTCCTTCCTGATTCTCAACAACCAAACTCAAACAATCGAACAAACAACCTTGAGCCTATAACTAGCCTAAAATCACAATTGAGAACTTCAAAGACATATATCCTTTGATAATCATAGAGAGATCCCTCTCTGGACCTAGGAGGGCTAGATCCTAAGGTCTAAAAGTGGTTCTATGTTGTCCCATCTTTTGGTCTCTGTCAACCTGGCCAAAACATGGGAACCCCAACAACCTTCACATATTTCCCCTTTGACTGAAAGGTGGGCCTTCACTGAAATGGAGCTCTTGCTCTTAGCAAAGAATCCTATAAATCTCTGGCCTTATCAATATCATATTGGAGTGTAGATGGCTTAGTGGATTTTACCAACCCATGCAGAGGCTCTGCTTTCCCATCAATGAACATATAAACCCTCCTAGCTGCATATAAATCTGGAACCATGAATAAATTTTTTAGAAATTCAGACATATAGGTCTCTGGATTACCTAACTTCTTGAGCTTGGGTAGCGCAATAAAAGGTGCCTCTAGGTCTCTTCAATCAAACCTCTCTACTAACCTCTGGGTGAACTCTGAATATGCAGTCACATTGGCATGCCCAAATGTAGAAAAACCATGAAACCACCAATGATGTGCCTCACCTTCAAGGTGCAATGCTACTATTTTGATGGCTTCAATCTCTGGTACTTGGTTCATCTGAAAATAGATGTCTAGTTTCTCCACCCAAGACTTGGCTGTGCACTTGGATGACCCATCAAAAGTAGGAAGAAAAAATATACCCATAGTATGCTGCAGATCAATATTCTGCATGTACCCTCCACTTCTATTGTTATTTTGGGGTCTCCTGTTGTCCTTGATTTGACAAAACTCTTGAAAGTTCAGGTTATCCTTGAATCTCTGAGATTGAGACTCATACTCTAGAAACTAGTCTTCAAGAGTCTCCTGTTCTTGGGGTTCTCCATTTCTGGCTGCTAGGAATGTAGGCATTGTGGAGCATTGGGAACTTGATGCCTTACTAGTTTTCCATACCAGTGATGTGAAATTCTGGAGCTTTATCCATGTAGAAACACTCTAGGGGATTCTTTATGTTTCTACATCCTCATCTCTTTGATTTCTCTGGAAATATCCTGCGTGGTTTGGAGAAGGAGCTTGGGAAACTCCTTTTCATTCATATCTCATGATATTGGAGTTTTTCATTTGTCTTCTTTGTTTTATGTATAATCATATCTTCGATTTCTATTAAGATACCTCTTCTACGACTCTGTGAGAGGCTCTTCTTAATTTGATGACATAGTTGTTCTACTACACAGGCTGAGCCAAGATTTTGTTGTGATACCACTGTAATATTCCAAATTAAGAAATGTAGGAATGTAGAACATTAAACTGGAAAAATGCAGTAAAATCTCAACACATCAATAGGAGCAGATCATAGAGCCATTTTATTTCACATTATAGCAGGAAAATGAGTACAAGATCTTGAGGAAGAAGACACTCAAGCTAGGCAAGACAAGCCTCAAATGACCCAATACATGAAATATGAAATTCTGCTACTACATAAAATTCTGGAGAACATATGAATGCGCAGTCCTATGAAGAATAACTGCATGGTAAATCTAAAAACACAAATGATTGCTGATATAATGCTTAGAAAATGTCGGGATCAGAGATCTAGGCTTTCTAGCACCTTTCCAAGACAACCTAGAAGGGGTTTCCGGAAATACACAGAATGAAAGTTGCAACCCTAGGGCTGAATAATGCACTGCAACTTGGTAGATGATAGGAGGTTGCTGATCTGATATAAAAATGGTTGATACTCCTCCAATAGATCCTCTGGATGAAGGGCTACTCCTATCACTAGAAAACAGCCTCACCAACTTGGGCCTGAAGCCCTCCACTGCAACTGCCCTACAAAATAACGCAGTTTCTGAAGGAGATTGCACTGTAGATGATGGCAGAGGCTTGGCATGATGTCGGATGGTGGAATAATTCTCAAGGAACCTCCTTGCTAGCTTCCCGGATGAATGGCTTCTCTTCTCACTGGAAAACAAGCTCATAAACTGGGTTTGTCAACCCTCCACTGCTACTGCCCTGCAAAATAACGCAATACCTGAAGGAGACTGTGTTGTAGATGATGGATGAAGCTTGGCCTAATGCCGGATGGTGGAAATGAAGCTCAATGAACCTCTCCTGAGTGGGCACTCAAAGTCCCCCGAGGACGAGGGTGGGATTTCCGGTCGAAAACACCCTTGTGCTAAACAACACAATAGACTCCGCTAAATAGCTGAAGCGTGTAGAAAGTCTTAAAAGACCAATCATAAATAATAATTATAATGGTCTCCGTGGCTGGCATCCCCTTCCTTATATGATTTTTGAGCCTTTTTACCCTTGGTCCCACTCATTAAAGAAGCTGTCTTTTGTGATGATTTTTATGTTCACAATGGAAATGTCTAGAAAACTAATAGAAAGGGGTTGGTGGTCAAAACAGAGTTAAGCCTAATGTATGGAATGGCAAATGCAATTGGAAACACTGAAGCAGAATCTGAACTATGACTAAATAAAAGCAAAAGCTTGATAATGAATTTTTAGGCAAATGACACAAACTAAACTTGAGAAATGATCACTAAATATGCAAATACTCTAACTAAACAGTTAAACACTAATCTTACCATGATGCAACATTTTGTTCTAAGCTCTTCTATTCTATGACTAATTCCTAGTTCTATTCTGCAATTTAATTGAATATCACAGAACCTTTACTCAAAGAGTTATTGATTTCTTTCTAAAGTAGTCTTTTGAGGAAGAGCTCTGTTTATAAAATGATGAGGAAATTGCAGAGATACTTCAGGCCTTAGAATGGTGTTATCTTCTGTTCATATGGTTATAGATCAATTAGGAATTTTAGAACAGGAAGAGGTTTGTGAATAATGAAGGCTTTCTTGTTAATCCTAACAACTGAAGTAGTTTATTGTGCAATGGATGACAATTTGAATATGAAGTGCAAGTATAATGAGTTAATCTAAGAATGAACCTAAGATGCCACTAATCTAGAACAATGCTGAACTATAAGTCATCATCAAACTTGAAACAAAGTAACTGAACATGAATTAAATGCAATGAAACTCCGGAGCATTCTAACTATGCTAACATGCTTTATTCTATGAAGTTACACAATCTATTTGTTCATCATTAGTGATATTTTGGAAAAGTTCCTTCTTTTGGAAGGGGTAGAACAATTTTGACTGTGTAATTAAATGCAATTGTAAGCAAATGGACTGAAAGCAAATGAAAAACTAAGTTATCATACCCATACCCTACTCGTCATTATGATGTCTTGGGCAAGCGTTTAAGAGCAAGAACAGAGATGATACTTAGTACAAACACACAACTAAATCATTCATTATCACAGTCATGTCTTGAACTTCTTAAGAATTTCTTGGAAAAGTTTCTTCTTGTGGAAGAGTGATTAGAACAAGTGTAACTGTGATAGTGAATAGCAAAAACTACAACTAAATCCTACAGTACTATAGCTATTCATCATTCATCATTATAATATGTTGGGAGAGTGTCTTCTTGTGGAAGAGCTAGAATGAATATAACTACAGTAGCTAGTTAAAACAACTATAAATTCAACTCCTAATCCTACAATACCATAGTCATTCAACATTCATCATTTTAATCTGTTGGAAAAGTGTCTTCTTGTGGAAGAGCTAGAATGAATACGACTACAGTAGCTAAAACAAAACAACTACCAATTCAAATGCAAAACGTAAAGGCAACTAGGAAAACTTATCTAATTTACGCAAAAGAAATCCGTGCAAGAGGCAGGGGCCCTCTACCACTTGACGGCATTCAACTCCAAATTAAATCACGCCTTCAAAATAACTTTTTCTGCTCCATTAACGATGCAATAGTTTGAACATAACACTCTGCGTTTTCAGGAATGTAACACAGAGTTTAAACAAAATCTAGCAGCAAATCTAACATAAAATATCTAACATAGCTCTCGGTCTCCCAAGAGTTTATAAAGCAAATGCACGTAAAAATAATTACAATAATTCAGGAACACTGTCTTTCCTTATCCAAATCACGTTAGGATTCTTTGAAGTGGCTACGTGAAGAAGAAAAGACATCTGGACTGAGACAGTCCTAATAGAAGTCTTCCTTCCTAAATGTGTTCCCCACGTTCAAAACTATACCCAGAATTCATTTCTTCCTCCATGATGAGCAACGAACCATGTAGACATGACGTGGATCATGCTCATATGCGATTTTTCTCAAGAGGCCACCTGGAACATACTCAAACATGAAGGCAGCTGCAGAATCGCCGGTTAGCTACGGAATGTCTGCATTCTGCAGCTAGTTCCGGTCAAAATGCTTAACAATGGCAAAAATCACAAAATTTAACAAGTCAGTCATGCAAATCATTCTAGAAGTAATTTTAACTATATTTATTGATCAATTGGGTCTAAGATAGCAATGGACAAGGGAAAATGAGGTAAAATGAAGTGAAGGAAAGCACA